>OY978226.1:4585286-5061080 GCA_963854785.1 Vaccinium vitis-idaea | reverse complement strand
ATCGAAGCCCTAAATTTCTTTCCGTTCCATTCCTAACTTGTTGAATGTTCCTGTACAGATGCAAAGAAAAACTGAGTAGAAATAGAGAGGAGTGAGAGAGAGTCAGGGAGGAAAGTGAGAGATAAACCGTGACAAATAGAGAGAGAGAGAGAGAGAGGGTGTGGCTTACACTACTGTTGTTGGAAGATGAAAGATTGGAGCTGTACCAGTAAGATTGGAGCTGTACCAGTAAGAGCATCTCACTCCTAGGCCAAATGTTTCACCAAATTCAAATTTGAGAAAAAAATCACTAAAAAATCAACTCCACTCCTTTACCAAATTTGCTCAACACCAAATTTACTCAAATTCTTCACCAAATTTGCTCAACACCAAATCCAATACCAAATCAGCAACGGCTCTATTTGTTCACTGCAACATCAAAAAAACTTCTGCTGCTACCAAATCCTTCACTTTTCTTCTTTCATTTTGTCTTTCTACACCTTTAGATCGTCACCTTTAGATCGTCAGGTTGAAAGCCATTTGGAGGCAAAATGAAGAAAAAAAAATTGTTTTGACAAAATGGTGGGAAAGTTTTGGAGCCAAAAAAAAAACAATTGTTTTTGGAAGCGACTACAATACACACCCGCGTATCATATGCACCTTTGCTATCTACCGTTGGATCGCTAAAAGTTACGAATCAATTATAAAAAGTTACGAATTGGCAACTTGTTAACCTGAATAACAGGTTACCTAACAAATAGAAAGAAAAAAAAAAAAAAAAAAAAAACCTAGCAAAGGGGAAAACATGTCGTTCAAAAAGAAAAGGGGAAAACACAACCCAGGGCAGAGGAGCAGCGGTGTATGAACATCGGACGCCGCCATCTCCACATCTCCTATCGCCATCTCCTATCTTCATCGCCGCCATCTCCTCCGTCATCTCCTATAGTCGCCATCTCATTCCCACAAACCCTAGAGTCTAGACCCAGCAGTGTATCAAACGCCGCTCGCCTCTACGTCTGTGGTCGTAGCAAAGGAGCGAAAGCAACCAAGATAGTGGAGGTTAAAGACACACCAAGTAAGTTTACAGAATCGACTTCTCATCTGATATTTGATTTTCATTGCTTTTGTAGTTCTACTTCTTACAATTGTGGGTGAGGAACCCAGTTTTGAAGAGATCTTATTAGGCTCATCTCTGTTCGAAATTTTCCATGTAATTATTTGTTTATATATTGCAGTCGTTGTCTCTTATAGTGCTGTAATGACTTCATAATGTATGGGTTTTGGGGATGGGATGGGCTCAAACCGTGGTATCATATGTACATACTGCTGAATTTTTAATAACTATTTCAATTGATTAAAAAGCCCCATACAGACTCTCTTTTGTCAGCATTGATCATTACATAAGATTAATCTCTCTTTTTTCACATTCTATGTAGAATACCATAATTATATACGCTAGAGACAGAATTTCTTCAATAAAAACTTTAAAATATAACCAAATTTAACTTTCAAATAATAAATAAACTACATAAGATTAAAATGTTTTTACATTAATACTTCTAGTCTTAAAAAAAGGTCTTACACTCGTATTTCTCGCCTTGGATCTCCAATAAGGTCGGGTGGAAATTGATATGTGCCCCTCCCTGACACACATCCCCCCGGACCCCACCACCTTACACCCCCCATTTTTACCGAATTACCCCTCTCCCACTCCTTTAATTACTTAATTCGTTTACTATATTATTTATATAATTCATTCATTTTATTTAATTACTATATATTTATCACTTTTTTCCTTATATCTTTTTTCTCTTTTATCTTTTATCACACTTCCAAGCAAAACTAGATTTTATCCCACAAAATCAATTGGAAAACTCAGTCTAGATAGATTTCAGTTAGACGGAAAAATTAGCTTTTCTTCTACAAATTTAGATGCTTCGGTCATAAATAATAATAATAATAATAATAATAAAATGGTGGTGTTCACCTTGTTTTATGCTTCGGTCATAAATAATATTAGTATTGTTAGATTACTACAAGGGACAACCTCTTCTCCATAGGAATTGAACCATATACCTACACTCCAATGTAAATGTAAAAAATAATTTACTTGCAAATGTAATTTGAGTAAACTAAATTAAATAAGTAATTAAATAAATAAAGTTAAAAGAGAAAAAAAGAAAAAAGAAAAGAAAAGTTAATTGGGCCAAAAGGGGAAGGTGGGGGGACGGTATTTGCGTTAATAATAACATATGGATTCACCTTTATTTGGATTTACTTCATTGAACAGAACAACCATAGTTGGATTTAAGAGACAACCACCTCACAGCTCAATTATCGATTCACCTTTAATATTGCAAGCAATAATCCATAACATATGGTATCAAAACTGAGACTTGAAATTACATTTCTTTGTGTAGTTTTCTTTTATCCTTCACATTTTTCTGCCAACATTTTCTTAGAGTCATCGTTCATTTGTCAAAAAATTATAGCAAAATTTAGTAAAAAAAAATGAAAAGTATTTTCCTTTATGCGTTCATTTGACAAAGGAAACTTAAAAGAAAGTTGGAAAGTAGTAATTTAATTAGGTAGAAATTACTGGAGATGCAAAATTCTTACAAAATCTTGTATTTATTCAAATTATCAATGTAAAAAAATCATTTACTTTCAAATGTAATTTGAGTAAACCAAATTAAATAAAAGTTAGATAAATAAAGTTAAAAGAGAAAAAGAAAAAAAAAAAAGTTAATTGCGGAAAAGGGAGGGTAGTTGGGGGAAAGGGAGGTGGGGCCGAAATGGGGGGTGTGTCAGAGGGGGGATGCGTAACAGCTCTCCTCTGCCATGCCGGTATTCATTATCTGAGACTTTTTGTATAAATTTTTTCTATCGCAATCTTAATTTACTGTCTTCACCCAAATGGAGAGATTTGCTTAATTTTGGTGCAATCCTACAAGTAAAACTTTAACTTCGCCTCTGCAATGGTCAAATCTATTAGAAGTACTCATAGTATCAGTTTCAGCTTTTGCCTAAAAATTTGATATTCTTAGAGTAGAATCAGGAAGGGATTGTGGGAATACTCACATGGTGTGTGTGGGCTTCACACACCATGTGAGTGTGTTAGAGCCATATTGGAGACTAATTGTTGTACATTTATCATTTTTGAAACGTGAAACTAGAATTAGGTAGAGATTCAGGAAATATATAACCATTAGAAATGAAAGTTATAATTTTTTATCTCAAAGTTACGAAACCCACGAAACGTTACAAAACACACGAAAAGTTATGAAATGAAAGAAAAAGTTACGAATCATATTATCTAAAGTTACGAATTCTTAGTATAAAAGTTACGAAACACACGAAAATGTTACGAATGACCGATTCTCCAGGTCATTTTTTATGAGGTGGCGCAATATGGACCACACAATGGGTGCATATCGTACATCCTAAAAGGGGGTGTGTATTGTAGATTTTCCATTGTTTTTTGACAAAATTTTAACTAGAATTTGGTAAAAGAGTGGTTTCCATTGGAAGGGGTGATATCAAATCCCAAATTTTTACTCAAATTTGAGTAAAAATTTGGTGTAGCAGTGGAGATGCTCTAAGTCAGTAACCCAAGAAGATGAACGTGAGAAAGAGGGAGAGAGATGGAGTATTGAGTATTGGGGGGAATTTCTACCGGGAGAAGGAATGATTTGGGAATTTTCAGCGGGAGAGTAATTTTGGGACAAAATTTAGTGGGTCTCTACTAAACTAACGTCGTTTTGTGAAATTGTATTTTTCAAATAAAGTTTTTATTACAACTGCACAAGACGCTGTGGCAATTGGAAAATTACTTACAACCACAAAAAATTACAGACGCAATTCTTTACTTGTTTCCGACCGCAAATACTTGCAGACGCAATTGTTTTATTTTTTGCAACTGCACTTGTTGTGGTCACAATTACATACTTTTTGAACTGCATAAGGTGCGGTTGCAAAAAAATATAACGCAAAAAGACTTTTTTCTTGTAGTAGTTGTAACATCACTGTCTAAGAGCCAGCGACTCAGCCAAATCCAACACCTTGTAACATAATATGCTTACTGATAACAACCTTCTTGGTTTTAAACTTCCTCTTACCGACATGATCCCTAGTGGCTAGTGTAAACCCTCCGTAAATAACACCATTGGTTTTTTTTGCGCATAGTCGGACCATTTCTGTAGTTTTCCTACAACCATTTTAATAGTTTTTGGTTAAGCATGTGATCCCTTCATTTGGAATCCTCTTGAGCCTATCGATTCTTGATAGATTCACTTATTCGTTGTGATGGATAAATGTTGTTCTTACTCGTTGAACATTTATTGATGATTGACGTACCCTTTTGCATACATGGTTAATTGAAATATTTAAATTGATTGGTTGATACTAACTTTCTAATTTTCTATCCATTGATTCCATGATATCTCTGAAATGTCATTTTTTGTGTTTGGGACCATGTATATTTTTGTGAAAGTCCAAGGGAAAGTCTCAGGCGCCATCCTGTAGTGACTTTGGCCACTAGGATACCCTGTGACTCTAGTGCTCAACGGATAGGGAAAAGACTTGTGAAATACCCTGTGACCCTACTCCAGATCGACTTAGGGAAAAGACTCAAACGCCATCCTGAGGTGACTGTAAGTACGGTGTTGGATCTAACATGCTAAGCCCTGAGAAAATATTTGGCATTTGGATTGCTTATTGTTATTATTACGGTTCCCACATAATTTGGTTAGAACTCCTATTTATTGATGTTCGTCGTTCCGGTATTCTTGGACATGCTAATTGATATGAATACATATTTTGTGAATCGATTATTATTCATGTGGAGTATTTGTTAATTAGATATTCATCTTGTTGATACCACTTGTTGAGCTACCGATCTTTGTTATTTGAAACCATTCTTCGGAGCTCTCGCTATCATTGTTTTATACATATACCACATTGTATTCTTAACCCATAGCATGCTTAACTACTCACTGAGCTTTCAGTTGACGGATTTATTCCGCATTTTTTTTTTCCAGGTTAGTTCATGAAGCATAATAGTGGACTCTGAGACAGGGTTGGACCCACCGTTTGGACCTCTTGGCTATTCACATTGTTATTTTTCTTCTAGTCACGTTAAACAGCTTCCGCACTTTTGTTTATTTAAAATTTTTGTTAATAAATTTAGAGTATGGAGAAATTGGGTTATTGTTCACTTGATACAAAAACGTTGGTTTTGGTTCACATTTTAATTTTATTATCCAGGATTTAGTCTAATTATATCGGGTTGTATAAATTTTTTTTGTTTAGGCTTCGGGTTCCGGAAATTGTCTCTTGGTTCCCAGTCGGTCATGCTCTTGGATTTTGGGCGTGACAGATGCCTGTGGCTTCCATGATCGATAGACATTCCCTCGCAAGGCTGATGTATGGCGCATTAGAGGTAGCTCTGTTGTTGATCATTTGAACTGCTATGCTTGAATCGGTTACATATTTGACGCGTAATCACTCCTTGTTAAAATAAATTTGTAGAGGTGGCAAATGAGTGAGTTAGATTAGGTTTGAGTGGGTTGATATAAGTTATGAGTTAAATATGGGTGGGTTGAACATGGGCCAATAGTAGATGGCAGGCCCGGCCTTGGGGTATGTCCAGCAAGCCTCTGGGCTTTGGCAACCCCCTAGGCCTGGGCAACCAAAATTTTTTTTTTCTTGTTTGCGAAGATATATATATTATAAATTAATTATTCAAGGCTAGAATCAAAGGCAATGCTAGCAATGTTGTGCACACCTTTTAAAGTGAGTGGGCTGGGTTCAAGTCTCCAAGGAGTCATTTTCTTTCGCACAACATCAATGTTTTTATTATACTCAGTAAGTGTTTTTTTTTTTTTCCCTCTCTTAGTTTATTTTAGTTTTAGTTCTAGCTTTTCAAACTAAATTCACAAATAAATAAATGTTAACAATAAATAAACCAAAATAAACTATTTCTACTCAACGAACTTTAATAAAAGAAGATTTAAAATAAATAATATTTGTTGGTAAAATAGTATTTTTACGAGAGTAAAGTTGATAACATGATTTCTACAACAAACTTTGATAAAAAGATTTAAAGTAGACAATCTTTATTGTTAAAATAGTATTTTTACAAAAAGTAAGTTGATAATATGATTAGTAAGAGAAAACATAGTAAGTATGAGCAGTACTTTGTTACGTTTAAATCATTTTTTCAAAGTTGTATAATATTTTTATAAAAAAAAGTTTATTTTAGTTAAATTATGAAACTACAATACCATATTTGATCTGTTTACCTTCTTGGATATATTAAAAACCAAGAAGAACTTGCTTCAAAAAATACAAAGAGAAGTTTTTTTTTTTTTTAATCTGATCGTGTCAATCATAAAGCATTATAATTGGGATTACATTTTGATTTTAATTTTTTGATGTAATTCAAGTTAAAAGAACAATGTGACGTAGATTTTTTTTTTTTACTTAGTATGTTTTTTAAGATTTAATATTAAGTGGGCAACCAAACTTAGGTTAGTCTTGGGCAACCCAAATATCAAGACCGGCCTTGGTAGATGGGTTGGATATGATTGGGTCGAATATTGGTCTAATTTTAGATCCAACCCAACCCAATCCAACCCATTTTTATGTTATTTTTTTCAAATTAAGGTGAAGAAGATGAGATTGGGAATAGGTAAGTGCGGATATTTGATCCACAAGTGTAGAGAGGGAGAAAGGAATTGAAGAGTTGAGGGAACGACCCAAATTTTGAACCGTTCGATCCAATCAAACCTACGATCCGGATCCAATTCCCCAAACAAAAATAACATCGGTTTACGTCAACCGCCAAAAGGAAAAACTCCAAGTTCGGATTCTTCCAATGTTTCAAAACCCACAATATTTCTTGCAATAAACCAATCATCAACTGCCACATCACCAACTATGCCAAATCTGAATGACATGGCAAACAACTATTGGACAATTTTTATATGACGTTCCTTACAATTTCTACACGAAATCACTACTGCAACAACTTATCGTTTAGGGAGAGAGGAATCAGGGCTACTGGGCAAGGGAGGATTCTCGCAATTGGGTATGAGTTTTTTAATTTTTGAACCCAACCAAATCCATCTATTTTGAACCCAACCAAATCCATCTAACTATGGGTTAATATAAGTTAAATCCATGTCAACCCAAATTACAATATGAGTGGGTTATAAGAGGAAATGTTGGGTTGGATTCATGGATTGAGTTGTCAAATGCACACCCAAACATACACATGGGTTTACATGGGGTTAGAGGTGGCAATTGTCAATCCAACCCGTGAATCTAACCCAACTTGCCCCCTTATAATCCAATCCAACTTACCACGTGGATCAATCTCTTAATTGAGCAAGATTATCATTTCTTCTTTCAATCTACTCCTGCTACTCTGTTTTCTTCCCCTCTCTCATATCCAAAAAGTGTATTTCTCCTAGATGGAGTTTCTAGAGTGAGAGAAATGTTACTCCTACACATTTTTCGTTTATTAGAAACAAAACAAAAAAATTAATATTTAATATTCTTAATTCATATAAAAATAATTAAAATGAAGTATTATAACTTAATTGTTGACAAATATAACAAAATAATTAATTTTTGTATGTATATATTTATTTAAATATATATAATCTAATATGGGCATTCCCAAGAGCAAAATAGTATTACCCCCCAAAAAAAAGGAGCGAAATAGTCATTTGACATTTTTACATTACCTTATATCCCCTTTTTATTCATTCATCCAAACCATTGACTATTTAATTCCCCTTGCTTATGTCACATTAGTGTGAGACCACCCTTATTTAATCTCCCTCCTATTTAATCCCTTCAAAACTCATACGCCATCCAAACGGACGGTCAAGAGATTGGCCATAGGAAATGAAAAAACAAAACTATCACCGTTGTCGCATATTTGAATCCAACGAAATCCAAAGATTTCAAACCTTCAGACCACTAAAGGGTTTGTTCGGCCAACTTCAAGGCCTCGAAAATTAATGGAGGTTTATGCAAGCTTGTTATTCTAGTGTTATTGATAAATTACAGTTTCTAGTTGTGCTGGAGAACAAAAAACAATCTCATCTATTAAATTCTATGCAGCTTTTCTACGATCAAAGCAGTCTAAGAGCCAACAATCCCTACTCCCTACCTCCCTATATAACTGAAACAGAGAAAACAGGGTATTCGACCACATTGGTTTTATAAAGATAGTCGGAGAAACGAGGAACGATAATGAAACGATAATGTGTCGGTACCCTTCACAACAAACCTTGGAGCAAAATTATCCGAAAAAGAGACATCTATCACCATCAAAACATGCAGACTACTAAATTTACTCCATATATGTTCGTCGATATCACTAGACACTCACTACGGAGGGAAACAAGTACACCATCATAAGGAGGTTAGAAGCAACCACCACAAACTTAAAACCGAAAAAGAGTCTTCTAGACCTTGTAGTAAAGGGCAACAGTGATTTACTTGACCAAAATACGATCAACACGAACAGCAATACTAAACCTGCTACTGCTTCAGCTGTGATGGCTCCCCAGGACCTACAAAGAGCATGAGAAAGGAGATAGTTCAACAACATTAGGACAGGAAGGATTTGGACAAAAACATGAAACTCTGTTGTATTTACAATGTTCTTCCTAGAGGCCGCAACTTAAAACAAGCAACAAAGGTTGCAAAAGTTCCAACAAATAAAGGGAAAATTTCAAACAAAGGTTGCCAATTTTGACTCCATAAAACATAATATTAGATTTGTATATCTGATTCATCCATCCAATGTAAGCAGTATATAAGGTTATATAAGATATAGATCATAGTACAATTTGAACAATCTATTGAAGTTGCATTCACTTAGAAACACGAAAAGAAGTCTACCACCATGGACCATAATTGACAGCTAAAACAATTGCAGGGGAATTCACAACCATGGACGCAACAGAAAATGCTGGAATATTAACATAAAAGTCCAGCCATGAGAAGTGGAAAAGGGATTACACATGATAAATCAGGCATTGCAATACATCTATGTAAACCCAAAAGAGAGAGGGAGAGAATCGTATGACACTAATAAGAAGCATAAGGATGGAATATTGTCTCATTCATCAGATTGCAATACAGATGTTTAGTGCTTGAACGCATGGACCCTAGACATATGTGCAAAGACAATTGATAGGTTAGATATCTTATATAAAGTAGGTCAAGATTAAACATTAGAAACAGGGTTAACAAGGACTGGTAATCTGGTATGAATGCAGAAGCAAAGAAAATAAACGGAGGATAACAAATTGTGTAAAGCCATCTACTGATTATTTAGACAAAGTACCTTCCAATAGTTTGGGTTTCTTTTCAAGCCTGCAAAACCGATACTTTCTTTTACCCTTCTCGCTATTCACCAGAGTTTGAAAGTTTTGAAGACGAGAAGTAGCACGTGTTTCACGGCCGCACATGTCCTTGGCCTGGAACGTTATATAATAATTGACACCTTTATAAGCCTCTGAATTCACCCTCACGACCTTGACAAACTTGTAAGCAGAGCCCTAAATTTTGAGAAAAACACATTAAACCAAACCCCAAGAAATAGGAGTTTATAATATTAGGAGCTGGTATAGTGGCAAAGTGACCAGATGTTTTGCCGTTTAAAAAAACAGAAATAGGAGTTGATAAAAGGGGCAAGGATGGGAAGGAAGAACCCAATGAAAAAGTTGCGTAGTTACTTTCTCATCATTGTATTTTTTAAGAGAAATCCTTGACATCTCATTCAAATACTTGGGTGCACGGGCACCCTGCTTTCGAATCCAGTGTGGCGTAACCAGAAGCCAGCGAGAGAGAAAATGTTCGGGAACATCCCCAACATCAAACCCCTGTATGTACAATCACATTATAAAGCATCAGTATCAGATTCAGCATATATATATACACACGCACACACATATATAGCCACAGGTTAAGGATATACATCGCTATCCTGGCACTTCTTCATGTGGAACGCGAGCTTCTCCTTGGTTAGCATCCTGCGCGGATGTTTTCCTGGTTTTTCCCCTTCTCCATGCTGCTGCTGCTGCTGCAGTTTTGATTGTGAACGTGTCATTCTGCGAGTAGGATCAACAGCAATTCTGCAAGTAGGATCAACCGAATTTCTGCAAGTGGTATCAACCGACGGAGCTTTACGTTTCTTTTCTTCCGCAAGTTTTTCATGCTCGTGTATAATTGCTAGGATCTCTTGCATATGTCGGTATTCACAATCGTTCAACCTATTAACCTAAACAAATAAAGATGCCCAAAAGAAACAGGCGACAGATACAAGAAAGCCAGCCCTATGATAGTATTAACAAGAACAAATTAAATTAGCAACAATGAGCGGTACGAAGAACCATAGATGTACTTAACAACAATCAGGGGAGGAAAAAAAAAACCCTAAAAATAAAAGACGAGCTCCCTTTGGATTATGGATCTGAAAGTCCACCCCAAAATTGACTTCGTAGAACAAATTAACTGATTTTCACGTAACTGCATAGTTGGAGCGCTCTCTCTCTCTCTCTCTCTCTCTCTCTCTCTCTCTCTCTCTCTCGTTGGAGATAGTGTTACAGAGAGATCGAATGATTATCGAATGTATGTAAAGAGTAATGGACAATCACAACGCAAGAAATCTCACAGAGAGAGAGTGGGAGAGAGGTTCGTACCGCATCAGGCGATGGTAGTTTGCGGCAAACACTGAACCGAGTTGTCATCGATCTCGATCGCGGGGAGCAGCGGGAGTAGAACCTTTTCGCGAGACAGAGACGCCAGGAGGGTCGGTCGGTTGGACGATGGTGGTTTTTATACTGGAGTACTACTAATTTTGAGAAAAATGGGGTCCGATTCGGGGAAAAATACAAAATGCCCCCATACTTTACCCTCAATTACTAATCGCATCCCAAACTTCGACTTATTTCAATTTACCTCCCAAACTTAAATTCCGTTATTTAAAGCGACTCAGTCCGTCCCAATCCATTACCTCACTAACAGAAAATGATGAGGTGGAGGTTAACGGAGAGTAAAAATCGTTAGAGGGGGCACAAACTCCCCAAAACGACGTAGTTTTGGGGCAGCCCAAAGAATAATAATAAAAATAAAACCTAAAATCAGTCTCTCTCTCTCTCTCCCCCCCCCCCCCCCCCCCCCCCCCAACCACATCTTCCTCTCCAAACCCAAATCAGATTAGGACAAAATCATAGACCCAATTTATGCAAAAATAATGCACGACCTCCTACTGGGGCCGAGACATAACCCTCCCGTTCGACTCATGGAAGACCAAAACGTGGACGGAACACTCCTTCACCCTCTTAGCCTGCTTCCTCTTCTCCGCTCCACCTTCTAACACTGTGATTGGGCATATGTTGATGCTCGTCGTCATGTCGTTTTAACGGCGGCGTGGTTGTTGCCATTGTGGTAAGGCTTTTCGTTGGGTACTTGGTGTTTA
The DNA here is from genome assembly GCA_963854785.1 of Vaccinium vitis-idaea. Lineage (NCBI taxonomy): Eukaryota > Viridiplantae > Streptophyta > Magnoliopsida > Ericales > Ericaceae > Vaccinium > Vaccinium vitis-idaea. Next base: position 5,049,598 of record OY978226.1, on the reverse strand, counting down.
AGAGCTCCGATCGTGATGTGACCGTCGTTGACAATCGTCGCATGCGCTTGAAAGGGAAATTGGAATTGAAGTCTAAAGCATGAGTTCAGTATATGTATATGTAAGTAAATGTATATATAAGGATACATATGTATCTATCTCTCTCTCTCTCTCTCACATCTGTAATTTGTATATTGAGATGGTGGTTGTGATTTGGATCCTGAATACAGTCGCACAATGCCGTGTGATTTTCGTTATTCGATTTTATGTGTTTTTCCCTATAACAGCGAAACAGATTGCATAAATTGGGTCTGCGATTTTGACCTAATCTGATTTGGGTTTGGAGAGGAAGATGTGGTTGAGAGAGAGAGAGAGAGAGTGATTTTAGGTGTTTTTTTTTTTTGGGTGCTGATTTTGGGCTCCCTTTTTTTATGCAGACACTCCAAAATTTAATGAAGTTACAAAACTACCCTTTTCAAGATATAAAAATCATAGGAGGCACTCCACCTCCAAATTATCTCATTATTTACTAAGGCACTCCAAACGAAAAAATGAACCAAAACCAAGCATAAACATTAGGTTCGAAACATAAACATTAACATTAGGTTCCAAACATTAAACATCCACAACATAAACATTAAGTTTCAAACATTAAACATGCATCTACGTCAGATTGCTTCACTCCACTTTGCACAAAAAAAAAAAAAAAACCATTGCTGGAATTCTCTACAATAAACGACACACAATTGAAAATGTGTTGATGCAAAATCTTCATAACGGTTGCAACACAAGATCTTCATATTTTTGTGCTCATTATCTTCCATTTTCCCCTCAAAATCTTCATAACAGCTGCAAATCTACATTTTAAAACTCATAGTGAGACAAATCAAGCACATTACCAAAGTTATGAGACCTCTTGAGAAAAAAAGTAACATAACTCCCAAGAGACTTTGCATGGACAAAAGAATAGTTCTACAATCATAGGCTGAAGACCACTTGTCCAGGTTGTCCTCGTGCAAAACATGGAGACAATAGCTTAAAAACTCTATCAAGGAAACATTACATATGGAAGTAGGCAATTCAGTGACGTGTAGTAAAATGAGTTGAGCAACTATCTACTTTTTTCTGATAAAAAAAAAAACTATCTGCTTTTTTGGAGTGCCTGAAGTAAAGGAGAAGAGTAAATGTTTTTCGGAGTGCCTGAAGTAAATTATGAAACTTGCAAAAGGGTAATTTTGGAAAACTACTGTAACTTGGAGCCCCTGCATCAAAATTGGGAGTGCGAATATCAATTTCCTTCTTTTTTGAGTTTTTTTTTCTTTGGGCTGCCCCAAAACTACGTTGTTCTGGGGCGTTTGTGCCCCCACTAACGGTACTCCTCAGCCATCTGGTTGTGTTTTAGACGGCTGAGATGCATTCGGTAATTTTAATTTAATTTTGATCTATTTTTACTAGTTCGACAATTTTGATTCTTTTTTATTTTATTTTTTTGTTTCTTCTTTGGATCCACCAAAGAAGGAGAGAAGCCCATAAAAGTTTGTTTAATGTGGAGAGCCGACAAACACAGGGAAGTGGTTGTAAGTAATTTAATTTCTGTGTGTGTTTTTTTTTTTTTTTTTTTATACATAGTTAATCCTCTTACCCCTCAATATGTGTTTTCTATGAAGGGTGTTGGGTTTTTGTTTTTGTTTTTATTGATCAGGAATTTAACGAAGGGTACATCGAGGGAAAAGTAAGATACAAAGCACAAAGAAGAGAATGATGAATGGTTTTTGTTGATGTTCTTCAGTGATGCATCTCAATTTTCAAGACAGTGGCCCCCATCTTCTCAGTTCTTGGCAAAGTAGTCTGAACATATATTTTCCTCTTTTCTTTTTATGTATGAATCCAATTTTTTAAACCATAATTTTATGAATTTAATATTATGCACCCCTGTAAAACTCAAAAGGGCCACTTCTGTCTTTTCTTTTGTTTATTTATGTTACTTAAATTTGAGTTGATTAACTAGATGTTGTTCTATTTAGTAAATTCAAGTATTTGGTATTGTGATGTGATTAGGATAATGGTTGAGTGGTTAACATTTTATGAAGTTGAACTTTTTTTAAGTGCCTTCAGGCACGGACATTCCACTAGTTTAACTACAAAGACAAACCAAATATTATTTTATCCCTTTTATTAAAGGTGACAATTGGCAACCCAACTGATGGCCACGAGTAATATCTTACACTAATATTTTTTCTCAACATTTTGAAACATATACATCTCCAAAAAATACCAATTAATGTCCACCACGACCACAAGTAATAAAAATTGAACGGTTTCAGTCATCAAAACAAGCTGGGCGAGAGCTCGCAAAAATCCTTTTACTATTTCATTCCAGAAGGCTACCAAATATTTTTCAACAACAACACGTTTAATGTAGGATAAGCTATGCAACTTTACACCTAGTTACATATTTCAAAAGTAAAAGCAAAATAAAAAATATAATTTCATAGTTCTGTAGTTCTAATTAACAGATATTACAACATTAGGCACCAAACATGAATAGAACCTAAGTGTTGGGGATTCGGGAGCGGGGCGAGGCAAAGATGGGTCGGATAACGGATTAGTGGCGGGTACATGCCTGTCCCCTCCTCCAACCCAATCCCTAAAAATTTTCAAAAAAAAAAATCCATATCCTATTCAATTCCCAAATAGATATCCAAATCAACGATCCATTTGGGACGGGGATCAAATTAGATACAAACAAATCGGACGAAAATGATCATCCTAATTTCGAAGAGGGAAATTGAAAGAACTTTCTCTCTCCCAATCTCATCCCTCTATTCTACACAATCTAATGGTGAAAAAATATCCCACTCGCAAATTAAATTTAGGATGACATTTTTGTGAAATTCTATGGTTCAAATTCTCTCTGTAGAAGTTTGCACTAACAGAAAACCAAGGAATTTAGGGAACCAGGTGAGGACACCCCGCCGAAATTACACAAAGGTTGATGAAAACAGTTTGATTGATTAACAGGAGTCGCCACTCGGGTTTGAGGACCGTCCCGAAAAACTAGTTACAAATGACTCTTTTGCCCTTGAAATAGAAAATATTTTCACTGGTCTTTTAAAACGAGATTTTTCAGGTCCGGGAGCTAGGTTATGAGAGGGGAAGGAATTTAAAGCACCCCTCTCACCCGGCGCGATGGCCGGTCTCTACTCAATTGTAGACACCCCAATTTAAATCCGGAAATAGTTTTAAATTCCCCGATGATGAAAAACGAGACCGAAACGAGAGAATTTTGGACGCACGAGCCTCCGGAAGCTAAGGAAAATCAAAAGGTGACAAGAGAGAACAAAGCACAGTAGTACAAAGACATGGCACAACATTAGAATGAAATGGTGGCAGCCTACAACTACCGTGCCATGAACATACACCACTGCACGGCAGTTAGCAATCACCAAGCAGCAGTGAGCCAACCACCGTGCCCTCACCATGTACTGCCGTGCAGCAGTACATACTCACCACACAGCAGTGTCCCAACTGCCGTGTCGTCGCTAAGAACCACCGCACAACAGTGTGCAACCCACGCACATCAGTGAACAACCACCGCCATTTCTAAGGCGGTGTAAAACTTTGCGGCGCCCACCTCTTCTCTAGAGAATCTCGACTGCAGACTTCGGAACTTGAAGCTACAGTTGCCGTAGGCCGCCATAGGGGTATCATTACACCTTTGCGTGACCGCCACGACCAAGTCGGTCTATTGCGGCTATAAAACCCGACGTGGGTCGAAGCTGAGGATCATCGGAAAAATCACCAAGAAAATCCCAGCAAAAATACCTCCAGAAATGGCTTGATAAACCCTTTAATTCATCACTACCAAAATCCATATCCAGAATTTCCATCAAAAACTCACCCGAAAGCACCTACGGTTATCCGAAAACTCCAAAACCCAGAAAACTAACATTTTTTCCTAAGCACGTGCAAACCCAGTCACTTTTTCTTTAACCCGTGCAAACCATGTTCCATCCCTTATTTGTTTTCCAGTGGAAGAAAGAGTGTTCGTGCGTTCATAGTTCTCTCGGTAAAATTTTCTCACAAAGGTAAAAAAAATTCATGGCTCAATGGCTGTGATCTTGTCAATATGAGGGGAGGCTGTCCTAGCACCTGAAATGATCACCTAATATCATTTTGGAGGCTTGGTGTGCCAACACTTTTACAAAAAAATCAAAATCATTTTTTTTATACTGCTGTGCCATGCTAAATCACTGCTGCACGGCAGTTTTATTGCATGGCACGGCAGTTCCTGTGCACAGAAAATTTTCCATGTTCAAGCCTCCTGGTTAATCAATAGCTATACATTCAAAAACAATAGTTTGTATGAGGTTCATCCAGTTTAACATAAGTTTCACTTCAAAATTTTGCTTTTCAAACAAATGAATGGGGCACGGCATCAATATAAAAAAATAAATTAAAAAAACGTTTTTTTTTGCATGCAAATGTTTGAAGGAAATGGTAATTGCCTCACGGCAGTGTTTACCTAGTGCATGGCAATGTTTGAAGATGAGTATTTGATTTTCCAGTTTCCACGTTTTCTGATCATAGTTTGGAAAGAAGGAATAAATCCACCAAATGCATGCCTATTCCAGAAAGTATTTCTCAAAAGCTTTCTTAGCTTTAAGGATACCAAAGTTTTCAAAAGGTTTTCTTTACTCCACGGTTTGTTTTCGCCCACAGTTCGCATGCATAATGATAAAAAAATCAAATTTTTATTAAAACCCCTCACATTGTTTGAAAATAATTTTTCAATCTCTTTGTTGTTTTTGCTTGATTTCTTAAATATTCCTTCATCAATTGTTATTGTATATATATTGTTGACGAAATTAAGCTACAAAATATTTTCTCAAAAATCCTACAGTTCATTGAGTAAAGACCAATTTTTTTGGGGCGAGCGGGGTGCCCTAAAAGCCTTCCATGTTCGTAACTTGGCTCCCGACCCATAATTTCTTATTTTTCGTAGACCAAATTATTTTCCAAATCATTGGCATGAGAGTCATTTATTTTTCAAATCATTTTAAATGGTTTCTTGGGGAATAAATCCATTTTCAAAATAAAAACCCCGGCAGGGCCGGCCCTGAGTTTTTAAGGGCTTAAAGCGACAACAAAAAAATGGGCCTTTTGTGAATTGCTATTAAGATAGGCATAAAAAAAAAACTAAGAACTTTCCCTGAACAAAAGAGCATCAATACGAAAGAATACCAAATATAATAACCGACTATTTCAATATTTCCAAAGCATCATTTAGATATCACATTATCACTAAGTCAAAAAAGTAATCAGTTCAAAGACATCACTTGAATATCATCCTTCTTGCAGTTTTAGCAGCAAAAGTATTAATAATATCTGCACAATCAATCTTTTCCGCCATCCCATGTTCAATGGATAGGATGGATAATCCATTCAACCTTTCTTGTGACATAGTTGAGCGGAGGTAGTTCTTAATTAGCTTCAACTTCGAAAAACTTCTTTCTCCGGAAGCAACCGTAACAGGAATAGTCAATAATATCCGATACGCAATCCACACATTTGGATAACAATCCTCCATCAATTTCAATTGATTGAGCACTTCAATTGGTTTCGTCATCTCTTTTGGTAAACCTTCTCTGAAGACTTTCAATTCCGAAAACAACTCATTTCCGTTGATATCGGAAGTTTCTTCATGTTTCAAAGCATCTTCTAACTCGGAGCAATACATCTTCAAACGTTCATCGGTTGTAGACTTTAACTTGTTCACATCAAACAAAAAACCCCAAATTTCCTCATATTTCTCAAACTGTTCGAACCGGCTCTTAAGTGATGAAAGAGCTTGATCTACTATAGATAAGAAGTAGTTAACTCTAAATGAGTCTTCAGCCGAAAGGGTCACCTCTTCACTCCCATTCTCATCAAAATGTTTCTTTCGATGAATGACATGCTTCTCGTGAAATACGGGCTCAACTCCCATTTTGGACGCAATTGCCTTAGCTTCATCAATAGCCTCCACCAAACCACTTTCTCTATATTTCTCAAGAAAGGAAACAAGCCCATTTAACTGATCAATGGCAACATCAATATGCATATCTTCTTTTTGCAAGGTCTTGCTGACAACGTTAACTGCAAACAAAATAGTATGCCAAACAACCATGCTAACCAAGAATCCAAAATCCTCAATTTCATATCTTACTAAGGCATCAGCTTCACTCTTTGCACCAGCATCGTCACGAGAATCAGCCAATTTAAGTAAAGCCTCTTTGATTTCTGGAGCTTGGTAGCATAAACAAATCCATAATAGCATAAACAAATCTACTCAATCAGTCATCAAGCCCAATTAAATTAAACAATGCTTCTAAATCTCATAAACAAAACAATTAATTTCAAAACCCTAAAAAATAGAATCAATACCTGAAATTAGCTTGAAATTTGTGAGAAGGAATAGCATTTAACACTTGAGCCTTCAATATGCCACTCGGTCCAGTGGGTCCACTATTTTTCTTCTGTGATTGAATCTGCGGCGAACTTCTTCTTCATTGTTCTTCTCGGCTTTCTCGAGAAGTCACCAGATTGCTTTTCAAATGGAAACAAAAAGCCAAAAAGGTTTGTACGTGTATGTATAATGGTTTACGTGTAAAGTAAAAAAAGCTGTGTAGGTGTAATATGAAAAAGGGGCCTTCTTGATTCAAAAACTACAAGTTTGCCATTGAGATTTGGGCCTATTTCATTGGGTAATTTTTTTGTGGGCCTTTAAATTTAAACTGATGTGGGCTGGGCTCTTTTGTTTTGGTATATATATACATAACACAAATACCTCTTGGGGGGGGCCTCAAAATTTGTCAATTTTAGTGGGCCTAAAGCCCGGGCACCTTGGGTTTTAGCCCAGGGCCGGTGCTGAACCCCGGGTGGCGACTCTGAAATCATTTTCTAAAAATTATTTTCCAAACAAAAATATTTTTATCGCGTGGCGCCGTCCACATCAATGCTCAAGGGCGCAGAGCCTTTTCGCGAGAGAGAGAGTCTAGAAGGTTTAGGGCTCTCGGGGGGATGATGGTGGTTTTTATTATACTACTAATTTTGAGAAAAAGGGGGTCCGATTTGGGAAAAATACAAAAAAAACCCCATACTTTACCCTCAATTACTAATCGCATCCCAAACTTCAACTTATTTTAATTTACTTCCCAAACTTAATCTCCGTTATTTAAAACGACTCATTCCTTGGGGTGCACACCGGCCTGGTAACCTGCCTAATCCGCCCAACCAAGCCCATTTTTTTTAGGGTTTGGGAAAACTTTTTAGGCCCATAGGGCCGGACTGGGTTGAGATTTTAAGCCCTTTTACTAATTGGGCCGGGTTTGGGAAATTCTTCTAAAGCCTAGCCCGACCCGATTTAAATAATATTTTAAAATTTAATACTATATGTATATGTTATCGCTGGAACCTAGTTATTAATGGTTTGTTTATCTTGATGAAAGTGACATTGGTGAAGATGAATTTCAGGTACTATGTATGAAGAGGATACTGGAGTGGGTAAAATCTGATTACCCTACTATTAGGCATAGCACGTGCCTATGGCGGTCACCACGAGAGGGTGAATAGCTCGGCACCACATAGGGAGTCCGTGGACCTTGTGCCGATCTGATCCCGGACCATGAATAAGGTCAGGATAATTGAGTAATTTAATATATCAGGATGCACTAGCTCGGCATAAGACATAAAGGGATACCCCTGGTACGGCCGAGCTAGGTGAGCTACGTGTATAGCTCAAATAGCATTCTGGAATACATAAATCAGCTCGGTGCGATGAGCTGAGTTATGTACGGGTTATTCCGAGCTACGTGAAAGCACGGCACCGCCATGAGTAAGGCGGTGAGACATTCCAGAATATTCTATAACGGATCCTTATGTGATAAGGAAACAATCCCATGAAGTAAGGGACTAATATGGGAAGTCCTAACGTGATTAGGAGTATACCTCATATAGGAAAGAATCCTATATGGAAAGGAAGACCCCTGCTAGACGAGATCTAGCAGGACATGGAGACTTGTCCCTAATAGGAAAGTCCTATTAGGAAAAGGATTCCTAAAGAGAATAGGAAACAAGGGCACGAGATGCCTAATATGAAGAACGTTTACACCTATAAATACAAAGCAATAACCATGACAAAAGGTACGCTGTGAAACCTATTTTCATACGCATTGTGTTTTGAACTCTCAAGTACGTGATACTAACTTAGGCATCGGAGGGCCTTTGCCAACGAGAGGCAAAGGTGCTCTAACCCTTTTTCTGTCTTGCAGATCTAGGGTTGACTTAAGGAAGCACGTGATCCAGGGTTACGTGGATTTATCCCTGTACAATTGGCGCCGTCTGTGGGAAAGCTGACAGAAAAGCTTGATCCCTTCCAACAGAGATCAACAATGGTGCTTTCAGAACCGCTTTTGTGCACCCCACAGAGGAAGGATGTAGAAGACGATGGCGGAACCACCCTTGTTTACACTACGAGAAAAAGTGCAAAAGTGGACGAAACTCCTGCAGTTCTAAAAGCACCACAAAAGAAGCCTGCCACCAGGAGGTTTAACATAGGGCATATCCCTGAAATCCCAAAGTTCAGGGATACGCGCTTGATAAATTATGATTCCCCAAGATCAAACGAGCGACGGAAACGCTCAAAAACACCACCAAGAGGTGAGGAAGCCTCAATCCGACGTGAACGGAGGAGGAGCTCACCGAGAAGGGATGATCACAGGCGAACAAGAAATCGAGAAAGAGAAGATAGCCTCGACAGGAAGGAACAAGAGGCAGAAGAATTGGCCCGCGAAGTCACTCGACGAGAACGAGAAATTCAGGACCTGAAGAAGCAACTCCAAGAGAAGGAAAAAGACTTACGCTCACGGACGAGATCCGTGCAGAATGAGAAACAAGAGAAAGGTCGTCACCACGACAACGTTTCCACTGACCGAGCTGCCTCTCCACGAAAAAGGAGAGACAGGAGTATTTCTGTGGAAAGAAGGGAAAAGAGGAAGCATGCTAGGGACAGATACGAGAGATCTGGATCCAATGAGCACATTCCCGAGCAGCATGAGAGAAGGAGGGATGCTGACCGAGCTGGTCAAGGCCCTAGAACTGCACGAGAAGCAGCTAAAGAGGCCATAGGCCAGATCTCCAAATCACCATTGGCCCACTGGATCCGCGCGGAGAAGACGCCGAGCAGGGTGAAGCACTCAGCGTTCATCCCATACGAAACCAGCACGGATCCTGTGGCCCACATTCAGCATTACCAACAGGCCATGTTCATGCACGAGCAAGATGATGCACTACTATGCAAAATGTTCCCGTCCAGCCTAGGGAAAGTGGCATTGAGTTGGTACCATAAGCTCCCAGAGGGTTCTATCCTGTGTTGGACTCAGCTGGCCGAGGAGTTCACTGCTCGGTTTCTTACAAGCCGAGCGGCTCCAAAAACCTTTGATGCGTTAACCTCTATGAGACAGAGGGATGATGAGACTCTGCGACAATACTCAAAGCGTTACTGGGAAACTTTCAACGTGATTGAAAATTGTAGTGAAGAGTATGCCCTGGCAACGTTCAAAACAAGTTTGCCCGTGCATAGTAAGCTACGATAATCGCTTACCATGCACCCAGTCAAGACTGTGGCCAAACTGATGGAGAGAATTCAGGAGCATGCATGGGTAGAAGATGATATCCTGCAGGCTGGAGGGAAGATCGTGGCAGGACAACCTCAGCTCCCAGAAAAGAGGACCGTGGAGTCAAAGGTATACAAGAAGGACTTCACAACGGGAAGAAAGGATTACGCCCAGCAGAGGAAGGACAAAGCTGATCCAGATCCCAAGTCATATTTCAGCGTGATGGCAACTTTCAACATCCCCATCTATAAGATGTTGTACAGAATAAAGAACGAACAGTGGTTCAGACGGCCCCCAAAGATGACTGGGAACCCGGAAAAAAGGAGAGCTATAATCAGCATTGCAGCTATCACAGAGACTGGGGACACATGATCGAGGATTGTGTGGAGTATAAGAAGTTCTTGGACGAAAAGGTAGCGGATGGCCATCTTAAAGAATTCTTAGCTGACAGCAAGCACGACGCCGAGCTAATAGAAGAAACGGATTACGAGAAAGGTCCAAAGGGAACGATCCATATGATACATGGATTGGTGGCCCCATACACAAATAATGAAATAAGGCACATCCAAAGGGTCAACGGACAGGCAAAACAAATCATGAAGCTCGGCATGAAGAGGCCGAGGGCGGAAGGAATCGTAGAAACACCGGTCACCTTCACTGATGATGACCTGGATGGGGTATCAGTACCCCATAATGACGCGTTGGTAATTACCCTACGAATAGGGGATTACGACGTGGAGAAAATCCTTGTGGATCAGGGGGCTAGCACGGAGATCATGTATTACCACACCTTCAAAAAGATGGAACTCCCACCGAGCTCGTTGCAGAAATGCTTAGTTCCACTGGTCGGCTTCAGTGCGCAAACGGTATGGCCTATGGGAAAGGTCACACTACCTGTCCGAGCAGGATCAGTAGTACTGAAGACTGACTTCCTTGTGGTAGACATCCCTTCCTCCTATAACGTGATTATAGGGAGGACGTGGATGCACAAAATGAGGGCGGTCTCTTGAACCTACCACCAGAAGATCAAGTACCCCGGAGCAGATGGAATAGAATGCATCAAAGGTAACCAAAAGATGGCCGATCAATGCTTCACCATGGTCCTGAGAAAATCCCCAAAGGCCGAGCTGGTGCAAGCAGTGGAAGTTCAAGACCAACCAACTTTGGAGGACGTCGGAGGTGATCCCACCAAGAAGATGGTGGAAGGGCTAAAGAAAATACAGATTCAAGAGGACGATGCAGAATGGTATTTCCTGATCGGCGAGACCCTCTCCGAGCTAGAGGAAAGAAATCTGGTCACTTTTCTTAGGGATCACGTTGATGTGTTTGCTTGGACCCCCCAGGAAATGCTCGGCAAGACTATGGAGGTCTACATCGACGACATGGTAGTCAAAAGCAAGTTGAGGCCTGATCACCTTGCCGATCTAAAGGTAACCTTCAACATTCTAAGAGAATACAAGCTTAAGTTAAACGCTTCCAAATGTGCCTTTGGGGTTAGCTCGGGGAAATTTCTTGGGCACCTAGTGACAAAAAGGGGGATTGAAGCCAACCCAGATCAAATAGCGGCCCTGCAAGGCCTTCAAAGCCCAAAGACCACGAAGGAGGTCCAAAGGCTAACAGGGATGGCAGCAGCTCTTAACCGCTTCATTAGTAATTCCTCAGACCGCTGCAGACCTTTCTTTCAACTTCTGAAGAAGAGAGAAGGCTACGAGTGGGGAGCCGATCAGGAACAGGCTTTCCAGGAGTTAAAAAGCTACTTATCATCACCACCTTTGCTCTCAACTCCAGAAGCTGGGGAGCGGTTGATACTATACTTAGCAGTATCTGATCATGCGGTCAGCTCGGTCCTCCTACGAATAAAGGAAACAGAGCAGGCCCCAGTCTATTTCGTGAGCAAAACATTGTTAGATGCTGAGACACGTTACCTACCACTGGAGAAGTTGGTATACGCTCTCGTTGTTGCATCAAGGAAATTGCCTCACTATTTTTTACAGCACCCCATCACTGTGTTCACTGAATACCCACTAAGGGCCTTGCTCAGGAAGGCAGATTTCTCTGGTAGAATCTCCAAGTGGTCGATAGAGCTAAGTCAGTTCGACCTCGATTATCAGCCCAGAACAGCAATCAAGGGGTAGGTTTTGGCTGACTTTGTAGCCGAGTTTACCCCAACGGTGGCTCCACCTCCACCAGCCCTCCACGAGAAGGAGCAAGAAATCAATCACCCCGAGCAGCCAACGAGAATGGCCAATCTAGACCCAGAGGAATGGAGGCTCTATGTTGATGGGTCAGCTTGCAACAAAGGATCTGGAGCAGGAGTGGTATTGTTCTCTCCAGAAGGTTTGGTACTGGAACAAGCACTACGGCTGGGATTTAGTGCTACAAACAATGTAGTAGAATATGAAGCATTGCTCGCTGGATTGAGGAGCACCCTGGAGCTCAAGGTAACAAAATTACGGGTATTTTGTGACTCACAATTAGTTGTTAATCAGCTTTCAGAGGAATATGCTACGAAGAGCGAGAAGATGGCTGCATACTCAGAAGCGGCCAAGGATTTGCTAGACAAGTTTGACAAGATCCACATCCAGCAGATCAGCTCAGGTCAGAATGCACATACAGACTCGCTGGCTTGTTTGGGGTCAGCAGTAAAGACGGAGTATCGCCGCACAGTGACAGTGGATTATTTGGGCGAACCAAGCATTGGCCGAGCAGTAGAAGTCGTAATGGAAACAGAGCATGGGCCGAGCTGGATGGATCCAATAGTGGCATACCTACGAGATGGGACCTTGCCAGAAGATAAGAGGGAAGCACACAAAATCAAAACCAAGTCTGTACGCTTTTGGCTCTCTCCAGAAGGTAAGCTTTGTAGAAAGTCTTTCCTTGGTCCATATTTGTTGTGTGTACACCCAGTCCTTGTTCAGAAATTCCTCCACGAGATCCATGCTGGAACTTGTGGGGGACACACCGGTGGCAGATCCATAGCCCACCGAGCAATATCCCAGGGATATTGGTGGCCCTACATGCAGGAGGATGCAAAGGCTTTCGTTAAGACTTGTGAAAAGTGCCAGAGGTTTTCTCCCCTCATCCGAGCTCCAGCGGAGGATCTATTGCCTCTAACCAGTCCATGGCCATTTGCCCAATGGGGATTGGATATCGTGGGTCCTCTCCCTATGGCAACAGGGAAACAAAAATTCCTACTTATTGGCACTGACTACTTCACCAAATGGATCGAGGGGGAAGCTCTTGCTAAAATCACAGAAGCTATGGTGGAGAAATTTGTGTGGAATAAGATAATCACAAGGTTTGGAGTGCCCTACTCTATTATCTCCGATAACGGGTCACAGTTTGGCAAGAAGTTCAAGGCCTTCTGTGCCCAGTACGGCATCAGAAACTATTACTCAACCCCAGCTTACCCACAGAGTAATGGGCAAGCAGAGGCTTCAAACAAGACTATCCTAAAGAGTCTCAAGAAAAGGTTGGAAAATAAGAAGGGCAAATGGCCCGATGAGCTTCCAGCCGTGCTTTGGGCGTACAGGACTACCCCACGGCGATCTACGGGAGAGACGCCGTACTCCCTTGCTTTATGGAACAGAGGCAGTGATTCCATTGGAGGTGGGCTTGCCGACCATTCGCACTGCACTTGTGGAGTCGGGGGGCAACGATAGAGCCCTGGCCGAGCAGCTCGATCTCGCTGAGGAAAAAAGAGAGCGGGCACTCATTACCTTAGCAGCATACCAGGAACAGCTACGAAGAAGCTACAACAAAAAGGTACAACCAAGGGAGTTCAAAGTGGGCGACCTAGTCTTGAGGAAGGTCTTGGCTAACACCAAAGTGTCCTCAGATGGGAAACTTGGACCGAACTGGGAAGGCCCATACAAGATTGTGGGAATTGCTGGCATTGGGGCCTACCGTTTGGCCGACTTGGATGGAGACCCAGTTCCACGGCCGTGGAATGTCCAAAACCTTAGGAAATTCTTCCAGTAGCATGTTTACGTGATTACGAATACAATCACACCTTTTCTAGTGGATACGAATAAATTCGCATTCTATTTCTTTTTATTATGTGGTTGGGATTACGAGTAAAATCACCAACATCAGTTATTTAGATTTTTATTTCGAGCATTAATAAAACTTCATCTTATCCTATTGTGTTTAATACGAACCAAATGATGTCTCAAATTTGGATTCCTATTGGGGAGCAGTGGATGTGTGTAATCCTAAAACTTAGAGTTTTGCAACGAATATTGCACAAGAAATTCTAAGTATGAAAAAACTTAGGGTTTTGCAACGAATATTGCACAAGAAATTCTAAGTATGAAAAAACTTAGGGCTTTGCAGCGAGTATTGCAAGAAATTCTTGGTATGAAGAAACCTAGATCTGCAACGAACTTTGCAGCAAATTAATTCTAAGTATGAAGAAACTTAGATCTGCAATGAATACTGCAAATCTGCAACGTATATTGCGGCAACTAAACAACAAAGTTTGACAAAAAAACTTGAATCTGCAGTTAACACTACAGTAGTTCCTAAGTATGAAAACACTTAGGCTATGAGGGACTCAAGTAAGAAGGTACTTGAATCGCTTAGCGTGCACACAAACACATCAAGGATGAGACTTGATAAAAGGTTGCATTAAAAGAAAGAGTACGAAAACACTTACAAAGGAGTAACTTAACAAAAATACCAAAGTATTCAGAAAGGCCACATACGGCCGAGCCAAGACCGCGCAGGGTCAAAGGTTGAGATTTAAGTAAGCAAAAGACAAGTCTAGCAGCAGGCATCAAGCCTCTTCACCGTGCTGACCAGCATCGATGGCAGGATTGGGGTCAGGGTTGTCGCCCCTAAGGCCTTCAGCAACATCCCCAAAAATAGTAAGGTCAGTGATGGTTTCATCTGTCGGAATCAGCTCGGTAGTGGGCTCAGGTTGAGCTTCTGAGTTGGGTTGAGCTCCAGCATCAGGATTGGCTCGGGGAGCAGATACCTCACTGGGGAGTTCCATGTCAGTCCAGTAAGGGGAGGACGGATCCACCCCGAGCTTGGTAAGGCACCTTTGCCAAGCCGCGCTCCAGACAGCATCCTGCACTGCAGGCATCTGTGCTCTATAGTTGTCGGTGATCACGACAACAGCGCGATCGTATTCAGCTTCCGCCTTGGCTTCTGCAGTTGCAAGTTGCTGACGAAGTTCGCGCTCGACCTCAGCAGCCTTCCTTTTGAGTTCAGCATTCTCTCCTTTCAAACCCTCCACCTCCACCCGAGCTTCCTTCAATGATTGGGCATGCTGGGCGCTCTCCCGTTCAGCTTTATCGGCCCTCTTCTGCTCTCTCTTAAGGTCTTTCTCAACCTCTTTTGCTCGGTCAAAACCGGCGGCGGCTTTCTGCATGATCTGTAGAAGGAGGAGTCAGCTTTAAACAAACAAAAACGCAACAGAGCAATTATTAAACTTTTGTACCTTGGCACTCGATTGAAAGATCGACTTCATAAGAGTGTCATAGGAACTACTCTTCTCTCTCTCCATGTCAAGTGGGAGAAGAGCAGCTCTGGACACACCGAACGCCACCTCGGTGGAAGAGATCTTATCAATCATATTCAGGGGAGTGCCGTCAGGACGGGCCAGGAGAGGCTCCCATGGCTGCACCAATGGAGGAGAGTCAGTAAGGAGTTGGCTTGGGCCCGAGCTTGCTGTCCTTCTCCTATGCGGGGGAGGCTGATCGTCATGGGTACTCTCTGATGGCCTCTTGTCCCTCTGTCGCTCAGATAGAGACGCGTCAGGTGCCTCAAGGGGGTTGATAACTCGAACAGCCGGAGGGGCATGAGAAGCCCGCCCACCAAGGTTCAACTCACCGAGCAGGTTGATTGGCTCAAGCGGCATCTCTCTATCAGGGGAGGGAGAATAACCGGACGAATCGTCTGAGTCTGCAAGAAGAGCAGCCTGCTCAGACAAGGATTGGATGATTGAGCGGTGATCCAACGCTCTTTCTTCTGTTTCTTCTTCTTCTGTTGCCCCCCTACCAGATGTGCTCGCCTCTTGATCAGTACGGATGAGAATTGGGATAGCGGTTGGTATTTCAGGGACGTGAGCAAACGTGATTTGCTGTTGTAGATCGCTCGGGGCCCGAGCTCTCCTAACTCTTCTTGGGGCTTGGCCTCTTCGGGGTCGAGTACTTCTTTGCTCGGCCGGTGGGCGTGTGGCGATTAACGGGGTAGCTGGAGGCCAGGGGTGTCTCGATCTTGGCTCGCCGACCCTTCTGATACCACCCCAGTATGTTGGGGTGTAGTCCAAAAGCAGGTGAGCTGCACGGCCGAGACCAACAGGGGTTGGTGCGAAACCGTCAAAATATAAAGCCCGAGCAATATCCTCGCGGTGAAGATTGCCGTGGATCAGACGGCCACCGTGGTTGAGGTTGCTAGCTGCAAAGTAACATGAAGAAGAAATAATCAAATTGCAATTTCTGGGGAAAAGCAAATAAATGAAGATACAGGAATAAAGGTACTAACGCAGTCCGCCAGGAGTTGTGGGGCAGGCAAAGCCGATGGTCCTCCCCTCGGCATCTCTGGGCTCCCAGTTGCCAGTGACTACGAGGTAGTCGGCTGCCTCTCCCTTGGAGGAATTTGGCAGGTCGGTGATAAGCTTCTGGTTGGGATCCCTGGCTTTGAAGTAGAAGTTGTTGTCGATTGTAGGGACTACGCTATAGAGGTAGTGTAAGTCCCACCAATCGAGATGAAGGCCGAACAGCCTATTAAGGGCTACTGTGCCCATAACTACCCTAACAAAGTTGGGGCAGAGCTGCATAGGGTTTAACTGGCACCTACTGCACACTTCCCTACAAAAAAGGGTGTAACGGGAACCTAAGGCCCCCCTCAACTATGAAAATCAAGGGGATGTGGATCTTGTTTTCATCCTGACCTTGTTCTTTCATATCACTACGGTTGTCTAGCTGGAATCGAACGTCGGCGGGAATCCCATACTTCCTACGGAACTCTAACACTTTATCTAGGGTGCTTAGAAGAGCCCTATGTCTACCCATTCTCGCTAAGGATTTAGGGTTTCACAGTTGAAACCCAGGAAAGAAGATGAACAGGCGCTGAAAAACGGCGAAGGGGGCAAACACGAAACAGAAATGGAGAACTAGAAAGGGGCTACTTACGTGATAAGGAATGAACCTAGGATGATACTCTCCGACGGAAAGACGTTTTTCGGTGAAAATCGGAGATGGTTTTTGTTGCAGAAAACTTAAGCGACGCTGATGGCGGTGGAAGGGACTTCTTCTCTCTCTCTTCTTTGCTGCTGTCGAAATGAAGTGATGAAGAAGGGAAGGGGATTTTCTAGACTCGAAGGGTTTAGGGGGAAAAAGTAATCATTATCCCGCCCAAAACCCCATAAAGGTGGGACGTGACATATGTGGAACGTCAGCAAGATCGTCCTTTGGGCTTATCCAAGCCACCAACGGGTCATTTCGCATTGAATGCAATAACAACGTTGCCACCCACGTGGAAGGGAGGCGTGCAAGAGATGCATCTGGAACCGTGGAAGCTCTGCGCACTGCTGATGAATGACAGCAGTAGCAGAGCTGGGGAGCAATTGGAGTGGGTAAAATCTGATTACCCTACTATTAGGCATAGCACGTGCCTATGGCGGTCACCACGAGAGGGTGAATAGCTCGGCACCACATAGGGAGTCCGTGGACCTTGTGCCGATCTGATCCCGGACCATGAATAAGGTCAGGATAATTGAGTAATTTAATATATCAGGATGCACTAGCTCGGCATAAGACATAAAGGGATACCCCTGGTACGGCCGAGCTAGGTGAGCTACGTGTATAGCTCAAATAACATTCTGGAATACATAAATCAGCTCGGTGCGATGAGCTGAGTTATGTACGGGTTATTCCGAGCTACGTGAAAGCACGACACCGCCATGAGTAAGGCGGTGAGACATTCCAGAATATTCTATAACGGATCCTTATGTGATAAGGAAACAATCCCATGAAGTAAGGGACTAATATGGGAAGTCCTAACGTGATTAGGAGTATACCTCATATAGGAAAGAATCCTATATGGAAAGGAAGACCCCTGCTAGACGAGATCTAGCAGGACATGGAGACTTGTCCCTAATAGGAAAGTCCTATTAGGAAAAGGATTCCTAAAGAGAATAGGAAACAAGGGCACGAGATGCCTAATATGAAGAACGTTTACACCTATAAATACAAAGCAATAACCATGACAAAAGGTACGCTGTGAAACCTATTTTCATACGCATTGTGTTTTGAACTCTCAAGTACGTGATACTAACTTAGGCATCGGAGGGCCTTTGCCAACGAGAGGCAAAGGTGCTCTAACCCTTTTTCTGTCTTGCAGATCTAGGGTTGACTTAAGGAAGCACGTGATCCAGGGTTACGTGGATTTATCCCCGTACAGATACCTTTAAAGTAATAACAATTTGTTAAGAATTTTTTTTTTCAAAGTTAGAGTAGAAGTCTTTTTCAAGGTTAGCCCAAACAAAAAAAAATTATGAGGTAGCCAAGTAAGAATTTTTTTTACATTTAGGGGTTGACATGAAAGTAAGTGGAGTGATGGTAGCTTTATAGGAAAATGAATGGTTGCTAAACACTAATTTTCCGATGTGGGACTAATGAAACTCACACAGATACAAATTAGAGTTCCCACAATGTTCTTGAGTATCCCACAAAAACTTCTTGAGAGAATCTTATTTGTGTACAACCTTCCTTTCCACCTCTTACACAAATGGGTATCCAACAACCTCTCGATCTAGCGCGAATTGAGCCTAACACTATCCAATGAGATTGTTACAATAGTTAATGTCATAATATCTTTTAGCCCCAGCATATTACCTATTGCTAAGCTGTACATAATAATAATCTAAGATCTTACGGAACCTAACACAGTCCAATGAGATTCCCTTCTCCCTAATGTCATAGTTTCTTCACAACTTGACCAGTTTTGGTATTTCGAATCGAGCTCGAGCTCAAGTATTTTTTTAGCGAGCTGAGTCCAAGTATCATAGAACTCGGCTTGTAGAGCAAAATTATGTTCCTATGAAGTTTATAAGGTATATTTCCTACTTTCTACTAATTTTAAGCAAAATAATATTATCGAAGGAACATTTTTACATTTGTTTTTTAATTTGCACAATTTACATCGAAGCTATTTTTGGCCCAGTGTGCTCTTATGTAATGATTAGTAGAACTTTATATGGTTTTGACTTTCTTGTGTGATTGTTGGTGAAAAAAAATTTTATGGCACATTTTTTAGATTAGGCCTAGAGCACTCAAAACCCTTAGACCGGCCCTGTGCATGTGTCACATAATAGCTAGACCTTTTAGAGATGTAAGTAGTATCTTTTTGTCTCCAGCTCTCTCTTATATATACACAGGGAATTGAAAAGTAATGAGAGGTGATCCATGCATTGAAAAAGTAATAATGCGATCAGTGCATTGAAACATTACTCATCAGTTAAATAGCTAGCAAATCCCCAACGTTCATACTGTGTAATGCCTTAAAAGACACCAATTGTTATATACAAGAAATAAACGCATCAAATAATATGAACCAGATAATTAAAGCTACAGTGGAATCAAACAGCTATACATTATTTTTAAAATCGTAAAATACAACATAATTTGGCTTTTAAAAAAATAAAAATGCCCTTCCAAATACAGGAAAATGCTACAATACACGCCCTTTATTTGGGTGTGTATGATACACACCCCTATAAAAGTTACAATTTTTTTATATAAAAGTTACAATTTTTTTTTTATAAAAGTTGCGAGACACACCAAAATGTTACGAATTATATTGCTGAAAAGTTACAAAAAACTAAAAAATGTTGCGATTGTGAGGTGACACAATCTGGCCCGTACAATACATGCATATGGTACACACTTTTAATGGGTGTGTATTGTAGCCATCTCCACAAATACATTATGTTTTTAGTCTTTTTATTTTCAAGTTTACTGTAAGCACTAACATTTGTACCAGCAATTACATAAACTCTCTCACATGGGACCCATGTGAGAGAGTTTATGTAATTGCTGGTACAAGTGTTACTGTTTCTATCCTTTCTCTCTTTCTCTCTTTCTTTCTTTCTTTTTTTTTCTTCAGCTCTAGGTCAACATTAATTACTAGCCAATATTAATTTGAATTTCATTAACTAAGTGGGGTGATTTGGCTAAATTAGTATTTCGTCTTGTATTTTGTCTATTAAATTTTCGTTAGTTTTACATTTGGATATGTTTTCCCTTTAGTGCGGGACCCATTAAAGGGATCGGCCACAGGGCCTTCAAAGGGATCTAATGCATAGTTTTTGTAGAGGGGAAATTTTCGTTCGAACACGTGGCACGGATTTCGGGACGACACGTGGAACAAACGGATCAAATGATTTGCCAGGGGTGTACCCGCTGGGCTCGGACCCGCTGGACCTCTTTGACCCGCTGGGGGTGTGTAGGATAGGTTCTTTGTTTGATTCAAAATCAACCTGGAGAGGCAAACAATAGCTAACGATTGAACAGAAATGAGAGGGTGTGTGTAGGGGCAAAGGATTAAGCCAGGAATACAGAAAGAGAAGGCAGCAGGATTCAATCCATTCCCCTTAAGATCATCATTGTCTTCGAAATCACAGTTCTAGATGAAATGTGGACTCGCGAGCACTAGCAAGAGCAATGCTCTTGTTTCCAGAGCTCAGAGGCACTTTCTCTCTCTAGAATTTCCGTGCTCTAAGGACGAATCTGAAGATCTCTCCCGGAAATTGTGAATGAATGTCCCATATTTATAGGAATCTGCCCCCAATCATTGGGCTGCAGACATTTCCCCAATAATATGATGACACGTGCTCTTTCCGCATACCTAGGCGACGTGGGTGATGTCACTGGCCGTTAGGAAGATTCCATTAGGTCATTCCAGTGCATCGTTTTCCCTCGCAGCGACCCTTAATCCCTTAAAGCCACCAAGCCAC
The DNA here is from genome assembly GCA_963854785.1 of Vaccinium vitis-idaea. Taxonomy (NCBI): domain Eukaryota; kingdom Viridiplantae; phylum Streptophyta; class Magnoliopsida; order Ericales; family Ericaceae; genus Vaccinium; species Vaccinium vitis-idaea. The sequence continues at coordinate 5,028,997 of OY978226.1, read as the reverse complement.
TTGTATCTCCCCTATTCCCGCTGTGCTAGTCGTGGCCGCGAGCCCTTTGGATCGCGCCAAGACTTAACTCGAGCTCGTATCGACTTCCCTTCCCCTGCCTTTTGGTCAGGTGCCGTCGCGAGCCTACTTCGCGTGTTCGCGTGAGTGTTCGTTCTTCCCCGTCGCGTCAATCATCCTTGCTGAGGTTCTCGCGATGGGTGAGCTTTTCCTAAAGTAATGTTTCCCCTGTAGAGGGCATCCCTTTCTGAAAGTAATAGCAGTTTGGATATGTAATACCGCGAGGGCCGTTCTTCGCGGTGTCTCATTCGTAGGTTCTTAAACCTAACCGACGTCTGACGTGTCTCCTGCAACTTTGCTCGAGCCACGTGGCTATTCATTCATAGGCTGGTCAACCGCCACATCACCCGACGCGCTGACCTTTCCTACAGGGTGTACCCGCGCTAGACCTCTTTGACCCGCGGTGCTTATTTTAATAAACCAAAGTTAAGTAACTTTAATTTATTTATGAAAATACGGAAGTACCTCCTTTTCGGAAACAAAGGCATTGCTAGAATTTTGAAATTTCAATCATATCAAAATCTCATTCCCCCATTTTTAGTACAAAGGCGAAAAACGGCACGTTTTTCTTAGAAGAAAAGGGGCAAAAGGCAATCTCCCCGTACTAAAAAAGATCATCCGATTATACCATTGTGCTTAGAAAAATTCAAGAAACAATTACCGGGACTTTTTATCGGCCAAATTGAAACTTTCAAAAAAAGTTATTTTTTTATACTTAGTCATATTTTCAAGTGACAGACATGGATGCCTCAATCAAAAGACAATCTAATGGCGCTATGGCCCACGCCGTTCAAGCCTCGGATGAGAAACGATAATGAGGGGATCGACCTTGATACCCCGAAGAATAAGAACCTGACGAGGATAGACATCAACTCCTAAACAGACCCGATCGGGATGTGGCAGTTGTTGACAATCCTTGTGCCTGTGCTTGAAAGGGAAATTGAAATTGAAGTCTAAAGCATGAGTTCATATATGTGCGGATACAAATGTATCTCTCTCTCTCTCTCTCTCTCATCCGTAATTTGTATATTGAGATGGTGGTTGTGATTTGGATCCTGAATACAGTCGCACAATGCTGTGTGATTTTCGTTATTCGATTACAATCATCCAAAACAAACCAGGCGAGAACTCGCACTTGCAACCTGTGAAAATGAGGCATATGGTGCTATCATCACACATGCGGGTCATTTGTCAACGAGATATATTTTAAGTGATATAAGGGCTCGTTTGAATGGGGACATAGGTCGACAGATGAGGTTGGGCTTGGATGAGTATCCTGGCTCACCAGTGATCCATAGTTTGGAAGAGAAATAGGATACTCAAACTATTTAATCCGCTCGTGGCTCTCTTAATTAAGGACAGGGTAGACATATCCATATTTTATCCAACTAATTTATCTTTATCCGGGTCAGTTCACTCATAACCCTCTAATTTATCTTTATCTCCACATTTAACTACAAAAACAAGCCAAATACTATTTTATCCCTTTTATTAGAGGTGGCAATTGGCAACCCAACCGATGACCACGAGTAATATTTTACACTAATACTTTTTCTCAACATTTTGAAACATGTACATCTCCAAAAAAAATACCAATTAATGTCCACCACAACCACAAGTAATAAAAATTGAACAGTTTTAGTCATCAAAACAAGCTGGGCGAGAACTCGCAAAAATCTTTTTACTATTCATACCAGAAGGCAACCAAATATTTTTCAACAACACATTTAATGCAAGATAAGCTATGCAACTTTACACCTAGTTACATATTTCCAAAGTAAAAGAAAAAGTAAAAAATATAATTTCATAGTTCCGTAGTTCTAATTAACAGATATTACAACATTAGGCACCAAACATGAGTAGAACCTAAGTGCTGGGGATTCGGGAACGGGGCGAAGCAAAGATGGGTCAGATAGCGGATTAGTGGCGGGTACATGCCTGTCCCTTCCTCCAACCCAATCCCTAAAAATTTTCAAAAATAAATATCCATATCCTATTCAATTCCCAAATAGATATCCAAATCAACTATCCATTCCAGACAGCGATCAAATCAGATACAGACAAATCGGACGAAAATGGCCATCCCAATTTGGAAGAGGGAATTGAAAGAATTTTCCCTCTCCCAATCTCAAGCCTCTATTCTACACAACCTAATGGTAAAAAAATATCCTACTCGCAAATTAAATTTAGGATGACATTTTTGTGAAATCCTATGGTTCAAATTCCCTCTGTAGAAGTTTGCACTAACAAAAAGCAAGGAATTTAGGGAACTGGGGTGGGTGCCATGCACTGTGTGGTGCACTACAGGCATTCTGAAACTTGGATGGACATCTGAAACCCGCATGGTGTACGGCACCCACCTAAGTGCCCAACAATCCCCCCGGATTCTGAATTTAGGGTCCATATTAGTTTAGGAGTATTGAATAGCTGACATGAGAAATCCAAACCCTAGAGATTAAGAGCGCAAAAAAAATTGAGAGTGACTCCACTTTTGTCCCCAATTTTTCCAATTGTACCCCTCCAATTGGTAGCCTCCTGTTCAAATCGAAGGGGTAGTTCAGTCTTTTAGGCTAGTGGCGTCTGTTGTAATTTGAACTACATCGAGGGGCAGCTGTTTTTGTTCGAATGACCTGGGGTTGGCATGTTCCATACTGTTTTGAGCTACATGTCTCTGCCTCTTCTCCTACACATCTCCTCCTCTTCTCTTACCTTCATAATCTAAAGAGATTTTTTATGTTTTCATCCCATCAACTATCCAACTTTTGTCTATGTAGTCAAACTATTAAAATCAACTATCTATTTGCATTCTATTGGATCCAATTTATACTGTCTGTGGTAACTGTGGACAGAAAATCAGGCACGTGAGACGCAAGTGTTATTTCTCCCCAAATATGAGGAGCTTAAACGCCATTTTCTAGTTTGTTATTATTAATGTTCGTCAATAATTGATTTGGCTTCTGTTTTGGGACGAATCCTTTGGAGTTAGGGATTTCTACTTATATAAGAACTTGTAAGCCTTTGGGATAATTGTTGATTATTGATTATAAAGAAATAAAAGGGTACGTATACAACGAGTTTCTCTAACTTTATTCGTTTGTGATTGTCCTTGTAGGAAGGGTTCTTTGTCTAATTCTTGAAGATAAAATCAACCTGGAGAGGCAAACAATAGCTAACGATTGAACAGAAATGAGAGGGTGTGTATAGGGGTGAAGGATTAAGCCAGGTATACAGAAAGAGAAGGCAACAGAATTCAATCCATTCCCCTTAAGATCATCATTGTCCTCGAAATCACAGTTCTAGATGAAGTGTGGGCTCGCGAGCGCTAGCAAGAGCAATGCTCTTGTTTCCAGAGCTCAGAGGCACTTTCTCTCTCTAGAATTTCCGTGCTCCAAGGACGAATCTGAAGATCTCTCTTGGAATTTGTGAATGAATGTCCCATATTTATAGGGATCTGCATCCAATCATGGGGCGGCAGACATTTCTCCAATAATATGGTGACACGTGCTCTTTCCGCATACACAGGCGACGTTGGTGATGTCACTGGCCGTTAGGAAGATTCCATTAGGTCATTCCAGTGCATCGTTTTCCCTCGCAGCGACCCTTAATCCCTTAAAGCCACCAAGCCACTTGTATCTCCCCTATTCCCGCGGTGCTAGTCATGGTCGCGAGCCCTTTGGATCGCGCCAAGACCTAACTCGAGCTCGTATCGACTTCCCTTCCCCTGCCTTTTGGTCAGGTGCCGTCGCGAGCCTACTTCGCGTGTTCGCGTGAGCGTTCATTCTTCCCCGTCGCGTCAATCATCCTTGCTGAGGGTCTCGCAAGGGGTGAACTTTTTCCTAAGGTAATGTTTCCCCTGTTGAGGGCATCCCTTTCTGAAAGTAATAGTAGTTTGGATATGTAATACCGCGAGGGCCGTTCTTCGTGGTGTCTTATTCGCAGGTTCTTAAACTTAACCGACGTCTGACGTGTCTCTTGCAACTTTGCTCGAGCCACGTGGTTATCCATTCATAGGCTGGTCAACCGCCATATCACCCGACGCGCTGACCTTTCCTACATAAGCCCCTCGCGCGAGCGTGAGTTTGCGGCGCGTGGTTGTTAACGTGCTGAATCGCGCGCGTGCGACGTCAGCGGAGTCCGTCATTTTAGCCTTCCCTCCAAAAGGTGGCCGTTCCAAATTTCGAAGTTGCAGGCCGATTGGACTGCTGACACCGTCTCAGCCATTCGTTCTCGTGATGACAGCCACACTGTGTCTATAAATACCTCCTCAGAGAGAGAGAGAACCTTTTATTCTTCCTTTGCCAAGTTTCTTAAGTCTCCAGAATTCCTCAAACTCCTTCCTCTTCGAAACCCTAGTTTTTCCTCCTCTCTCGAGCGAGTCATGGCTCGATCGCGTAAACATGAGCCTGACACTGAGGCTCTTTTGGCGAAAACGTCCCTACCTCCTGCTAGTGAATGGAGAAGGGCTCCATATTTGAGGCCTGAAGGCGACATCTTCTGGGCTAACGTCCAGAATTACGTTCCTCTCCGGGGTAATCCCAACGCCCAGCCCCTCTTGCTTTCTGATGAAATTAGTGCTTCGGGGGCGGATATGGTCGACCCATCGTCGTTGGTGAGGCTGAGGATTGAGAGGGGCGATTACCCTTTCTCACAGGTCCAATATAGGGCCAACATTCAACCCCCAAGGGATTGGGGCGATTGGGTGTCCACGATCCTTGATAAATTTGAGCACAGAGTGATCCTTGACAAAGTGGGTTTGCTGAAGACTGTGCAACTCTCGCAACACCTCGTCGCGAGTCGCCCTCAGCGCAATCTCGATTTCGCGGCGAGCCGCTGGAGCCCCACTAGCCACACCTTCATATTTCCTTTCGGGGAGGCCGCTCCGACTCTTCTTGACACCGAGGTTCTAATGGGCCTTCCCACCCGCGGAGAGTATCACTACGACCCCGCTACCTGTCCTTCTGAGGTTAAGACGGTGATTGAGTTCATAGAGGGGGAGTTCAAATCGGCTGGCGAGTATGGTTCGCGCTACGACAACGCGGGGAAGATCCGAGCTCCTCCGAAAGCCAACAAGACGACTTGGGGCTCTTGGCAACGGTATTGGTTCCGCGACATTGCCCCTGTCGAGGTGGATGGGAAGCTTGGGGTGACCATGAGTGCTTATCACGGAGGTCCGCTATCCTTGGCGGCCTTCCTCGTTCAGTTCTTGTCTCTCTTCCTCTTCCCTGATTTTCCACACGAGGGGCCCCGCCGCGAGATGATCCCCCTCGCGGCAGAGAAGAAACTTCCGTTAGGTCCCATGTTTTTGGGCCATCTCTATCATCAGTTAGATCGCACCGCTCAGGACTTCGAGCGATCGATGGGGAGGTATGAGATTACTTCTATGATTCACATCTCCTTTTTGCTCGGTTTCTTCTACGAGTATTTTCCAGCGGTTGCTCCTTCTCCCCGCGAGCTCCCTCCACTGAAGACCATCCAGGAGAGGAACGCTGCTGGTGATATCATCCGCGATGCCAGGGGTATGCCCATCTTGCGATTGAGTGAGAGGGTGCCTAGGATCATGAGGTGGACAAAGACCTCCTCAAGCAAACTGTTCGAGGACTGGTGCGACGAAATAACATCTTTTAATCCTCGTCCCTACGAGCAACCCGCTGATGGCGCACTAGGCCCTGCCGTCTTTTTGGAAGACACCGCGGTGGATTTTCAGAGCAAAAGCATTCGATCCCATAAGTTGGACTTCCTCGCATGGGTCACCCCCAACTATCTTCCCACTCCCTCCGCTGAGGGCCCCATCATGGTGCTGTATAGAGCTGACAGGCTCCAGCTACAATTTGGGTATGATCAGGGCGTCCCTCGCGAGCCTCCTTCTCTGCCCAAAGATTTCTTAACTGGGACTCGTCATTTTCTGAAGTCATTCAACCATGAGCTCACCGCGGACTATGGGGGAGATAGGATCATCCCTAGCTCCAAGCGTAGGGCAGCCTTTACCCCAGAAAATAGGGTATACTAGGCCAAAAACTTACAATCCTTCGTGAGCTTTGTTCAGACCCCAGCGGTGGTGCCACCCGCGGAGCCTATTTCGAAGAAAGACCTAACCCTGCGCACTTTCAAACCAGGGAAGGACCCCGATTGGCGCGGTCCCCAATCGTGTTGGGTCAAGGGCACCGCGGTTCCTTTGGACGTGGTCAGTGCTATCCCCATTCGGCGAATCCGACCCGCGGACATGGTAGTCCCCTCGCCGCAGCATATCACCGCGAAGGAGAAGAAGAAGGCTGAGGGTGCAGCGACCGTTTCCACACCGCGACACCCTACTCCCACAGATAAGAGGAAGGCTGAGGACCTCTCCCCTCTCCAGATAGGGCGTGCTCCAAAGAGGGCAAGGGTAAGATTATTGTTTTCCCTTTTCTCTTTTCTTGTTTTCTCTTTTACGCTTTTGCTGATTTATAAACGTTTCTCGTCTTTCAGGGTCCCTCGCGGAAGGGTAGAAAGGTAAAAGATTCCTCCTTATTCCCCTCGGAGCCCCCATCTCAAGCTGAGCCATCAGCTCAAATCCATCAAGGCAACGCTCCTAACCGCTGTATATTTAAATTTTTCCAACTGTTTTACTTTGCTTCTGTCCTGCGTACTCACAAGATATTATGTGCCTTCCCGCAGGCGAAGGGGCTCAATTATTGGAACATACTACTGATGCTGTCAAAGACGTCCCTCTCGCAAACTCTCCCCTCCGCGATGTTGAAAAATCATCTTCTTCTAAGGACCCTCCCCAGGAGGGGGCTTCGAAAGAGTCTACGTCTGCGAGCCCTGCCAAGGGACAAGGCCTAGATGCCCCTGTCGTCGACGAGTTTAATGCCATGAATGTCGCGAGTAATATCGCGAAGGAAATCGCGCAGGAGGCCGGTGGCTCAGATGACAAACCAGAGGAAGTGGAGAGAGTGGGGGACGTCGCGGGCTCAGAGGGAGCTACCGCGATCACGAACCCCGAGCCTGCAGAGGAGATTGAGTCACCGGCGGGCTCTCCAAGAGCTGAACCCTCCCCTCCAAACTTCAGCTCTATCAATGTTGGCTCCAGTTCAGGGGAGAAGGGAAGGAAATTGAAGAAGAAGATAACGAAGTCCCCTTCTTCCTCCTCGCGAGATGGTACTTCACCACCTCCTCGCGAAGATGACGTAGTGAACGTACCTTCTTCCACCAAGAAGAGTACTCTCGGTTCCAAGCCCATCCCTGAATCAAATGTAAGCGAGAGCTCAGACACGAATGGCCTTGGCGAGAGCAGCGAGGAGGGTGAAGAAGCTTCTGGAGGCTCCAAAGGTAAGTGCAGTAGTGATATTTTTGCAGGGATGGACGACATCTTTCATCTTCCTTCTTTTACCCCTTCTAAGTTGCTAATACCGAGCCATACTTATGACTCAGAGCCGCTTCTCGAGGACAAGAGCCAGCACAAACCGCTTCCAAAAATTGAGAACATTGTAGTGAAGCATGATGGCGACCACGGGGTATCCAGCTTCGTGCTCCCCTCTTATGCTCTCCTTTCTGACACCGAAGGTGATCATCAGTGGAGGATCAGGGCTTGTAGCGCCCCGATCCTTCGGGCTCTAGAACAGCAATATCCCCAAACTTTCGCCCGCTGCACCGCTGGTCGTCTTGTTGGTGGTACACTTTTTGACTTGGTTGCTGAGACCGTGGTGTGTTTGCAGCGGATGAAGGTAAAAGACTTCAATGATCAGAAATATGAGGACGTCATCTCCTCTATCAAGGACATGGAGACCTTTGGGATAGACTTGGGATGGCTTCGCGAGTACTTGGAGAAGGTTCACTCGACACAGACCCTGTTCGCGAGTCTCTTCAAGATCCAAGACAGCGAAGCCAAAATTGCTGAAGCTGAAGAAAAGTACAACCGCTTGCTTGCTGAAGCCAAGGAGCAAATTTCTGCACTGAAGGCTGCCCACGAGTTGCTTATCAAGGAATATCAGACCTTGGAGGCTGCCCCAAAGACTACCTTGAGTGGTGATGAGCCCATTCTCCCTCAAGTTGACTCGATAGCCCAGAAGCTCAGCGAGTAGCTTAAGGCGTTAGAAACAATTTTTTGTATCCATGGCTTTAGTATCAATGAAATTCATTAGAACCTTGCCTATGTTTTACTGTTATTATTGCTTGTATCTATGACTTCAAGCTCAGCCGATTTACTGTTGTATCATTGTGAGGGCAAAAGATATTCTTCCCTCACGGGCAATCTTATTTATTTCCCTTCTTGTTCACAACGTTTCAAAATTCATTACTGAATTCATTCCCTCTTGTACGGGGATAAATCCACGTAACCCTGGATCACGTGCTTCCTTGAATCAACCCTAGATCTGCAAGACAGAAAAAGGGTTAGAGCACCTTTGCCTCTCGTTGGCAAAGGCCCTCCAATGCCTAAGTTAGTATCACGTACTTGAGAGCTCAAAACACAATGCGTATGAAAATAGGTTTCACCGCGTACCTTTCTTCATGGATATCGTTCTGTATTTATAGTTGAAGAAGGCTTTGATTTAGACATCCCGTGCCTTGGTTTCCTATTAGCTTCAGGAATCCATTTCCTAATAGGACTTTCCTTTTAGGGACGAGCTCCCATATCCTACTAGATCTCGTCTAGTAGAGGTCTTTCTTTCCATATAGGATTCTTCCCTATATAGGGCATACTCCTAATCTCATTAGGACTTCCCATACTAATCCCTTATGCTACGGGATCGCTCCTTATCTCATAAGAAACCGCCTTTAGATCATTCTGGAATGTCTCACTGCCTTACTCGTGGCGGTGTCGTGCTTCCACATAGCTCGGAATAACCCGTACGTAACTCAACTCATCTCGCCGAGCTGATTTACGTATTCCAGAATGCTACCTAAGCTATACACGTAGCCCACCTAGCTCGGCCATACCAGGGGTATCCCTTTATGTCTTATGCCGAGCTAGTGCATCCTGATATATTAACTTACTTAATTATCCTGACCTTATTCATGGTCCGGGGTCAGCTCGGCACAGGGCCCACGGACTCCCTATGTGGTGCCGAGCTATTCACCCTCTCGTGGTGACCGCCATAGGCACGTGCTATGCCTAATAGTAGGGTAATCAGATTTTACCCACTCCACCTCTAAGGGCCCTGGCATTTAATTGTGCTGGGGTTTCCTTTCCCGGTCTTCGTCGGAAAAAGCCTTCCGTTCTCATCGGAAAGTACCGCACTAGGCTCATCTCTTTCATGTAAGTGACCTTTCTAAATCTCTTTTTCCACGTTTCATCTTCCTCTGCTGTTCTTCAGCGTTCTGTTCATCTTCTTTGCCCTGGGTTTCAACTGTGAAACCCTAAATCTTTAGCGAAAATGGGAAGGCATAGGGCTCTTCTAAGTACTCCTGAGAAAATAATAGAGTTTCGTAGGACGTATGAGATTCCTGTCGATGTACAATTCCGGCTAAACAACCATAATGACGGAAGAGAGGAGGGTCAGGATGAAACAAAAATCCATGTACCCCTAATTTTCATAGTCGAGGGAGGCCTTAGGTTCCCCCTCCACCCGTTCTTTCGAGAAGTCTGCAGCAGGTGCAGACTCAATCCGATGCAGCTGTGCCCTAATTTCGTTAGGGTGGTCATGGGCACACTTGCCTTAAACAGACTGCTCGGCTTGCACCTCGACTGGTGGGATTTACACTACCTATATAGTGTAGTCCCCACTATAGACAACAACTATTATTTCAAGGCCAGGGATCCCCAGCAGAAGCTCATTACCGATCTGCCCAATTCCTCGAAAGGCGAGGCGGATGATTTTCTTGTGGTTACTGGCAATTGGGAGCCAAGGGATGCTGAGGGGATCACTATCGGATTCGCTTGCCCCACTACCGCAGGCAAACTACGTTAGTATTTTTTTACCTGTACTGTCTTTACATTTCATCCTTAGGGACACTTTTGCTGATCGTATTTCTTTTGCGTTGTCTTTGCAGCGGGCAACCTTAACCACGGTGGTCGTTTGGTCCACGGTAATCTCCATCGCGAGGATATTGCCCTTGCCCTTTACTTCGACGGGTTTGCACCAACTCCTGTTGGTCTTGGCCGTGCAGCCCACCTGTTACTGGGCTATACCCCAACATACTGGGGTAACATCAGAAAGGTAGGAGAGCCAAGAACAAGACACCCCTGGCCACCAACTGCTCCCCTGGTTGCCACACGCCCTTCTGGGGAGCAAAGGATTGGCCGATCTAGAAGAGGCCGAGCTAGGAGAGGGTCAAGACACCCCCGAGCCCCAACAGACCTTCAACAACAGATCACCTTTGCCCACGTCCCAGAGGTCCTTACTGCCATCCCGATCCTCGTCCGAGCTGACCAAGAACCAAGTACATCTGGGAGGGTAATAGCAGAAGGAGAATCAGAAGAAGGAGCCACTGATCATCGTTCAATCATTCAATCCCTGACCGAGCAAGCTGCCCTTCTTGCAGACTCCGACGACTCATCGGGCTACTCTCCTTCACCAGATCGAGAAGAGATGCCTCGTCAGCCGATCAATTTACTAGACGTGTTGAACCTTAGCGGTCCAGCATCTCGTGCCCCTCCGGTCGTCCATGCTGTCAACCCTTCCGACGCTCCTGAAGTCTCCCTTTCTGAGCAACAGAGGGATAAGAGGCCAGCGGAGAGCCCTCAAGATACTCAGCCTCCCCTTTAGAGGAGAAGAACCGGGAGCTCAAGTTCAGGCCAAACTCTCCGTGACTCGCCAGCTCTGGTGCAACCTTGGGCTCCAGCCTTGGCTCGCCCTGATGGCGCCCTTCTTTCCGTGACCGACAAAATCTCCTCCACCGAGGTTGCTTTTGGTGTGTCCAGAGCTGCTCTTCTACCGCTTGACATGGAGAGGGACAGGAGCAGCTCCTTTGACACTCTGATGAAGTCGATCTTCCAATCAAGCGCCAAGGTATAAAGCTTTACTTGATGTTTCCTTAGATGCTACTTTCTTTCCGTGATACTGTCCTCCCTAATTGCTAGTTGTGTCTGTCTCTGCAGATCATGCAGAAAGCCGCTGCTGGCTTCGACCGAGCAAAAGAGGCTGAAAAAGACCTCAAAAAAGAACAAAAAAGGGCTGATAAAGCCGAGCGGGAGAGTGCCCATCATGCTCAACTGCTCAAAGAAGCTCAGGAGGAGGTGGCTAAGCTGAAGGACGAGCTGACTGAGCAAAAAGGGAGAGCTGAGGAAAATGAGCAACGACTTCGCCTCGAGCTGTCCTCTGCCAATGCAAAGGCTGAAGCTGAATATGACAGGGCCGTGCTTGAGGTGACGGACAACTACAGAGCTCAAATGCCGGTAGTGCAAGATGCCGTTTGGGGGGCGGCTTGGCAGCGATGCCTTACTAAGCTCGGGGTGGATCCGTCTTCCCCTCTTTGGACTGATATGGAGCTTCCAAGTGGGGCAGCTGTTGTTCAACCCAATCTGAATGCGCAAGCTCAGCCTAACTCTGGAGTCCATGATGATATTTCTACCGAGCAGCCCCAAGTAGACGAAACCACTACTGATCCCTCCGTCTTGGGGGATGACGTTGCTGAGGGTCTTGGAGGTAGCAACCCTGACCCTAACCTTGCCACTGACGCAGGTCAGCACGGTGAAGAGGCTTGATGCTTTTTAATCTTACCCTTTATCATCTATACTCTGATTTTGACCCTGCGCGGTCTTGCTCGGCTGGATGTGGCCCTTTTTAATACCTTGATACTTTGTTAAGTACTTTTGCGTGCTCCTTTGTTTTTACAAGTATTTCGTACTTGTTACTTCCCCAACCTTTATCCGTGCTGAGTTTGTTTTTATGCTAAGTTTTTTAAGTATCTTCGTACCTGAGCCTCTCACAGCCTAGGTGTTTTCGTACTTAGGAACTACTGCAGTATGCATTGCAGACCCAAGTTTGTTCATACTTAGGATTTTCATTGTTGCTATACTCGTAATGTTTGTTGCAATATTCGTTGCAAACTTGCATTATTCATTGCAAACCTAAGTTTCTTCATACTTAGAATTTTTGTTGCAATATTCGTTGCAAACTTGCATTGTTCATTGCAAACCTAAGTTTCTTCATACTTAGAATTTTTGTTGCAATATTCGTTGCAAGCCTAAGTTTCCTCGTACTTAGGAATTATTGCAGCTTTCGTTGCAAATCTAAGTGTTTTCATACTTAGAGATTTACCAATATTCATTGGAATTTGTGTATCTAAGTTTTTTCGTACGTAGAAATCATTGCAGTATTCGTTGCAAATCTAAGTGTTTTCATACTTAGAGATTTACCAATATTCGTTGGAATACACACACTCTCTGCTCCCCAATAGGAATCCGGATTGGAAGCAACTCGGGTTCATATTAAACAACCTCACAGTAGGAGAAAAACAAAATTTTTATTAATAAAGACAAAAATCTAAATAATTGTTGGTGATTTTATTCGTAATCCCAACAAGGTGCCAACACAAATGTGAATTTATTCGTATTTACTTTAAAAAAGATGTGATTGTACTCGTAATCACATAAGCAAATCACTGGTAGAACTTTCTCAGGTTCTGGACATTCCATGGCCGTGGTATAGGATCTCCATCCAGGTCAGCCAAACGATAGGCCCCAATTCCAGCAATTCCCACAATCTTGTATGGGCCTTCCCAGTTCGGCCCGAGCTTTCCGTCAGAGGATATTTTGGTGTTAGCCAAGACTTTCCTTAGGACTAAATCTCCAATTTTGAACTCTCTTGGCTACACCTTCTTATTGTAGCTCCTCCGTAGCTGCTCTTGATATGCTGCTAAGGTGATAAGGGTTCGCTCCCTTCTTTCCTCGGCGAGATCAAGTTGCTCGGCTAGGGCTTTATCATTGCCCCCCGACTCTACGAGAGTTGTGCGGATGGTCGGCAAGCCTATCTCCAATGGAATTACTGCCTCTGTTCCGTAAGCAAGGGAATACGGCGTCTCTCCCGTAGACCGCCGTGGGGTGGTTCTGTATGCCCAGAGTACGGCTGGAAGCTCATCGGGCCACTTTCCCTTTTTCTTCTCCAACCTCTTTTTGAGACTTTTTAAGATAGTCTTGTTTGAAGCTTCTGCTTGCCCATTGCTCTGTGGGTAAGCTGGGGTGGAGTAATAGTTCCTGATGCCGTACTGAGCACAAAAAGCTTTGAACTTCTTGCCGAACTGGGATCCATTATCTGAGATGATGGAGTAAGGTACTCCAAACCTTGTGATTATCTTGTTCCACACAAACCTTTCCACCATGGCTTCGGTGATTTTTGCCAGAGCTTCACCCTCTATCCACTTAGTAAAATAGTCTGTGCCAATGAGTAGGAATTTTCGTTTCCCTGTTGCCATAGGGAGAGGACCCACGATATCCAATCCCCATTGGGCAAATGGCCATGGACTGGTTAGAGGCAATAGATGCTCCGCTGGAGCTCGGATGAGGGGAGAAAACCTCTGGCACTTTTCACAAGCCTTAACGAAAGCCTTTGCATCCTCCTGCATGTAGGGCCACCAATATCCCTGGGATATTGCTCGGTGGGCTATGGATCTGCCACCGGTGTGTCCCCCACACGTTCCAGCATGGATCTCATGTAGGAATCCCTGAACAAGAGCTGGGTGTACACACAACAAATATGGGCCAAGGAAAGACTTTTTGTAAAGCTTACCTTCTGGTGAGAGCCAGAAGCGTACTGATTTGGTTTTGACCTTGTGAGCTTCCCTCTTGTCTTCTGGCAATGTCCCATCTCGTACGTATGCCACTATTGGGTCCATCCAGCTCGGCCCAAACTCTGTTTCCATCATGATCTCTACCGCTCGGCCAATGCTTGGTTCGCTCAAATAATCGACAGCTATTGTACGGCGGTACTCCGTGTTTACTGCTGATCCTAAGCATGCCAATGAGTCTGCGTGTGCATTCTGTCCCGAGCTGATTTGTTGGATGTGAGCTCTGTTAAACTTGTCAAGCAAATCCTTGGCCACTTCTGAGTATGCAGCCATCTTCTCGCTCTTCGTAGCATATTCCCCTGAAAGCTGATTAACAACTAATTGTGAGTCACAAAATATCCGTAATTTTGTTACCTTGAGCTCCAAGGCGCTCCTCAATCCAGCGAGCAATGCTTCATATTCTGCTACATTGTTTGTAGCACTAAATCCCAGCCGTAGTGCTTGCTCCAGTACCAAACCTTCTGGAGAGAATAGTACTACTCCTGCCCCAGATCCTTTGTTGCAAGCTGACCCATCAACATAGAGCCTCCATTCCTCTGGGTCCAGATTGGCCATTCTCGTTGGCTGCTCGGGGTGATTGATTTCTTGCTCCTTCTCGTGGAGGGCTGGTGGAGGTGGAGCCACCGTTGGGGTAAACTCGGCTACAAAGTCAGCCAAGATTTTCCCTTTAATTGCCGTCCTCGGCTGATAGTCAAGGTCGAATTGGCTCAATTCGATGGACCACTTGGATATTCGTCCAGAGAAGTCTGCCTTTCTTAGCAAGGCTCTTAGTGGATATTCTGTGAACACAGTAATGGGATGCTGTAGAAAGTAGTGAGGTAACTTTCTTGAAGCTATGACAAGAGCGAACACCAATTTCTCCAACGGTAGGTAACGCGTCTCAGCATCTAACATTGTTTTGCTCACAAAGTAGACCGGAGCTTGCTCTGTCCCCTTCATTCGTAGGAGGACCGAGCTGACCGCATGATTAGATACCGCTAAGTATAATATCAACCGCTCCCCAGCTTCTGGAGTAGAGAGTAAGGGTGGTGATGATAAGTAACTTTTTAACTCTTGGAAGGCCTGTTCCTGATCGGCTCCCCACTCATAGCCTTCTCTCTTCTTCAGAAGTTGAAAAAAAGGTCTGCAGCGGTCTGAGGACTTGCTGATGAAGCGATTAAGAGCTGTTGCCATCCCTGTTAGCCTTTGGACCTCCTTTGTGGTCTTTGGGCTTTGAAGGCCTTGCAGAGCCGTGATTTGATCCGGGTTGGCTTCAATCCCCCTTTTAGTTACTAAGTGCCCAAGAAACTTCCCCGAGCTAACCCCAAAGGCACATTTGGAAGCGTTTAACTTAAGCTTATATTCTCTTAGAATGTTGAAGGTTACCTTTAGATCGGCAAGGTGATCAGGCCTCAACTTGCTTTTGACTACCATGTCGTCGATGTAGACCTCCATAGTCTTGCCGAGCTGTTCCTTGAACATCTTAGTAACCAGCCTCTGATAGGTTGCTCCAGCATTTCTTAGCCCAAATGGCATAACCTTGTAACAGTAGAGCCCTCTGGGGGAGATGAAGGACGTCTTCTCTTGATCGAGCTCGTACATAGCTATTTGATGGTATCCTCGATATGCGTCAAGAAAGCTCATCCTCTCATAGCCTGATGTAGCATCCACAAGTTGATCAATTCTGGGAAGTGGGAAGCTATCTTTGGGGCATGCTTTGTTGAGACTGGTGAAGTCCACGCAGACCCTCCACTTCCCATTTTTCTTTTTGACTACAACTGTGTTGGCCAACCAATCTGGATAGCTCACTTCTCGTATGGTAGCCGCTCTACTTCCTCAATTACAGCGTCTGCGTGCTGTGGGGCCGACCTCCTTGCTTTCTGCACAACTGGCTTGTGCTGAGGGTCCACGTTCAAGTGGTGGCAAATGACTTCAGGATTTATCCCAGGCATTTCCTGGGGGGTCCAAGCAAACACATCAACGTGGTCCTTAAGGAAAGTAACCAGATCTCTTTCCTCTAGCTCGGAGAGGGTCTCGCCGATCAGGAAATACCTCTCTGCATCGTCCTCTTGAATCTGTATTTTCTTCAATCCTTCCACCATCTTCTTGGTGGGATCGCCTCCGACGTCCTCCAAAGTTGGTTGGTCTAGAACTTCAACTGTCCGCACCAGCTCGGCCTTTGGGGATTTTCTCAGGACCATGGTGAAACATTGATCGGCCACCTTTTGGTTACCTTTGATGCATTCTATTCCATCTGCTCCGGGGTACTTGATCTTCTGGTGGTAAGTTGAAGAGACCGCCCTCATTTTGTGCATCCATGTCCTCCCTATAATCACGTTATAGGAGGAAGGGATGTCTACCACAAGGAAGTCAGTCTTCAGTACTACTGATCCTGCTCGGACAGGTAGTGTGACCTTTCCCATAGGCCATACCGTTTGCGCACTGAAGCCGACCAGTGGAACTAAGCATTTCTGCAACGAGCTCGGTGGGAGTTCCATCTTTTTGAAAGTGTGGTAATACATGATCTCCGTGCTAGCCCCCTGATTCACAAGGATTTTCTCCACGTCGTAATCCCCTATTCGTAGGGTAATTACCAACGCGTCGTTATGGGGTACTGATACCCCATCCAGGTCATCATCAGTGAAGGTGACCGGTGTTTCCACGACTCCCTCCGCCCTCGGCCTCTTCATGCCGAGCTTCATGATTTGTTTTGCCTGCCGGTTGACCCTTTGGACGTGTCTTATCTCATTGTTCGTGTATGGGGCCACCAATCCATGTATCATATGGATTGTCCCTTTTGGACCTTTCTCGTAGTCCATTTCTTCTATTAGCTCGGCATCGTTCTTGCTGTCAGCCAAGAATTCCTTTAAGATGGCCTTCCGCCACCTTCTCGTCCAAGAATTTCTTGTACTCCACGCAATCCTCGGTCATGTGCCCCCAATCCCTGTGATAGCTGCAGTGTTGATTGGTAGCCCTCCTTTTCTCTGGGTTCCCAGTCATCTTTGGGGGTCTTCTGAACCATTGCTCATTCTTGATCCTGTACAGCATCTTGTAGATTGGGATATTGAAAGTTGCCATGACGCTGAAGTATGACTTGGGGTCTGGTTCAGCTTTGTCTTTCCTTTGCTGGGCGTAATCCTTCCGTCCCGTTGTGAAGTCCTTCTTGTATACCTTTGACTCCATCGTCCTCTTCTCTGGGAGCTGAGGTTGTCCAGCTACGATCTTTCCCCCAGCCTGCAGGATGTCATCTTCTACCCGTGCATGCTCCTGAATCCTCTCCATCAATTTGGCCACAGTCTTCACTGGATGCATGGTAAGCGATTCTCGTAGCTTACTGTGCACGGCAAGCTTGTTTTGAATGTTGCCAGAGCATACTCTTCACTACAATTTTCAATTTCGTTGAAAGTTTCCCAGTAGCGCTTTGAGTATTGACGCAGAGTCTCATCATCCCTCTGTCTCATAGAGGTTAACGTATCAAAGGTTTTTGGAGTTGCTCGGCTTGTAAGAAACCGAGCAGTGAACTCCTCGGCCAGTTGTGTCCAACATAGGATGGATCCTTCTGGGAGCTTATGGTACCAACTCAGTGCCACTTTCCCTAGGCTGGATGGGAACATTTTGCATAATAGTGCATCATCTTGTTCATGCATAAACATGGCTTGCTGGTAGTGCTGAATGTGGGCCACAGGATCCGTGCTGGTTTCGTAAGGGATGAATGCTGAGTGTTTCACCCTGTTCGGCGTTTTCTCCGCGCGGATCCAGTGGGCCAATGGTGATTTGGAGATCTGGCCTAGGGCTTCCTTAGCTGCCTCTCGTGCAGTCTTGGGGCCTCCATCAGCTCGGCCAACGTCCATCCTTCTCGCACGCTGCTCAGGAATGTGCTCATTGGAACCAAATCTCTCATATCTATCCCTAGCGTGCTTCCTTCTTTCTCTCTTTTCCACTGAAGCACTCCTTTCTCTCCGTTTTCGTGGAGAGGCTGCTCGGTCAGCAAAGACGTCATCATGATGATGGACCCTTCTTTCTTTTACGTACTGCATGGATCTCGTCCGCGAACGTAAATCCTTCTCCTTCTCTTGGAGTTGTTTCTTCAGGTCCTGAATCTCTCGTTCTCGTCGAGTGACTTCACGGGCCAATTCTTCTGCCTCCTGTTCTCGTCTGTCGAGGCTATCCTCTTTTTCTTTATTCCTAGTTCGCCTGTGATCATCCCTCCTCGGTGGGCTCCTCCTCCGTTCACGTCGGGTTGAGGCCTCCCCACCTCTTGGTGGTGTTTTTGAGCATTTCCGTCGCTCGTTTGATCTTGGAGAATCATGGTTTATCAGGCGCGTATCCCTAAACTTTGGAATTTCAGGGATATGCCCTTTGCTAAACCTTCTGGTGGCAGGCTTCTTTTGTGGTGCTTTTAGAACTGCAGGAGTTTCGTCCACCTTTGCACTTTTTCTCGTAGTGTAAACAAGGGTGGTTCCGCCATCGTCTTCCACATCCTTCCTCTGTGGGGTGCACAGAAGAGGTTCTGAAAGCACCATTGTTGATCTCTGTTGGAAGGGATCAAGCTTTTCTGTCAGCTTTCCCACAGACGGCGCCAATTGTACGGGGATAAATCCACGTAACCCTGGATCACGTGCTTCCTTGAATCAACCCTAGATCTGCAAGACAGAAAAAGGGTTAGAGCACCTTTGCCTCTCGTTGGCAAAGGCCCTCCGATGCCTAAGTTAGTATCACGTACTTGAGAGCTCAAAACACAATGCGTATGAAAATAGGTTTCACCGCGTACCTTTCTTCATGGATATCGTTCTGTATTTATAGTTGAAGAAGGATTTGATTTAGACATCCCGTGCCTTGGTTTCCTATTAGCTTCAGGAATCCATTTCCTAATAGGACTTTCCTTTTAGGGACGAGCTCCCATATCCTACTAGATCTCGTCTAGTAGAGGTCTTTCTTTCCATATAGGATTCTTCCCTATATAGGGCATACTCCTAATCTCATTAGGACTTCCCATACTAATCCCTTATGCTACGGGATCGCTCCTTATCTCATAAGAAACCGCCTTTAGATCATTCTGGAATGTCTCACTGCCTTACTCGTGGCAGTGTCGTGCTTCCACATAGCTCGGAATAACCCGTACGTAACTCAACTCATCTCGCCGAGCTGATTTACGTATTCCAGAATGCTACCTAAGCTATACACGTAGCCCACCTAGCTCGGCCATACCAGGGGTATCCCTTTATGTCTTATGCCGAGCTAGTGCATCCTGATATATTAACTTAATTATCCTGACCTTATTCATGGTCCGGGGTCAGCTCGGCACAGGGCCCACGGACTCCCTATGTGGTGCCGAGCTATTCACCCTCTCGTGGTGACCGCCATAGGCACGTGCTATGCCTAATAGTAGGGTAATCAGATTTTACCCACTCCACCTCTAAGGGCCCTGGCATTTAATTGTGCTGGGGTTTCCCTTCACTAAATCGCGAGGGTATTTCCAATTTTAAATTTAGTTCTTCCAAAGAGAGGGTATTCCCCTTTACTTTGGTTCCCGTTCATTCGCGGGGGATGGCCGTCACGAGGGTGTTCCAACATTTAAGTTAGCATTCCAAAGGGAGTAACTCCTTCGGTCCCTATTTATTTCGCAACATATCAAGGCCTAAAGCGTATGGCCGTCGCGAGGGTGTTCCAACAGTTACGTTAGCATTCCAAAGTGAAGAATCACTTTTGGCCCCCACTTATTTCGCAACATTTAAAGGCCTTGAGCGTGAGTGAGTACAGTATTTTGTACCCTTTTTTCTCTTTGCGAAGGGTGAATTTTCCTCTTATGCTAACATAGGTTTATGCCGCGAGGTCACCGTTTTTGTTCTACCATTTTCCTCTGTTTCTAACATGTTCAGACAAATAATGAAACACAATTTTTTTTTGAAACAAAGGGATAGTATTTCTCATTCATAATTTCAATCGATATAGTTTTTCCCAAGGGATGTGTCAAATCATCATCCCAGGGTTATATCTGATTGCGAGCAGATAATTTAAAGACAAGAATTTAAAAGACAACTTAAAACTTGCACAAGTTAAGGGTAATACTTCTTGATGTACTTCGCGTTGATTGGCCCTGTGAGAAATCCATCACTGACCCTCGCGAGTCTGTAGTGCCCACTCTCTGCAGCTTTGATCACTTCGTAGGGACCTTCCCACTTTGGTGTGAACTTTGGCAACTTCAGGTTCTGCATGACTCCCGGGACTGACTTCCACACTAGGTCACCCACTTTAAATTCTCTCGCGAGTACGCTCTTGTTATAGTACTTGGCCACAGATTGCCAATACTTCTCTTGATTTTCAGCCGCAACCTCCCTTCTCTCGTCCAAAGCTTCGAGATCCGCCCTTCTCTCCCCTTCAGTTACTTCAGTGGACAACGCGAGACGTGCAGAAGGTACACTTATCTCTGCGGGCAACACAGTTTCCGCTCCGTATACCAAACTGAAGGGGCTCATACGTGTAGACTTTCTCTTAGCTGTTCTATAAGCCCATAGGGCAATTGGGAGGTGCTCAGCCCAAGTTCCTCCCTTCTCATCCAAGTGCTTGCTCAGAATTCTAACAATGGACTTGTTAGTAGCTTCTGCCTGTCCATTTCCTTGAGAGTAATGGGGGGTTGAAGTTTTCTGATTAACACCATAGGATGCGAGCAGCTGCTTCACTTGTCTGTTTACAAAGGGGGTTCCATTATCAGAGAGAATTACCTTTGGGATCCCAAATCTGCAGATTATGTGCTCTTTGATGAATTTGGCAACTACGTCTCCCGTCGCGCGCTTCAGGGGAACTGCCTCTACCCATTTCGTGGTAATCTCTGTTGGCACTAAAATCCATTGATTTCCTCGCGAGGAGGGGTGGATAGGGCCAATCAGGTCCATCTCCCATGTGTGAAAAGGATAGGGTGCTCGAATATGATGGAGCTCAACAGAGGGTGCATTAACTTTATCTCCGTGCTTTTGGCACGCGTGGCATCTGCGGACATGGCTTTTGCAATCCCCTTCCATCCTTGGCCAAAAATAACCCAAATGAGTGATCTGCTCGTACAGCTTTCTTCCCCCGGGGTGCTCCATCCCATGTACCTTATGCAAAACCTCCTCTGCTTCATCGTTTGTCAAGCATTTGAGAGGGATATGATCGAGGGCCCTTCTGTAAAGCTGGTTATCTTTGATGAAGAATCTCTTCTCACAGCGCTGCACTTCTCGGATACCTGCGCGATCCATGGGCAGGGCCCCTTCCTTCAGATAGTCAATGTATTTCTGCCTCCAATCTGTTTCTTCACTTGAAAAGTTGCACTCGTGTTCGATTTCGTGCAGTGAACAGTTAGGGCATTCCTTAAGTGTGGTCGCGGCATCGTCTTTCATTGTAGGCCAATAATAGCCTTGCCGTTGGACCCTCCTGTATAGCGCGATGTCGTTCTCGCCACATGTCTCTTCATGAATCTGGCTCAGTACTTCCTTAGCCTCTGCGCTGTCAATACACCTCGCGAACCATCCCTGGGAGCCGCGAAAGTACAGCTCCCCCTTCAAAATGGTGAATTGTGATGGGGATCCCTCCGCTGCCCGTCGCGATCTGCGATTTGATGGGTTCGCGCCAGTCCTGATCATTGGGACTCTTATATTCTTCAACAAATGATGGTTCAGTCATTTTTGTGATCTTAATGGCCACCGCGTCTCCTTCGAATTCTGTCTTGGCCCCCAAAGTAGCCAACGCGTCAGGGAACCTGTTTTCGGACCTGGGTTTGTGAATAACGCTGACATCGTCAAAATCTTTCTTAAGTCTTTGAACAGTTGCCCTGTATGGCGCGAGGCTAGCTTCTTTTAGGGCGTAGACACCTTCGCTTTGCAAGATTATCAGCTTTGAGTCCCCCACGATTCTAAGTCTCTTAATCCCCTTTTCTCTGGCCGCGAGCAGTCCTAGGATAAGTGCTTCATATTCCGCTTCGTTGTTGGAGCACTGAAATGCTAACTTGTAAGACAGGTACTGCTTCGCGCCGCTATCACTCTGCAGCGTGATTCCTACTCCAGCAGAACTTCCTCCTGCTGCCCCATCGAAGCTTAGAGTCCAGTTCTCTTGTTCAGAGCTGGCTGCTAATGCTTCGAAATCATCTCCTGGTAATGATTCATTTAACGGTTCGCACTCTCCACTAGGAAACTGGGCCAACAGATCTGCGAGGGCCTGGCATTTGATTGCTCGCGGCGCGGTGCATTCTATATCGAATTCCGCGAGGGCTAGCAGCCACTTCGCGGCTCTTCCATTAAGTACAGGGCGAGAAAGTAGGTATCGTATAGGGTCATTTCTGGTTACGAGTTGAACTTTGAATGAGAGGAAGTAGTGCCTAAGCTTCTGTGCTGTAAAAACAAGTGCCAAACAATGGCGTTCAATTGGCGTATAACGTTCTTCTGCTCCTTGTACTTTTCGACTAATGTAATACACAGGCTTTTCAAGTCCTCCCACTTCTTGAGCCAGCAGTGCTCCGATTGACTTCGCGGTGGAGGTGAGATATAAAATCAATGGTTTCCCTTTTTGTGGGGAGACCATCGTCTGAGGTGAGGCTAAAACGTTTTTCACATGTTCGAAGGCCAGCTGGTGTTTATCTTTCCATTCAAATCTGGATTTTCCCTTCAGCAGATCACCCAACGGTGCAGTGATTTCCGCTAGGGCAGGGATAAACCTTCTAAGGTAAAACACCTTCCCCAAGAACCCTTTGAGGGATCGCTGGGAATGGGGAGGGGGCATGCTTGAGATAGATCGAATCTTGGATTCATCTGCGTCGATGCCATGTCTGTGTACCAAGAATCCTAAAAACTTTCCCGCTGTGACCCCAAAGGCACACTTGAGGGGATTCATTCGCATATTGAACCTTCTACACCTCTTGAACACTCCTTCGAGGTCGCGGATATGATCTTCTTTGTATTTCGATTTTGCGACGAGGTCATCAACGTAGATTTCCACCGAGTGATGGATCATATCGTGGAAAATTGCTGTCATTGCCCTCTGATACGTCGCACCAGCATTTTTAAGACCAAATGGCATGACGGTGTAGTAGAAATTTCCCAAAGGGGTCCGAAAAGCAGTCTTTTCGGCGTCCTCTGGTGCCATTTTGATTTGATTGTACCCACTGAATCCGTCCATGAAAGAAAACATTTCATGACCGGCAGTGATGTCAACCAAAGTATCGATGTGAGGCAATGGCATTTCGTCCTTCGGACAAGCTTTGTTGAGGTCGCGGAAGTCCTCGCAGACCCTGATTTGGCCGTTCTTTTTCTTTACGGTCACAATGTTGCATAACCATGTAGGGTACTGGATTGGGCGAATGAACCCCGCACTTCTGAGTTTCTCCACCTCTTCTTTAATCTTTTCTTCCAAATCTGGATGGTACTTCCTCTGTGGCTGCTTCACTGGTTTGGAGTTCGGGAATACGTCGAGGTGGTGAGTCACCAGCTCTGGGTCCAAACCGGGCATCTCGTCGTAGTGCCAAGCAAATACATCACTGTATTTGCGAAGCAACGCGACCAGATTGGCTCGGGCGTTGGGTTCCATGGTTTTACTGACAAATACAGGCCTCGCGGCTCCTGTTCCATCCCTTAGGTTTACTTCCTCGAGCTCCTCCAACTGGGGTTTAGGTTCATCTTGCATATATTCCGGGGCTGGCTCAGGTTTGTCAATCATCTCGAGCTCTATGTGATCCCTTTCTACGTCGCGGGGGTCAGAAGCCTCATAAGCGCTTGCTGACCCCTGAGACCGTCATAAGTGATACACGATTTTTCCCCCCTCGCTAGTCTTTATGATTTTGCGAGGGGTCAATCTGTCAAACACCGTCTGTCGCTTCGCGGGGGCTGGCTCCGATGATTCACCTTTGATGTCCTCCCATTTTGGAATTTTTACCCCAACGGGCCTTGCGGTTACAGCTTCGCAGGCTTCCTCCACCTCAGAAAAGTATACAGCGTCTGAAAGGTGGGCTTTACAGGCCTCAAATGGTCTCTCGGTGGCAGGTACAGTTACCTTCTTTCCAGCCCAGATTGCCTTGAGGCACTGGTGATAGCTTGACGGGACCATCGCGTACTTATGCATCCAGGACCGCCCCAAAATTACGTGGTAATTGGTTGGCCCTTCAATGATGTGGAACTTTGTTGGTGCGGGAATGGGCCCAACAGCGAGATCAAGCACAATATACCCCAGGGAAGGCTTCTTTTCTCCACCAAAACCAACTATCCCTACCAACGACTTAATAATTCGCGGCTCTGGGATCTCTAACTTCTTTAACGTTTCGAGGGGCATAATGTTGATTGATGCCCCACCGTCGAGGAATGCTCGCTTAAACTCCACGCCATTGATATAAGCAGTGACAAACAGAGGACTGTTGTGAGAAAATGGCACCCTCTTGTCTGCATCCGAGAACGATATTGTGTTAGAGTCTTCGCGAATGGTCCTCGCGATGGAGCCTCCGTCCTCCACACATGCTTCTTGGCTTTGATCAGCTATCTCCAGTATCGCCTTGGTCATTTGCACTCTCGAGTTGGGGGAAAAGCCCAACCCATCAAAGAACGTTTTGAATTTGTGGCTCTTAGACAAAATCCTATGCCTTTCTTCCTCGGTCACTTCCACAGTAGGTCGATCATAGCTCGCGATCTCTTCAATGTAATCATAGAAGGAGGTCATGTACACCTCTTCATCCTCATCCTCCATCTCGTACATAAAATCATAATATCCACCATTATGGCATTCTGCCATCGCGACCCCCTCCCCGTGCTGGGGGTAGGGCCTGTCGTGTACGTCTCTATTTACACCAATCCTCAATTCGTTATTGTCTTGCTTCTTCTTGAAAATTTCTTTGAGTGTCCAACAGTCACTCGTTGGATGCTGGACCTTCTTGTGAAAGATACAATATCTTGGGTTTACGCGGTCATGCGGGGTTGGTTGAACTTCAACCTCTGGTAGTTTTAGACATCCGTCCGCGACCCACGCATTAACGAGATCCACAACCTCCTCTATACTGCAAGGATATGGAGGTGCATCTCTTGCTCGCTCCTTGTAATCCTTGAAGGGCTTGTCGTTCCTTCTCTTAGGGTTGCCATCACCCCCCTGTGGCTTCCGCGAGGCTTGCGCGGAGGCCGCAGTGGCGAGCCCCCCACTTTTTTTCCACATTGGTTTTGGTATTTCCACATCGACAGTACCGCGGATATTAAATGTTGCTTCCATCAAGGCGGAGAATGTCTGATACTTGCCATTAATCAAGTGCTTCTTGTATTCCTTAATCATGCCGAGGAGGCAGATTTCCACCAAGCGTTTCTCGGGGACTGGCTCGTGGCACTGAACAGCTTTGTCTTGGAATCGCTTGATGAAATCAACGATATCCTCAGTCAGCTTCTGCTTCTCGTTCACCAGGTTTAATGATGTTATTTTCTCTGTCACCTGGAAAAATTTGGTGTAAAACATATTCACCATTTCTTCCCAGGTGTTTACAGAGTGGGGCTCGAGATTGACGTACCAAGTGTACGCGCGAGCTGTGAGGGACTTGGAAAATTTCCTCAAACGAAGACCGGCATCTTGTGAATGGACACCCAAAGTTTCGATGAAACGATGGATATGCTCTTGGGAACTTCCGTCTTTACCATTGAATTTGATAAACTTGGGTGGCACATACCCTTCTGGGTATGGCATAGCCATGATCGCGGCAGGGTATGGCGGTTGTATTTCAGGACTAGGGAGCGTTGGTAGTGTGGCTCTAGCTTTTTCTTGCTGCAGCAAAGCTTGGACGTCAGCCAAAGTAAGAAACGCTTGGTGTTACGGCTGCTGGGCCACGCCCTCTGCTGCTGGCGTTCCCGGTGCGAACACCGGGGGTATCATCTGGTTAAGATAATGGTCATTTTACGGCGGGGCCGGTGGCTCGACAGGTGGGTTTACCACTTGGAGGAGTTGACCCACCAGGTTTCCCTCCGCAACATTTGGCGGGGGCACTGGTAGAGCCGCTTGTGCTGTCGCAGCCAACACAGCCTGAGTGAGTTGGGTTATAGCCGTGAGCACCTGAGTTTGGCCTTGCTGCATCTGCTGCTGACCATCTCTAATGGCCTGTAGCGTTTCAGCGTTAGCAGTCAGCAGTTGGGTAGTATCAGCTTCTTGGATTTCTTCCATCAGGGGTGTTTGGTTTTCCATCGCTCTTTTGCGAAGGGTCTCGATCGCACTTAACAGATTGTGTGAGGAAGAACTCTGTATTTGTTTACCAGTGCGTTGTGTATTCAAGCGACTTCTTGTATCAACCATCAGCTATGAAAGCCTCCCCAGTGGAGTCCCCTTATGTAGGAAGGGTTCTTTGTCTAATTCTTGAAGATAAAATCAACCTGGAGAGGCAAACAATAGCTAATGATTGAATAGAAATGAGAGGGTGTGTATAGGGGTGAAGGATTAAGCCAGGTATACAGAAAGAGAAGGCAGCAGAATTCAACCCATTCCCCTTAAGATCATCATCGTCCTCGAAATCACAGTTCTAGATGAAGTGTGGGCTCGCGAGCGCTAGCAAGAGCAATGCTCTTGTTTCCAGAGCTCAGAGGCACTTTCTCTCTCTAGAATTTCCGTGCTCCAAGGACGAATCTGAAGATCTCTCTTGGAATTTGTGAATGACTGTCCCATATTTATAGGAATCTGCGTCCAATCATGGGGCGGCAGACATTTCTCCAATAATATGGTGACACGTGCTCTTTCCGCATGCCCAGGCGACGTGGGTGATGTCACTGGCCGTTAGGAAGATTCCATTAGGTCATTCCAGTGCATCGTTTTCCCTCGCAGCGACCCTTAATCCCTTAAAGCCACCAAGCCACTTGTATCTCCCCTATTCCCGCGGTGCTAGTCATGGTCGCGAGCCCTTTGGATCGCGCCAAGACCTAACTCGAGCTCGTATCGACTTCCCTTCCCCTGCCTTTTGGTCAGGTGCCGTCGCAAGCCTACTTCGCGTGTTCGCGTGAGCGTTCATTCTTCCCCGTCGCGTCAATCATCCTTGCTGAGGGTCTCGCGAGGGGTGAACTTTTTCCTAAGGTAATGTTTCCCCTGTTGAGGGCATCCCTTTCTGAAAGTAATAGTAGTTTGGATATGTAATACCGCGAGGGCCGTTCTTCGCGGTGTCTTATTCGCAGGTTCTTAAACTTAACCGACGTCTGACGTGTCTCTTGCAACTTTGCTCGAGCCACGTGGCTATCCATTCATAGGCTGGTCAACCGCCATATCACCCGACGCGCTGACATTTCCTACAGTCCTTAAGCATGTTCAATCTTTACTTCATTCACTGCCCTGTATCAATTTGTCACATTTTAATTAGCCATAGGACAATAACACATTTTTCTTCACTTGAAAATATACTTAAAATCATTTGCCATGTATAAACGGGCATTCTCCTTCCTATCCATTCCACTAAAATTCGGACCCCCAATCTGAACTTCATAGTTCCAGACCAAATCTCGACGATCCGAACCGTCCAATGTGTTTAAATTATTTTTTTAACGGTCCCTGCGAGAAATCAGCAAAAAATAAAATAAAATAAAATTTCGGGAAGGCTTGATCCGAATAGTTTAAATCATGAAAAAATTGATCGAAAAAGTAGGGTGGGGACGGAAGGTCCGTATTTTAGGGTGTGGATAGAAAGATTACTGTATAAAGGGGCTCAACGAGTCCAACTATGGGTACAACACTTTGATGTACACCAACCGTGTGGGACCCATACTAAATGGTAGCCGTTCAGTTTATTTAAAATATTGTTTTATGGGTCTTTAAAAAAATCATTGCATTCGAACATCAAAGGCTCGATCAATAAAGTCAGGGGGTGTTCCACTAACAAAAAATTATTTTTTCCAAAAACCGAGACAGGTCATTCTCTCACAATACATCACATAAAAAAGGATAAAAATCACTTAGACCCCTCCATCTTTCACCGATCCACACATACACCCTCTCTTCTTTAAAATCCATCAACCACACCCCCTCATCTTTCAACCCGTATCACTTACCACCCTTCCGTTAGTACTCCGTCCATTTTTTAAACAGATCTTGAAAATTTTCATCCAAACCTAAAATTTTAACCCCCTTTTGCCCCTCCATACATTCCCTCATCATCCCTCCTTCACTCCTCCCCTTACAAAAGGCTGACTTTCTCTTTTCACCAGGAGAAAAATGAAAGCTCTCTCCTCCTGCATTTCATATTCAGTTGCATTACTTCTCTCTCTCCCCCCCTCCATCACCAGGCATCCTCCAAGACAAATGTCATCAACTTCCACAAATAGTAGATATCAAGACCCTTTTTTGTGGATGTGGGGTACCAGCCCCCCTAAGATCTTCAAACTAAGATCCAAATTGGGGAAGAAGATTTTTTGGTTGCATCAACTATAAGGTAAGCTCCTTCTCACATTGTTGTTTTTGTAACTCCTTCTCACATTGTTATTTTTGTAATTTCAAAACCCTAAAAATTTATGCACGTTTTTTGTTTTCTTTTTTCCTGTAGCAACCCACTGCATGTGGGTTCTTCCTTTGGCTTGATCCCGAATGGGACATGAAGAAAGAATTACTACAAGCAGAAATTCAAGTGCTGAAAAGAGAGCTTGAAGCCCTAACCAAAAAGAATGAGAAGTTGAGGAAAAAATACAAAGAAGCTGAAGATAAAGTGTTGGGTTACCAGAAAAAGTTTTTTGGGTTTTTGTTGTGTTTATTGTTGTGTGGTTGGGTAAGCAGTTTGTAAATGTTCCTTACACAAGGAATATGAAATATCTGCTGTAGTTGAGCCCTACTTCAGTTTGAAAATGGAATGTAATGCAATGCTATGAATGAAAAGGCACCCTCATTTCTATAGTACTAATGGAAAGTGTTTGATTGGTAATGTTTGGATTTCACCATTCTAATTGCACCAACTATGGCACGCCACAAAACCAGAAGTCAACAATTCAACATTTCAAAAGCTAACCAAAATGGTAGCAGTCCATAACAGGTACACTGCATTTCATATTCAGAAGATGTTCCAGTCAAAATAACTACATAGCATTGTTAATCCAAAACAGTGCTTTGTTTGCGTATTCGGGTTGCAACACTTTGGACATAAGTGAGTGGTTAAGTATGTTACGTACTTTCGAAACTTTCCCATGTCCCTTAAAGTATTCGTTGAAAAATTTAGAATTTGTTAATTGGAAAAGCGAATTATTTATAAATGGTTCTTTAAATTGGCACGCGATTAAAATTACTCTTTTTGGTGAGAACTTCATGGATATTATTGGGAACTTTTATTATTGGAAGTCCAGGGAAATTATTCCTTTGTATAGGTGACCCTGGCCATTAGGGAAGAGATCCGGGTTAGGCCGGTGACCCTTTTGCTCAACGGCTGTCTTTTCGCCGGATCGACTTAGGGAAGAGTACCACGGGTTGCTAACACCTGGTGACTCTAAGTTCGATATTGGATCCAATTTTGAGACAATTATTTTGTTGGTCATGGTACTATTTGGTTATGGTTGCCCATTGTTATTGGATATCATTTTGTGATCACCGTTAAGATTTACTATTGTTTTATGGTGTACATCGTGAATGCCAAGTTATGTTTACTTGGAAATCTATTTTTATCTCTGTTTTAAAACTTTATTTAATATACATGCTTTGCTGTTCACTGAGTTTGTCAGTTGACGGATTTATTCCAACATCATTTTCAGGCAAATAAAGTCGATAGGTGAGGACTCTTGGCGGCGTCTTGGGGATTTATTGTGTCAACCTCCATAGGATATTGCATTCTAGTTTTGAAATTTTATTAACACTTCCGCATTTTGCTAAACCTTTTGATAGAAATCGAAAATCCTTTTTCTATTGGTGAAATATTCTTATCATTATGGTTTATGGGATGGTTGTGCCCCATGGATTTGATTTGGGATCTATTTGGCCATGGTTGGTTTGATAAAAAAAATTTAAAAAATGGGTAACTTGATGTCCGATGACTTTATTTTATTTTAGGCTGCGTGTTTCACGAGTTGAGGCCTCGTGGTTCACGGCCGGTCACTTCTCATTTTGGGGTGTGACAGAAACATAGTGGGACATGGGGATAAGATTTAATATGAAGTAGCACATGCAGCCACAGGGACTTTTAGGGTTAAAATAAGCTATTGGGTTAAAAAATTCCAAGGGACCACCAGCTTTTAAGGTTAATACTTCCAATGCAGTTTATGGTTAAAAAATTCCAAGGGTCCACCATCTATAGCAACCCAATGAAATCAGTATCATTTACGGGGACCACTATTTATGTATATGTGTGTGTCTGTGTATATATAAGGCAGGGACCACCATCTATATATATACACACATGCATTCGAAAAGTAGGGTTCTTCCTAAGTAACAAAAAAAACACCCTATAAAACGTTCAATCCTTGCTCATGAATCACATTTAATGACGAAATACAGATGTAGGGTTTTTTAGGGTTTGTTTTGTACCGTATTTGCAACAAAGTGGAGTCGTATTTCGTGAATCGTCTTGACTGGTTCGTGTAGATCGATCTACAACTGGGTTTTCAAGTTTATTTCTTCTGAGAAATCCAACTTCGTCCTTCAAATCGACCAATTTTCAGAGGAGAGATTGATTGTAAGTTAGGGTTTTCGATGACATGTCTTCATCGTGGAGAGAGAGAGAGAGAGAGAGCGTATTGTGGGCTGCAAACTGAAAACCCTAACTCCCCACCCCTTATATACGGAGGGGTATTTTCGTCAGACCACATGTTTTTTAGACGCCGTTTGAAATTTCACATAGGTGGAAAGATGAGGGGGTGTGGTTGATGGGTTTTAAAGAAGAGGATGTGTATGTGTGGATCGGTGAAAGATGGAGGGGTCTAAGTGATTTTTACCCCATAAAAAACTGTGAAAAACCAGTTTATTCAAAAAATTAGCTTAGTGGAACATCCCCTCAGTTTTTTGGGGGGACAAATTCAAGGAACAAAAATCGATCGAGTCTTTACGGATATCTAAACAAGTTAATTTTTTATAAGAACACTTTGTGGACGCCCCTCTGGAGGATTTCTCATCGATTCGGAGTCGCCACCCGGGTTTTAGCGGATTGTTCCCGAGGAACCGAACTCGATTGACTCGTGCCTCATTCAATGGATAAGGATTACTAGCCTGCCATCACCATACTATCTTAGGTTCGGAAGCTCAGTTACGAGAGGGGAAGGGTTTTACGGCACCCCCCTCGCCTGGTTCGAAGGCCGGTCTAAACTTTTGTGGGATTTCGTGAAATGCATGCGTTTCAACCATGAACAAATACGGGGGATGAGGGATGGGAAGCCAAATAACGATGATAAACATAGCAACAAACTACAGTGCATGCATATGAGATGTGATCTACACGAGTGATGATGGAATGCAAGTACAAACTAACAAAGTCACAAAATAACAAACATCAATGTTAGAACATGATTAACAGAGACTAAAAACTGGAAATAGCATGAACAGTACGTAAAACAAGCTAAACCAATCTGATCCACTTATAGTGGTTTAAGCGCTCAAACTCATACTCACTCACACATGCTTGTGATGTTTCTGATGATTTTGATTTGATGAAAACATGATTTGATCTCTGTTGTTTACTCAGAAACAGTACTGGAATGATTGAACAGAATCACATAGCCATGTATGCATGATTTAAAACCCACTTATAACCCAAATGAGATGAATAATACAGAAGAAATGAAGACTCAACATTAAAAGACAGTATTTCAGAGTATTCAATGCTCAGAAACCAAGCTTGGTCGAGAATAACATTTGATGGACCAGAAGATAGTTTGAGCGCTCAAACCATCTACTGGATTTGAGTGCTTCTGTTCCATTCTTCCTTCATTTGGATTATGGGTGAGTTTAAAAGGGATGCATGGTGTTACACCTGTGCTTGAAACTTCATAAACATGGATAAAATAAACTTGAGGTGTCCACACAAGTGGGAAATGAGTATTGGGTCATGCATAATCATGATTAGAGTGAGAGGGGAGAGGATCAGGTTGGCTCAGCCAAACATCAACGCACACACACTATAATGTGCTTAAAACAGAATATGGAACAGAGATAAACAAGAAACAAATGCAAAACAACACAAGGTTTGAGCGCTCAACGTCTCATAGCTTGAGCGCTCAAACCCCATTCTTGAGTTATGAGCTTCTGATGGTTTCTGATCATCTTTGATGTTATATGTGCTTCAAACTTTCTGATCATCATTTAAAAGAGTATAATGCACCTGTTCATTTCATGGAACATAGCCGTCCATGGCTTGATGATGATAACACATCATTCTCATAGCTTTTGGGTCCATTGATCAATGATCAAGAA
This sequence comes from Vaccinium vitis-idaea, assembly GCA_963854785.1. Taxonomy (NCBI): domain Eukaryota; kingdom Viridiplantae; phylum Streptophyta; class Magnoliopsida; order Ericales; family Ericaceae; genus Vaccinium; species Vaccinium vitis-idaea. Next base: position 4,996,924 of record OY978226.1, on the reverse strand, counting down.
CAAAGTAAACTGATTTAAGAGTATTTGGACCGTCAAAAGTCATAAGAATAATGATACCAACATAAAACATGATCAGAAACCACAAGAACATGAAATGGGCCAAAACAGTTTGAGAGCTCGAAAAGTTTGAGCTCACAGTTTGAGCGCTCGAACCATTTCGAGCTGAGATTTTTGAAATCAGTTTTTCTTGATATCTAAGACCTTGTGAGCTCATAGTAAGGTATGTGGAACCTCCATGAACTCACTGGTCTCCCTCAGGATGACCAAAACGTGATTTTTCACAAGCTTTTCTACCTTTTTTGGTTATGATCAAGGTTTGAACTTGGGGTTTGATGAATGAATGGGTAGTGGTTGTGTTTATGGGCTATATGAGTGACGTTTTAGACAGAGAGAGAAGAATGTAAGGCTGATTGAATGATTGATTAAGTGGATGATGGAGTATTTGAGCTTAGATGATGATGATCAAGTGGGTATTGTGGGTGTAGGATGATTGAGCTTCAATAGATGGATGATAATAGAGGAGAGAGACTGAAAATGAAGTTTTAGAGTGAGAGAGTGAGATTAATCTGTTGGTTCTTTACAGACCCATGTGTATTTGGGCTTAGAGATGAAGTTTTAAGGTATTTTTGAGCTTGAAGATGATGGAGGATGGTGGCTATGGAGGAGAGAGAGGCTAAAACGTGATTGAAGCGATGAGAGAGAGTGGAGAGGGCTGTAGAAGTGTGTGAGAGAGAGATAATCAGCCAAAGGTCCTTAAACAAAGGGTGGATGGTGGTTTATATAGAGAGAGGGTGAGAGGGAAAGTTGAATTTTGAGTTTGAATTCAAATTGGAGAGTTGGAGGGATTTTGGACGAGAAAACGAATCTTAGAAACCAGGGGGAGCCCATAGATTAACTAGAAAACCAGCTGAAAGATGCGTTGAAAAGTTTCTGGTGCGCGCAAGGTTTGAGCTCTCAAAGGGCCTGCAAACCAAACTTCACAGGGCTGCTTCGGGTGCTACCGAACTCCGTTTTGTGCGTGGTTTGAAGCGTTAGAAAGCTTATCGAGTCTACTTTCTAACCCAATTGGTTTGAACCCAAGATAATTTGTACATCCAAGTGTGTGACCATTTTACCTTTAGAAGGTCGGGAAACCAAGTCATTTTGGTAAAATGTGCACATCTCCCTCATTTCAAATTGGATTGAGATGTATTATATATCAATAGAGAGGGTTTTGAATGTACTAGAAGATGGTGTAGACTTGGGTTTATTTTGAAGAGGTTTTTGGATGGTTTGAAGAGTATTTTGATTGGTTTAAGGTTGTTCTAGGAGGGTTTAGAATGGTTTGGTGAGTTCAAGTCTTGTTCTTAGCCTCAAGGTATGCACGGTTGGTGTATTTCATCACAGGGAATACTTGATAAGTTTCTTGGGTCAAAATCGGGGTGTCTACACACTTAAAAATATATTTTAAACAAATTGAACGGTTTTGATAATTTACATGGGACTTAGGGACGACAATTCAACCCGCCCCGCTCCGACCCCACCCTACCCCGCCCCGATAGGGTAGGGTTTTTTACGATTTTTTGGGTAACGGGTAGGGGCAGGGGTTGATTTTGAAAAACCCGCCAGGGTTAGGGTAGGGGCAAGGGTATGGTCACCCCGCCCCGACATACATATATATGTATAACGATATTTATATACTCTTATATGTATATATCAAATTATATTTTCTCACTTATATGCATTAAATTTTATTTTTATTCTTATAATTTTACTTTTACAACTAAAATACAACATTAGGTACTAGATTTTGGTAAATTTGTAAAAGTTATTTTGTGAACTTTTATCATTTGTACTCACTAATTGGAGTTTAAAATATATTTAACTAATATGTGAAAAAAATAGGGGCGGGACGGGTAAACCCGATACCCGATAGGGGCGGGGGCACTCATAAATTACCCAATCGGGTTAGGGGCTGGTTAGGAGTGGGTTAGGGAATTTTAAAGTCGGGGCAGGGATCATCAAAACCCGCCCATTGCCATCCCTAATGAGACTCTTAACATTAACAAAATTAATAACACTCCTTAATTCTCCGTCCCTTCAACTCAAGTGAAAGCCCAGCCGCTCGAGTGACAACCGCTGGCCTGCCCCGTGTACCTCGTTGCTTCCGTACACGTGGCACAATCTGGGAACTACTCCTTCGAACCCTAGTGTAGCTAGTACCCCATTCAGAACAACCGCTGGACTTCGAACTGGACTTCCATCTCTCTCTCTCTCTCTCTCTCTTTCTCCGCTAGACTTCCAGCTTTTTTCTCCGCGGTCCTCACCGCGCGAGTACAAACACCGCTAGACCCATGGCCCCCGTTGCCCCCTTTCTCAGCGGCGAGTACAATCATGACCGCGAAACCACTTGGGCGGGCACTCGATCGCTCTACCAATCCAAACCCTCCCTTAAAACCTTTCAAATCTTACAACCCCGCTCTGCCACTGCAACAAACATTTCTAGTTCAAGGGTGTATCACCGAAGCTCCTCTCCTTCATCACCCTCCCATTTCCTTGAAGAGACAGAGCATTTTGCCTCGCATTATGGAAACCTCTACCTCTTCCACTTCAAAGAAACGGAAAACACCTTCTCCACCGCAACCGCACCCACAGATTCCACCGCAACCTCACCCACAGATTCCACCGCAACCTCACCCACAGATTTCTCCAGAGCAACTTCAACTCCATGGACTTCCCCCACAGAATCCTCTGGAGAATCTGTACATCTTCCCCAACGTTCCCCCACTTGACCAACTACCCGACGCCTATGAATGTACCTGGCGCGGACATATCCCGGATATCCTCCCGGACCCCTCGTTCAACCAGGGAGACGCTGATTCGTGTTCTTACGTCGCTGCTGTGAAGGCTTGCGCATCCGCCATTGCAGTCGCTAACAATGAAGAAGTGCCTTTGGCGTCGTGTCAGATATTGATTGACCGGATGGAGGAGGAATATCCGGATGCGTGCCTTAAAAGGCTTCCAGATGAACCTGGGGTTGTTTGGGCCTCCAGAGTTTCCCACTCGATGAGATTTCTTGAGGAAAAGGGGGCTGGAATTGATGCCACCTACAAGGCTCACGTGCGAATCCCGACTCCGCCATATCCTCCCTGTGGTGTCCTCAAAAATCCAGTAGCACCTCTTGAGTAAGCCTTGACCCGTGAGAGCAGCGAATGAGTGGTGAACGTGGTTATGCGCGAACCCCTGCACACGGAGCACACGCCGTTAGAACCCAACCTGGCCGGAGTATGGCCAGGGAAGGCACTCCGACGATCAAGTAAGTGATCGGAGAAGAAGATGCTTTTGAGAGAGGATTTGTAGAGAGAGAAAAATATTGCGTACCGTTTAGGGCTTCGTTGCTTCGTATTTATAGGCTACCCCAATACAGGGGCAGATCGGTCAATCTGGCTCGGATGACATCACCGAGCGTCACGAGCCAGATCTGCATGCATCGCATGTCTGCGTCCTCCAATCACAATCGAGCACGTAATATAACCGTTTCGGATGCCATCATGCTGACGTAGGTACAGCTGTCTCATGCGCATGTGCCTGTCCCAGTTCGTTACGGGCGTTAACCGCCTCTGGTGACGTCACGGGGGTCGTCACCGAGATCTCGGATAGCCCGTCCGGTTCATGGTCTACCGGCCGAGACACCGGTTTGTCTCGGATGGGTCGGGCTCGGTCGGCCCATGGTGTTCTGTTCCCTAGCTGGTATGGAGATCTATCTGAGCCCAATTTCCCCTGGGCTCCTCAACCGAGCCCCATTTGGGCTGCTAGATTTCGGCCCTCTACAATAGCCCCTCAACTTCTTCCGAGACAAATTCGTACCGAGAAAGGAGTTGATTATTTCTGTTTGGGTCGCTGCGTCATCCCGTGGCCCGCACGGAGCGTATCCGAGAAGGCCAGGCTTCGTCCGTTTGTGTTTCTTCTCTCCAAGCCCCAGCCTTGATTATCTCGTGGACACCCTCGGATTGCTCCACGTGGTCATTGATGGTTGGGTGGGATACGATCACACGGATTAGGGTTTTGTTTCAAAGAGACTCGCTTACGTGAGCCGTCAGAAGATGAGTTCGGCCTGTCACATCAACACCAGCTGTCAATGCATTACTCGCGCCGCCAAAAACCATTTCGTTTCCCGCGCCACCATTTAAACTCGCGTCCCCCTTATAAAAGCAAACGAAGTAGAGAGAGCACTGGTTACTCTCACTCTCTCTCTTCGCATTCACAGCGGTTGGGCCTTCATCTCCTCCGACGAATTCAAGATCCTCAACCGTCACACCGCTGTGTTTCGCCACCTCTTCAGCCATTTATTAACGAGGGCCACCGCGTCCGTTCATCTTCGCCACCGTTTGTTCATTTTCGCCGCCGTCTGTTCATCTTCGCCACCGTCTGTTCATCTTCCCCACCGTCATCCTTCAGTGTTTTAAAGGTAATGATCTCTCCATTCCGATTGCTGATTTTGCCATTATTTTGCCGTTTCGTTATGATTGATAGAGTTTTTTGTTGAGTAAAGAGGGTTTCCTTTACGATTTATTTGAGAGATCTGCAGAATCGCGTAATGAACAGTTGAACACGATGGTTCACTGTCCATCGTGTTCTTCGTTAGAACCACCACTGTGACTCTTCGAGTCACTATTTGATCCTTTTTTCCTTAGATTTTAGGTCGTAATGTTGTTTGTCAACGGAGATATGACCGAGACGTGAGGTCTGGACCTTGACCGAGTGTGAAAACCCGAGCCATCAGTAGTCCCCCCCCCCCCCTCATCTAGGATTCCCGAAGCGCAGGAACCGCGTCTGCATCGGTTAGGTTTTTGGCTCGAAATTAATCCGAGCCAGATTTTAGCGTCCGGAAGCCTCTGAGACAGCTTTAGATCACCATCAGTTATATGGCTAACTGTTGTTCACCTGTGCACTTTTCAGGTTCTTCACCCTGGAGCCCTTTGTTCTCTCCTCGGGGAGTTCCAACAGATCGAGTGACTCCGAGTTCTCCGTACAAAGCTTCAATCGTTTAAACTACCGCCTCGGACAAACTTTCCTCGAACCTGACGTAGGGATGGCATCCGCCGATATAGGTCCGGTTGACGAGGGGTTCGCCCCACTCAATCCCATAGACGTCAATTCGAACGCTCGATCCGGGAGCGAGAATTCGGTTAATCAAGGGGAGATCAGTAGCGATCATTCCGAATCCGTCAACCCAGGAAGAAACAGGGACGGGAATGGCGCCTCGGTCACGCTCCCCGACGTCCAGATCTTAGAAGTCCGGCGGCCAGGGGCAAACATCTCCGGGTCCGTTTATGAGCCAACCACCGAACTCCCCTCCTCCGAGCCAATCCCGAGGTCCTTGAACATCGAGAATACATCAGTTGAGGATCCAAATACCGAGAGTGATCCCCGAAACGTCCTAGAGCGAAAGCTTCTGAAAAAGAAACCAATCCTTACCTGCACTATTTCAGTGGAGAGCCTGGGGAGTATGAGGCATTTTGCAAGGATTATAACATTCCGAGCGACGTGGAGGTCCGTTTGATCTCTCAGGACCAAATCACCTTTTCCGAGGACCACATTACCCTCCCTCTCATAACGATCACCGAGGGGGGAGTTCGCTTTCCTATGAACCTCCTACTCCGCCAATTCTTCTACGAGTACAAATTGTCCCCGAAGCTCTTAGCCGTAAACTCTTTTAGGATCATCAACGGAATTCATGTCCTCCGAGAGAGGTTCGGGTTGATCTTTAATATTTTTGACCTGATTGGGGTTTATAACGTTTCTCGAAACAGCCCCTCAGGTCGTAGGTTCCTCTCCCTTCGGAGCACACCGAAGAATCCCCGAGAATACCTGATCGACCACCTCCCTGACTCCGATCGTGGCGCAAATGATTTTGTGGAGGTTCGGGGAAACTTCGAGTTCGGTCCTGAGGATGACGGTCTCTACCCCGTCCCGAGACATAATACACTTATAGGTTTGCTTTGCCTTGTTTTTCATATTTTTCTTTTATTTGCATCTTTGTGGACTCTGTTCTTACCGAGCTCTTGTTTATCTTGCAGAGCCGTCTCCAATATCTGCTCGGTTGCTCAAGGCTAAGAATGACGACCATATCCAGGCTGCTTACTCCGTGCCCCATGCAGAGAGGCTCGCCCATGTTTTGCTAGGCTACGAGCCAACGTACACTTCCTACCTCCAGAAGAGGAAAAAGAAATCCAAGGAGCAGCTTGCGGCCGAGCGGTCCGGACCGAGCAGGAAAAGAAAGAGGTTATCTCATAAGGGAAGGTCTGTCGAGGCGGTCGAATTGAGTTCGGATACCGAGGTCGATCTCCACGGTGCTCAGATTCAGGACTTGATTGGGAAGGTCAGAGAGCCACGTGAAGAAGAGTTTGAAGAAGAAGAGGAAGAGATGGGTGGCGACCTCGGCAATCTCCCCAGCCTCTTGCCAAAGAAAACGAGGAAGACCGTCGTGGCCACAACCAAGGGAACGCCGAGTCAAACCAAACGGGCCCCGATCAACACCGAGACTGAAATTACCGAGCTTAAGAAGCAGAGGCTGGTGCTAGGTTCAGGCTCGGGCAAGGACGGGCGTAAAGACAAGGCTGTTGCTGACAAGAGTTTTCCCGAGGAAGATCCCACCGAGAAGGAAGTCCCTCCCAAGGACGTGAATGCCGCGGCCTCCTCCCCTACCCCCTTTGTTTTCGCCCCTCAGGTCAAACAAGGGCGACCTGTGCTGGTTACGGATAGCGTTCGAGCCAATCCTAGGCTCGGTCTCCCGTTACTCCAAGGGTTGTGCCTTCCCGAGGACATGAAGCAGCTTCCCTCTGACCTGGAGGGTAATATTGTGGAAATGTTCTCCCACTTGACCATTGTAAGTAGCGATTTCCTTATCGAGACCATTTATAATTTTCTATTGCCGATTGGTAAGTTTATAACTTGTCATCATGCATTCTTGTAGGCTAGCCAGTCCCTGTTCGGTTATCATCAGAAGGTCGTGAACCTTTCCTCCTCTTTTGGCTCTCTCAAATCGAAATACAAAGATGCCCTTCAAAAGAAGAGAGAGACCAAGAACGACCTGGCTGCGGCTCAGGTTCAGATTAAGGAATTCGAGGCTGCAAAACAGCAGCTCTCCGAACTCGATGCCCTGAGGAATCAGGTGAAGGAGCTGCAGCTGAAGTCGTCCGAGGAGGAGGAGAGGCACAAGCAGGAGCTGTCCCGAGCACATTCGACGGGTTTCGAAGAGGCCAAGGAGAAGATCGTGGAGCACTACAAGGGTCAGGTAGAGGAGATAAAGAACTTAGGTTTTCGTCGAGGTGACAAGATTTACTATTTCAAAGGGGTGGCCAAAGGTTACGAGCTCGGATTAGAAGCTGGCAACGTTCCTGCTGAATCTGCTCTCTGAGCTCCTCCCGAGGTCGAGACCCCCGAAATTGAGATCCCCTCAGAGGAGGAGGCTGAAGAAGAAGAGGAGGAGGAAGCTGCAGAAAATACCGAGAATGCTGGCAACACCGGTGCTGATGAGACCGAGATCTGTGACCGAGGTGCTGCGTAAAATGTTTGGTGTTGTTTTCTTTGTACTTGTTTGAACAATTTCTCTTCCCCCCCGAACTAATTCTTATTTTGTTCTGTTCATGGCTCGGTGGAATTATATGCCGAGCTGGTCATCATGTTTGGTGCAATACTTGTCTTTCTTCCTCAAACAATTTCTTTCTTTTGAAGCGGCTCGGTGGAATTTTATGCCGAGTCGTTTGTGGCAATTTGAATGAATGGGATGTTTTTGTTTTTCTGTTGTATCTTGTTGAGTGATTGTTTCCGAGATATCATAGTAATACCCCCATTCGTCTCGGCTTAGGGCAAATAAATACCCCTGGCCTAAGTTGAGAGGAATGTGTTAAGAAATTTTGCTAAGGCATGAAAACTATCCGAAGCAATTGATAGGTCTTCTCGGATATATTGCCGAGTCAATTGAATGTTCATAATTAGGACGTAAAAAATTGAGAGTATTTTTGCTAAGGCATGAAAACTACCCAAAGCAATTTGATAGATCTTCTCGGATATATTGCCGAGTCAATTGGATGGTCATAGTTAAGACTTGTAAAAATTGACGAAATTTTTACAAATGTTGGAATCCGAGAGTAATATGAAATGGCTCGGTAAAAATGTCGAAGTAATATCAAACCTCAAAAATTGTTGAAGTAACGCTTCGGAGAACCGAGTCAATTTTAGTCACTTCGTCGTTTGATTCGAATAATACCCTGTAATAGGAGTTTGATTGACTCGGTGAAATCGTACCGAGATGGTTTGATAAGTCATGAGTGGATCAGATATTAACTTGTAAAAGCAAGCTGTTCTTTGGTTAATACCCCTATAGAAGGGTTTTTATGTCGAGCTCGGTTTTATGGGCCGAGACATTTATGTTAGTACCACCTCGAGGGTGTATGATTTTATCGACGTAATCATTGGATTGGCTCGGTTTAACCGAGCGGTTTTATGGGATGAGGCCCATGCGTTAGGTTGTGCCTTTGGCCGAAGCCATTGGGCACGAATACCGAGACACGATTAAAAAGGACGACAGTTGAGATCAAATGTCTTTTCATTGATAAATTTCCGAAGAAGTAATACATTAGAAGTCCTTCTCAATTTTTCTAAGTATTGACATTCATCATCCGAGAACAATACCCTTAAGCATAATATTTTCTCAAATTGTAAGCATTCCAAGGTTTGTCCACGAGCTTGCCATCCATGTCTTCAATCTGATAAGCTCCTTTCCCGACCTTCTTAACGACTCGGTAGGGACCATCCCAATTAGGCATTAGCTTCTTTTTCTTATTCTTGTCCTTGACCTTTTTGAGAACCAGATCGTCTGGGCAGAATGTCCTTAACCGAACCGTTTTGTTATATCCTTTAGCAACTTCTTGCTGATAAGCTGCCAACTTTAGTCGAGCTGCATCTCTTTTCTCTTCGGCTAAGTCCAAGTCGTTGCTCAATGCCGTGTCATTGGTGGTTTCATCAAAGTACTCGGTTCTGATGGTTGGTAGCCCCTTTTGGATAGGGATCACAGCTTCAATACCGTAGGCTAGGGAGTAGGGAGTCTGACCAGTAGAACGTCTCGGAGTAGTTCTGAATGCCCAGAGGACGTGCGGTAGCTCTTCAACCCATTTCCCTCGCTTTGCAGTTAGCCTTCTCTTGATTCCAGCCGCGACCGTCTTGTTAGACGCCTCGGCTTGGCCGTTACCTTGAGGATAAACAGGTGTGGAGTTGAAGAAGCGTACGCCGAGCTTGTCACATACCTCTTTCATTTGCTTCCCAGTGAACTGCTTGCCGTTGTCCGAGACAATTGCATACGGAACCCCATATCGAGAGATGATGTTCTGCCATAAGAAGCTCTTCACATTTGCCTCAGTGATGAAGACTAGAGGCTCGGCTTCAACCCATTTGGAAAAATAATCTGTCGCGGTTATAAGGTAGCGAAATCCTCCTGGAGCAAGTGGGAGATCTCCGACAATGTCTAAGCCCCATTGGGCAAAAGGCCATGGACTGGTGATCGGTTGAAGGTCCTCGGCTGGCTGATGGATCATTGGCTTGAACAACTGGCACCTGTGGCATTTTCGAACAAACTCCTCCGCATCTTCCTTCATCTTTGGCCACCAATACCCCTGAGTGATGGCTCGGTGGGCGATAGAACGTCCTCCCGAGTGACAGCCCCCGCTGCCGGCATGAAGCTCGTGGAGTATTGAATGGACTTGATTCTGATGTACCACCATGAGGTAAGGGCCTGTTCGAGAACGTCTGTATAGAGAACCTGTTGGTGATAGCCAGTAGTTTGCAGCCTTACATCTGATCCGGTGGGCTTCTCGTCGGTCTGCAGGTAGCTTGTCGTCTCGGAGGTAAAACACAAGTTCGTCCATCCAGCTTGGACCGAGCTCAATATTCAACATCTGGGTACGAGGGGGATCGAACCTTGGTGAAGAGATTGTACCAAAGGAAACTGACCTCTGCTCAGATGCTTTGCATGCTGAGGCGAGTCCTGCGAGTGCGTCAGCGTGGGCGTTGTGCTCTCGGCCCACCTGATGCACTTCAATTTCTTCAAATGTCTCGGTTAGGCTCTTGGCAAGGCTCAGATACTTGGCCATTCGTTCATCCTTAGCGTCGTAGTCTCCGTTGAACTGGTTTACAACGAGTTGTGAGTCGCTGTAAACCATCAGAGTCTTTACTTCCATTGCCTCGGCGAGCCGAAGGCCAGCGATTAAAGCTTCGTACTCGGCCTCGTTGTTAGAGGCCGGGAACTCGATTGAGATAGCATTCTCGTGTATCACTCCCTCGGGGGAGATCAAGACTATGCCTGCTCCAGCTCCGCGTTGGTTGGAAGCTCCGTCTACGTGTAATTTCCAAGCGTTGCCATGGAACATGTGCCAAGTAGAGAATGGCAACGTTGCTTGGTCTTCGTCCGCGCTCGGGCTCGGTTCTCCTTCCGAGAGAGGCGTTGTTGTTAACTTGGCAGTTTCAGTTTCTTTGGATGATTCTTCGTCCGAAGTCGCATTGTTTACATCTTCGATCGCCACGTGGGCGTCAGGGTCTTCGGTTTCTTGCTCGGGTAGGGATGGGTTGGGCTCTTCTTTCTTCTGTTTTTCTTCTCCTGGTGTTAGCTCGGCAATGAAGTCAGCCAACACCTGTGCCTTTACAGCTGTTCTCGGTCGATATTGGATGTCAAAGTCGGCCATTTCACATGACCACTTCGAGACCCGTGTTGACAGATCAGCTCTTCGGAAAAGTGCTTTCAGTGGATACTCGGTTAGAACTATGATTGTGTGAGCTTGGAAGTAGGGGAGCAGCTTTCGAGATGCAGTGACGAGAGCAAAGGCCACCTTTTCAAGAGGAAGGTACCTTGTCTCGGCTCCAGTTAGTGTTTTGCTGGCATAGTACACCGGTCGATGCTCTGTTCCCTCTGCTCGGACGAGAACTGAGCTGACCGCATGTGGAGAGACGGATAAGTAGATGAATAGTTCTTCACTTTCCCGAGGCGTTTCCAGTAACGGTGGTTCGGTAAGGTAGGTCTTCAGGTGCTGCAGAGCCTTCTCGCACTCTTCTGTCCACTGGAATTTCCTCTTGCTTGTCTTGATTGATTGATTGAAAGAGGGGGCGGCAAACGTCAGCCGAGCGGCTGATGAAGCGGTTGAGGGCTGCTGCCATCCCTGTAAGCCTTTGGACTTCTTTGATCGTACTCGGTGAGACGAGTTGTTGAATAGCTGTAACCTGGCTAGCTGTAACCTGGCTCGGATCCGCTTCGATACCCCTTCTCGTCACCAAGTAGCCTAAAAATTTCCCTGACCCAACTCCGAAAGAGCACTTCTCGGCGTTGAGTCTAAGGCCATGTTGCTTCAGTACCGTGAACATCTTGTTGAGGTCTGCAATATGGTGTTCTTCATGAATGCTTTTCACCACCATGTCATCTATGTAAGCCTCCATCGTGTCCCCGAGCTGATCTTTGAACATCCGAGACACCATCCTTTGGAATGTAGCCCCGGCGTTCTTCAGCCCGAAAGGCATGACTCGGTAACAATAAAGACCCCTTGGTGTGATAAACGCTGTCTTCTCCATATCCTCCGTGTCCATAAAGACTTGGTGATAGCCCCTGTAAGCATCCATGAAGCTCAACCGAGCGTGACCAGCCGTAGCGTCCACGAGTTGGTCTATCCGAGGGACTGGGAAACAGTCCTTCGGACAGGCATCATTCAGGTTTGTGTAGTCTACGCAGACCCTCAGCTTGCCGTTCTTCTTTGGGACCACCACCGTATTTGCCAGCCAAGTTGGGTACTGGACCTCTTGGATTGCTTGGGCTTCCAATAGCTTGTCAACTTCCGACTCTACGGCTTCGGCGTGAACAGCAGAAGATCTTCTCGGTTTTTGAATAACCGGGCGCCTCAATGGGTCAACATTAAGCTGATGTTTGATGAATCTCGGGTCAACCCCTGGCATCTCGTACGGGGTCCAGGCAAACACCTCGATGTTTGCCTTGAGAAAGGTCACCATCTCGGTTAAGGAGGAGCCGATAAGGAAGAAACGGCTTCCATCCTCATTGATTGGGACTGTAACGAGGTCTTCCACTGATTTAGCCTCGGCTGGCCGACCGACATCTTCCAAAGCGGGTGCCCCGGGCACTTCCACCCACTGCACTTGCTTAGGCTTCTTCTTTTCTTTTCTGCCCACGGTTGAAATATAGCGCTTCTTCGCAGCTATCTGATCTCCCTTCACATCTTCTTGCTTTCCCTTTGCCCCGATAAACCGTAGCACCTGATGGTACGTAGACGCTACGGCCTTCATCGCGTGCAGCCAATTTCTCCCCAATATGATGTTATAGGGACTCGGGGAGTTAACAACAATAAATTCCACTTGCTGCGTTACCGAGCCCGTTACGACTGGAAGGGTAATGGTGCCGAGGGGATATACGGGCGTGCCACTGAAGCCGACGAGGGGGACCTCGGAAGCCTTCAAGTCCTTGTTAGTGAATCCAAATCGTTTAAATAACGAGTAGTACATCACCTCGGCTGCGCTTCCTTGGTCTACCAAAATCCGTTCCACTTTGGCCTTCCCCACTTTTAGCGTGATGACGAGAGCGTCGTTATGAGGGAACTGCACACCTTCTAGATCCTTCTCGGTGAACGTTATTGTCCACTGAGACTCCTTAGTTGGGAGGGGGCGTTTCGGTTGCTGTTTAACCGAGAGAACCTCCAATGCCTTCGTGGCTTGCTCGATTTCCTTGTACACTCGAGCTTCCAACATTCTTGTCACCGGTCCGTGAATCACGTGCATCACCACCACGTCCTCTTGAGCACCCCCAGCAGCAGCTGCTCCTTGACCCTGAGCCCGAGCAAGGGTTTTGTCCTGGTCAATGTAGGCATCCAGGTTTCCAGCCGAGACGAGAGTTTCCAAATATGCCTTGAACGGCTTGAAGGAGGTGGTGTAATGGCCTTGCTCTCGGTGGTACGTGCAGTAGACTTTCCTATCTTTCGTTTTATCATGTGTTCCCATCTTGTGATCCGGCCAGTGAAAGAACCCTTCATTCTCAATCTTGCGGAGGAGCATGTAGATTGGCTCGGTGAATACTGTGCGCTCGGCTACAAAGTCACTTGCCTTCGGGAGTCGCTTTGCTGCGCCTGCTTTGATAGTGTTTACTGCCTTCTTCTGATTACCCGAGACATGGATAACCATTGGAACGGAGGAGGAGGTTGGAGCATTACGCTCGGTTAAGAGTTCCTCAAGCTCGATGTATTTGTTTATCCGTTCCATCAGGTCGTCCATGTTCTTTGGTGGGTGCAACATCAGATCTGTGAAGACAGGGCTCTTGCTCTCCAAACCATGTTTAAAATGTGTTGCAGCAAGGGTATGATCACAACCCTGGACTTGGTGGAACATCTCCCAATACCTTGCAGCGTACTGGCGCAGCGTTTCATCTGGGCGCTTCCTTAGACCGAGGAGAGAGTCTACCTCCTTTTTCTGAATGTTACTTGTTACGAACCGAGATAGGAAAGCCCTCTCCAGAGCCTCGTAGCTTCCAATGGATCCTTCCTCCAGTTTGTTGAACCAGAGGGATCCGAGAGTCCCTAGGCTGGTTGGAAACACCTTACACATTATAGCCTGATCCGAGGTGTAAAGGTTGATGATCTGCCTAAAGTAGATGAGGTGGTTGTACGCGTCCGTGAGGGCGTCGTAACGGTTGAACTTGGGGAGCGTGAATCCAGCTGGTAACGTTGCCGAGGCGATATCTTTTGTGAAGGGTGATTTTGCCAACTGTTTCAGTCGTTCATCGACGCTCGGCAGAGGAGGGAGAGATGAGAGAGGAGGAAGAGACGGTACAGTAAACCCGTCGCTGGTACGGGAGCGCTTCTCGTGGGTTGCTCGGTGTTGCTCATCATGGCGACGTTCGTTGTGCGTTGTTTTTTCCTCTCGGTACCGAGACCTTTCTCGGTGGCCGTGCTCCTTCCTTTTCCCCCCAGCGTCGTTATGATGAGTTTGCTCCTCAGTTTGGTATGCATGACGCTTTCCCGTGTCTCCATCTCGGATGACTGTGAGATTTTGCTCTTATGGTGAAGCTTTCTTCAAGTGCTCCACCCGAGCTCGGAGATCGGCGGAGTTTGTCGGTCGCGGGGGAGTCTTATGGCGACGTCGACCAGAAGAACGCTCGGTGGGAGCATCATCCTTGGGATCCTTTCTGAGATAGATCGGTTTGTATTCGCCATCTTCAAAATAGTACACTGTCTCGTGAGATGCAGACAGCTGGGAGTACGGCGAACGGGCACTTGACTCCGAGATCTGAGAGGAATAGTGTCGGGAAGAACCACCTTGGCGGCCCCTTGAGAGGTGCTCGGTCGACAGGTTCTCGTGCCGAAGCGCGAGAGCCTTATTGTGAGCCCTCTCATTGTTAGGGTCACCGATGCGATCCTTCGCCGAGCGTCTTTGACAGGAGGCCCCTCCGTGAGATGTTGCAGTAGTTTCCTCTGCAGCCTTCCTCTTAACCGTCTCGGTCAGCTTAGAAAGCTGGGCCCTCATGGCTGCCATCTCAGCGTCTCGCTCTTCCAGGTGGTGAGTGAGTTGTTGGATGGTGAGTTGCTGTGAGTCTGGGCTCGGAGTAAGTCCGATGTGACCCGGCGGGACAGAGACGGAGACGTGAGGGGTCCGTTTGGGATCTCTGGAGGAAGAAGGGTGGAGAGGATCGGTGGGGTTTGGTGGTGGAGTTGGTTCGCCACCCATTTCGAGTCAGGAGAGGCGAAGAAAATAGAGTAGAGAGGGTGGATCTAGGGAGGAGCACCGGAGGTTCTGGGTTCGATCCCCAGCAGAGTCGCCAATTATGGTGTCCTCAAAAATCCAATAGCACCTCTTGAGTAAGCCTTGACCCGTGAGAGCAGCGAATGAGTGGTGAACGTGGTTATGAGCGAACCCCTGCACACGGAGCACAGGCCGTTAGAACCCAACCTGGCCGGAGTATGGCCAGGGAAGGCACTCCGACGATCAAGTAAGTGATCGGAGAAGAAGATGCTTTTGAGAGAGGATTTGTAGAGAGAGAAAAATATTGCGTACCGTTTAGGGCTTCGTTGCTTCGTATTTATAGGCTACCCCAATACAGGGGCAGATCGGTCAATCTGGCTCGGATGACATCACCGAGCGTCACGAGCCAGATCTGCATGCATCGCATGTCTGCGTCCTCCAATCACAATCGAGCATGTAATATAACCGTTTCGGATGCCATCATGCTGACGTAGGTACAGCTGTCTCATGCGCATGTGCCTGTCCCAGTTCGTTACGGGCGTTAACCGCCTCTGGTGACGTCACGGGGGTCGTCACCGAGATCTCGGATAGCCCGTCCGGTTCATGGTCTACCGGCCGAGACACCGGTTTGTCTCGGATGGGTCGGGCTCGGTCGGCCCATGGTGTTCTGTTCCCTAGCTGGTATGGAGATCTATCTGAGCCCAATTTCCCCTGGGCTCCTCAACCGAGCCCCATTTGGGCTGCTAGATTTCGGCCCACTACACTCCCACTGTAAGTCTAATAGAAAGAGTCATTCACAACCTGTCCATTAGGTGCTCGGGAGACTAACGAGATTCATGCCCTTATTGTATGATGTATATGAATGTGTCATTATCTCATCTCAATTTATTTTTTGGCAGGGACGTGTTCTTACGATCCAAGGCTACGACATGTATGAAGTTGAGAATTATGAAAACGAAGATGACATCACAATGGGCAATATTCATGAAATCCCAGAAGGTGGCGGGGATATAATCCTGAACTTGATCAAGAAAGGACCAATAGCGGGAGAGATGAAAGTATATCAGTCTTCTTTTAGAAACTACAAAAAGGTAGGTTTTCATATTTAGTTGTAACTTTTTGTTGTTATTTTTTTCAAATTTAGTTA
The DNA here is from genome assembly GCA_963854785.1 of Vaccinium vitis-idaea. Lineage (NCBI taxonomy): Eukaryota > Viridiplantae > Streptophyta > Magnoliopsida > Ericales > Ericaceae > Vaccinium > Vaccinium vitis-idaea. Next base: position 4,981,017 of record OY978226.1, on the reverse strand, counting down.
ATAATTACGTAAAATCTCTGTAGGGGATATACGAGGGTAGGATGCCCCGGGAACTCAAGGATGGAAATAGATTGTGTAACCATGCTGTATTGGTTGTTGGATTTGGACACACGAGGCCCGGAAGGGATTATTTTGTTATCCAGAATTCTCATGGGCGATCACATGGTATCGGTGGCTACTGTAGAGTTAGTCGTAAGCTTTTCTGGTCATTTTCGGTCCCCTTGGGGCCAAAAATTGAAGGTAATCCCTATTTTATTTGTCCTTTACACTATTACAATATTGATATTGATTTATATAAATTTATTGGCACAGTGCCGGGCCCCCAGTTGAACCCGAGCAGTGCAGTGTCGGGCCAGCCGTTGAAGAAACGCAAACTACTGGAAGGTACTTTGTCTAAATAATCAGTAGATGGCTTTACACAATTTGTTATCCTCCGTTTATTTTCTTTGCTTCTGCATTCATACCAGATTACCAGTCCTTGTTAGCCCTGTTTCTAATGTTTAATCTTGACCTACTTTAGATAAGATATCTAACCTATCAAATGTCTTTGCACATATGTCTAGGGTCCATGCGTTCAAACACTAAACATCTGTATTGCAATCTGATGAATGAGACAACATTCCATCCTTATGCTTCTTATTAGTGTCATACGATTCTCTCCCTCTCTTTTGGGTTTACACAGATGTATTGCAATGCCTGATTTATCATGTGTAATCCCTTTTCCACTTCTCATGGTTGGACTTTTATGTTAACTAGTACAGTTACACGTGCGATGCACGTGGAATGTACTGATGATATGTTTTTTTGGATAATTTACAGATGATATGTTAATGCTGCAATCTTGTGCGCATCATTTTCTTTTACAACCTTTAATCTGGAATTTTTTTTGCACACATGTAAAAAAGGAAAGAACAAATCATGTTTTTTTTATGTAGTCTTGTTTAAACTGGTTCCCGGTGGTTCGAATATTGGGCAACACTTAATTTTTATTCGTTATCTCTTTTCACATAATTCTAACCACTATGACGTTATGTGTGGGGCTTACTATGAACATCTGCCTCTTCTTCTTTTCTCAAGTCCGGCTACCAACCCATGCTTATAGCGCCGTAAAAGACGTACACTACACCACTATTACAATCTGGTAAGACATTGGTATCAAAAACTAATGAGTTATTCTGTCAATACTCCAAAGTCAAAGAGAAATCTATATCTACGTCAGCCTTTCTCCACCTTCGCAAATGCACCATAGTTGGCCCAACCACTAAGCCCCCTTATGAGTTGAAGCAATTTACTTTCACTTAATGCCTCTACATATTACCTTCACTTAATTTCGTTGGTCGAAATGTATTGTGCATCATTTTCGTTCTCTTGCTTAAGAGAATCACGAGTCTGCAGTATCAAATCTTAAATCTTGTGGATAAGAATATAAGTGGACATGTAAAACAAGTAAGAAGCTGATATGGGCTAATCTGCACCTCTAAAGGTCCAATGCTTTGCTTAGTTAGCTGGTTGGGAAGGGTGAAGACATCAGGGTTCTTGTTTGCATAGGGGATCATAAAGAACCATAATGACAACTTATGCCCTTTCTGTGACCAGATATTGATTTAGTGGATCATCTATTAGGCAAATATACTTGGAAGCTTTGGTCTGAGATCCTGTAATAGTGGGGGATTAGTTGGGGTGTCCCTCCATCGGAATATACTTGGAAGCTTTGGTCTGAGATCCTGTATTGGTGGGGGATTAGTTGGGGTTTCCTTCTATCGCTGAAGAGCTTATTCTTGTGGTGCAGGGGTGGAAATTCAAGAAGGCCAAAAAAAGTAATTTGGTAGGCAATTTCTTTTGCGTATTCTGCTATTTGATTGAGTTAATCTTGTTTAAAAAAAAAAAGAGTCAATCTAAAATAGGATGAAATGAGGATATGGTAAAGCATAAGGTGGTATGTTGGGTGAAGTTCAAAGCCATTACAAGGGGGATTTCAATGGATTTTATTTCAAAGGTTGTTACTGATTTGTGAATCAGGTTTGGGCTGTTGCTTAGGCTGGTTAAGATTAGACCTGTGGGCTGTTGGTTTGTTTAGCTTTGATGGATTGTTTACCTATGAGCTATTTCATTGTGTTTGGATTGTCCACGAGTGCAAACTTTGGAAATGGTATATGCTTTTCTATATAGTGTGGGGAAATAATCTACGAATAAAGAAAATGTTTGCAGCAGCAAAATCAGGACCATTTTATTGGGAAATTCTTTTGCTAATCTTCATAGGTTTGTCACTAAGCATATGAAGACAGACTGTTCCAAGAGTGGCTCATGCAGCGAATAAAGTACAATTTTCTGGCTATTTTCTCATCATTTGGTCAACTACTCTCTAAATCTACGCATATACCCAGGATCTTACAAAACTACAGTCAGTTTGGTATAGTGTGAAATGGAAAGTGAGTGGACAGGACTTGGCAGTTCACTTAGGCCTTGGCCTGCATATAAAACAGTTCACTTATGCCATGACCTGCATATATATCCTTCATTTAAAATAAAAAAAGGGCCAAACAAAATATATCAAATACTGAATGTAGGGGACTACCATATTTAGGTCACTGCATTCCACCCTGAACTTGACAATAGGCCCCCCCTATTTCATGAGCATTTAAGTAACTTATAAATAATTTTTCTCTGCTCCACTTATTCTTGTTAAGTTAAAATCGTGTGTTATGGTACATACATGTAACATGGTACAAACAAATGAAATAGATAGATAAACTTGCTAGTCTGTATAGTTTTAATTACCCTATCATTGTAGGTATTGATAAGGGCTCAGGTTTCAAGAGAGTAAAGCGCGCAATATGAGGAATCATGAGTAGAAAAATGAGAGTTCTATAGCAAACCTCTTTATGAGAGAAGAACAGTTGCTTTTGGATCCTATTCCACCCACTTCTTAGTTACAAACACCATGTCCATATATGACTCATGGGTCGATCTGTTCTAACAACAGCATGAGGCTAGGCATGAAGCTTTTTGGTGTCTATGTAAGCAAAGCAATCTAAATGTATTAATTCAAACCCGAAACGATTTCTCTTCAAATTCAAACCTTTCACTAAAGTAGGGGGAAAATAAAGGAGAGCATTCACATGGTGAAGCCTTCACCATTGTTTTATCCCACGGGCATAGAAAGGACCTATGCTGCAACATGAATGTACTCCACTTTTAGCCTTTATCACTCTCATATATTCTAAAGAAGAGGGGGAGTGTGAATAAGGTCAAGTATAAAAATCCTCTCCAAAACACACTAGCTTTGCTAATATCCATAGGGTACTGTAATAATATTAGTTTAAACTCATTAGATCTGTGAATTTGATCTATATGTGCATTTTCATTTATTTCCGTTGTCTTTGCTACTTGGTTTCATATTAGAATACTATTTGAGAACTTTGAGTTCTATATGCCTATTAACACTGGGAGATACGTGGTTTATATTGGTGTATTGTGAGATAGAGAAGTACAGTATATGGCACGACATGCGCCTATCAGGAAGTTAGCATTATTAATGTTTGGTTAGTTTACCCTTTGGGGTTATTGTTCCTTACACGGTTACACCAATGAGAAGTTTAAGTAGCGTACTTGCGTGTATAACAATTGATTATTTGAATCAACAGGTCAAATGTTAAAACGCAAGAAACTGTGTCCTTCCGATAATGGAATCTAAGCAACAGTGGTTCTCGAGCGGAATTTCGTATTGTACATGGGACTGAATTACAATGGCGTGAGATGCTTCTTTTTTTTCCCCCCTTTTTTGAAGAGGATAACCGGAATGTATTGTGGTCTGGACCCCTCATATTTGGAGTAGTTGGTGTGCATGAGATTGTAATGAAGATAATGAAGGAATTACAGGATGTTATGGCACTTTAGATTCTTAGGCGGCCAGAGTAAGTTGTAACAAAGAATCCTTAGAAAAGTAGAGTATTGGGCATAATGTGATACCTGTCAGACTGGATTGGTTACTAAGGGCTGATGGCAGTCGGTAGATACACACCCAATGTGAATGCAAGAGGAGTTGATCTTCTGCGCAATGGAACTTCTTTGGAAAGCAGAGTTAGAGAAGATGACTATTGGCGGGGATCGAAATCTCCATACGAATGAAGTGATTTCGGACAACGGCGTCTTTTGGTGTGTGTTGGAAGCGGGGGAATGAGACATTACGGTTCTGCCGGATTGTTAGGAGGCGTTGTGTATTTGGGAGGAGGCTTTTGGTTTGGGGCAGTTGCGTCTTACGGAAAGGAAAAAGTAGTAAAGCACGGAAAAAGGGAAAAGGTTAAAGGGTAGTTTAGGAATAGAAAAGTAGACAAACATCTTAGACTTTTATAAGAAGTATAGATATTCCAGCATTTTCTGTTGCGTCCATGGTTGTGAATTCCCCTGCAATTGTTTTAGCTGTCAATTGTGGTCCATGGTGGTAGACTTCTTTTCGTGTTTCTAAGTGAATGCAACTTCAATAGATTGTTCAAATTGTACTGTGATCTATATCTTATAACCTTATATACTGCTTACATTGGATGGATGAATCAGATATACAAATCTAATTTTATGTTTTATGGAGTCAAAATTGGCAACCTTTGTTTGAAATTTTCGCTTTATTTGTTGGAACTTTTGCAACCTTTGTTGCTTGTTTCCATGTGTAGACAGTTCCGGCCTCTAGGAAGAACATTGTAAATACAACAGAGTTTCATGTTTTTGTCCAAATCCTTCCTGTCCTAATTAATGTTATTGAACTATCTCCTTTCTCATGCTCTTTGTAGGTGTTAAAGACTCAAGTTCTGCAACAAACTCAAGTACAGAAAACTCAAGTTCTGCAACAAACTCAAGTTCAGAAAACTAATGTTCAGAAAACTCAAGCTCTTTGTAGATTTGTGTTTTTGCATTTCTTGTTAGTAAGGTCCTGGGGAGGCATCACAGCTGAAGCAGTAGCAGGTGTAGTATTGATGTTCATGCTGATCGTATTTTGGTCAAGTAAATCACTGTTGCCCTTTACTACAAGGTCTAGAAGACTCTTTTTCGGTTTTAAGTTTGTGGTGGTTGCTTCTAACCTCCTTATGATGGTGTACTTGTTTCCCTCCGTAGTGAGTGTTTAGTGATATCGACGAACATATATGGAGTAAATTTAGTAGTCTGCATGTTTTGATGGTGATGGATGTCTCTTTTTTTGGCTAATTTTGCTCCAAGGTTTGTTGTGAAGGGTACCGACGCATTATCGTTTCTTGTTTCTCCGACTATCTTTATAAAACCAGCGTTGTCGAATACCCAGTTTTCTCTGTTTCAGTTGTATAGGGAGGTAGGGAATAGGGATTGTTGACTCTTAGACTGCTTTGATCGTAGAAAAGCTGCATAGAATTTAATAGATGAGATTGTTTTTTGTTCTCCAGCACAACTAGAAACTGGAATTTATCAATAATACTAGAATAACAAGCTTGCGTAAACCTCCATTAATTTTTGGGGTTTGAAGTTGGCCGGACAAACCCTTTAGTGGCCCGAAGGTTTGAAATCTTTGGATTTCGTTGGATTCATATATGTGATAACAGTGATAGTTTTGTTTTTTCATTTCCTTTTGGCCAAACTCTTGACGGTCCGTTTGGATGGCGTATGAGTTTTGAAAGGATTAAATAGTAGGGGGATTGAATAAGGGTGGTCTCACACTAATGTGACATATAAGAAATGAGAATTAAATAGTCAACGGTTTAGATGAATGACTAAAAGGGGATACGGAGGTTAGATAACGGAAAAATGTCAAATGACTATTTTACCTTTGGGAATGCCCATATTAGATTATATATTTAAATAATTATATAAATAAAAATGAATTATTTTGATATATTTGTCAACAATTAAGTTATAGTACTTCATTTTAATTATTTTTATATGAATTAAGAATATTAAATATTATAAATATATATATTTTTTGTTTCTAATAGACGAAAAATTAGTTTTATTACAGCTACTTTTTTTTTTCTTTTTGAACCGGAAACAGAACTAACATTATACTAATAACGCATTACAAAGGTAACTACGCTCAAGATTATGAGCCATGCTCACCTCTTGACGAGTGACTTTGATTATATTAACATAATCAAACCAAGATACAACATCCAAAATGTCACAAACAATATTCCTAATATTAACATTAGCATCCAAAACACAATAATAAAGGCCAAAAACAACTTGCAAGCTGTCCGTCAATACACACAACTTCTTGAAACCAGCGCATTTGGCCCACTTCAAAGCATGTAAAACAACCAAAGCTTCAACACTTGCTAAAGACAACGCATAGACAATCTCGAAACCTTGAGCCCCACCTCCATAGCACCACGCAACAACTCTTTTTAGCACTTCCTTTTTCCATGCACCATCCACCACCACAGTTTTCATCTCCAACTCTCCTTCCAAACTGCCCTTGCAAAAGGAGTGCACCATTCGTTCTCTGCCCAAACTGCTCTGCCAGCTTTACTTCCTGAAGCTTGCAATTGGAATTCCTGGTTGTGTTTGGTTTGGATTTTGGGTTTTGGTAATGATTAGAGGGAGAAATATGGATAATAATTAAAAATAGGGGTTGGTGATTAGAGAGAGATAGTGAGAAAAATAAGAATAATATTTGAAAATAGGGGTATTGATTGGATAATAATTGAGAAACCGGGTCTTGAAACCCAAAACGAACAATGCCCCTATTACTCAAATCAAGCTATCGCACGTTGCGCCAATAAACTTCTTACTCATTCATCAAATCATCTAACTCTAGGCTCGAGGGAATTGCCTAGTTTTATGTGGATTGCAGTCAAATATGTTGATCTAAATAACTTGGAACCACACTGCAGTCAGGTTGACTATGGTAATTTTGCTGTTGAGAAGTGAAAATTGTTGATTTCGCTGTGCTTGTTAATTAAGTCATTCATGTAAATTTTTGTCTTAATCGGCTTTAAAAAACCCCTGAGCTGCAAATTTATTAGTAAAAAAATATTACCCAAAAAAGTGGCATTAACCGAAATATATTCGGTGACCACCGGATTTTAGTCGCCAAACTAATCTGTCAATTGTTTAGTGATCAAATAAATTGGTGGTCACATAATGTTCTACCTATGGTGGATAAATTTTTTGTTAGTCAATGAAAGCATTATTATTAGCGACTAGATTATGGTTAGCCACCTGACAATTGGTGATCAAATGTGATGTGGTTGCTAATTGTTCAAGATTTCGTGACCAAAGTATTTTTTAGTCACTATTTGTTCAATTTTTCGTGACCAAAACTGATCACTAAAAGTGTAATTTGTTGTAGTGAGTTCAGACCATAAGTGCATCTTCTGCGATCAAGATGGTTTATGGGAAATAGGGGTTTGAAGCTCAGATCATCACCAGAAAGAAAATGCCAATGCACTTTAAAAACCCAGAAACCGAGAAGATATAGGTCAAAATCAACCAACCAACTAGTAGATATTGATTCTAAATTATCTGTCGCTACGCTGTTTCCAAAGACTAGCTAAAAATGATCAATTTTGTTGTATTCATCAGGTAGATATTTCATGGAAAAAAGAATTCATATTGATTTGACGGTCATAGCTATGCTATCGAAACATATTTATCTTACATGTATTTTTTTAGAATTCTACCAGCTATCATTTTTTTTGAAGAATTATGTGCATCGATCTTGTAAGAGCATGTCCACTCTTGGACCAAATATTTCACCAAATTTAAATTTGAGTAAAAATCACCCAAAAACCCACTCCACTCCTTCACCAAATCCTTCACCAAATTTGCTCCAAATTTTCACCAAATTTACTCAACACCAAATCCTTCACCAAATAAAACAACGGCTCTATTTCACCCAAATTCTTCACTGCAGTTCATGTTTCTGCATTAAAAATTTGAAAGTTCCATTTTTTTGAAGACAAATTCTTCTCTGAAAGTTCCATTGTTTACCAGAAGACAAATTCTTCACAGAAAGTTACCAAAAGACAAATTTTTTGACAAAATGGTGGGAAAAACTGTTTTTGACAAAATTGTAACTAGAATTTGGTAAAAAAAAGTGGTTTTCCATTGGAAGGGATGATATCAAATCAAGTTTTTGACCAAATTTTTACTCAAATTTGAGTAAAAATTTGGTGTAGGAGTGGAGATGCTCTAACTAACTAACTAATGTCAGATAACTTCTTGTGTGGATCTAGTTTCACGTCATGACTAGGGTTGGCAATGGGGACGGGGCGGGGCCGGAGACTACTATCCCCGTCCCCATCCCCGAACCCCTCCCCCATCCCCATTGGATGGCTGCTATGTAAGAGGTGTCATGACTCATGACACCTCTTACATAGCAGCCATCCATGTACATGACTAAAGGACAACTTCTCAAGCTATTTGTTTAGTCCAAAACTGACCTTTTTAACCCTCCCAAACACAATAAAGTACTCGAACCATAATTTTAGGCCATGATCCGTATAATTTGCAGAACCGAGTTCACTATGAAGTAATTCAAAACCTCAGGGAAAATAAGCAATTTACCGAGAATCATCAGTTGCATGCGTGTGTGTGTACACACCGGTGTCTCTCTCGATTTTTTCCTCTACATACGTACGTATTCGCTTTATATACAGAGTGCAGAGAATTAGGGTTAGGGTTAGGGTTAGGGTTTCTGTTCCAAATCGGTCGCTAATTCCTCAGCAATGGAAGCCATTACAGAAGGAGTGAACAACATGAACATCACGGATTTGCAAAAGAAGAACCGTATTCAAGTCTCCAACTCCAAAAAACCCCTGTTTTTCTACGTTAATCTCGCCAAGGTATTTCCCAATCTCCCTCTTTATGTATCTATGTGTGTGTGTATTTATGATGTGCTCTTTTTAACTTTCCTGGATCTGCGATTGTTTCAGTCATTTTAATTAAAGGATTTGTTTGCTTGTTTATTAAATTTCAAGCAAAATACCAATGGTGCTTTTGTGCTTTACTAATTGTGGAATTTGCTAATGCAGAGGTATATGCAGCAACACAACGATGTGGAACTCTCTGCCCTCGGCATGGGTAATGTTCTCTCACCAGTGGTCTGTAGGTTTGTGTTTATGTAGGTGATAAGATTTGAGTGTATCTATATGTTTAGGGTTTTGGTACATAGGGTTTATGTGTATGGATGTAGATTAGGACGATTGGGTATTCAGTATTCTGTGTATGTTATCTTATTGTGAAACGGGACCGAGAACAAGAATCAGAGCAATCACACGATGCGAATGTTTTACTATGTGCACGGGTGAGGATCGACAGAGGAATATGACTATGAAAGGGCAGAAAACAATGAGCAGCAATATTTGTGATTCTCACGGTATTCAACCCTAGAATACTAGAGCCTCAAAAACCACGTATACATGGGAAAACCCTGCATGATGGATTGGGTTAAATACTACCAATGATAATCAATCAGGCTATCTGTCCATTAACCAGGTTGCAAGTAGGTTATAATCATCATTAAGATTTTTAATTCGACACAGCCCACAACTGTCCTACACTGGTCGGTACATTTGTGATGTTTGCCTGAATGGCATAATAGAAAGGGGGAAAGAAAGAGTTGAAGGCATGGCTGTTCATTTTTAAGAATTCTTTAAAGAGTTGTAAAGAGATACCTCAGTGTATCTGTGACTGATAATTGTATCGTGCGTATGACTTGTTGGTGTTTGAATGTATAAATGTATATCACGATGATCTTTTTCATTTTTATTTTTTGGCGCTGGTGTGCTTTAGGTTTTCTTTATTTTTTTAAACAAAACATAGAAATTAAGTGGTGTTATAGTACCTAATAGTAGTATATATCCCTTTTTTTATTCCCTCTCATCTTCTGTGCACATGGCAGCGTTGTTTGTTTTCTGAGTGTTTTTTATGTACAGAATCTAGCCAACTAGGTAATTGTTATTTGGCACTGTTGCTCCTGTAGACCTAATTTTTTAGGCATGTTTAGTAGTCGGAAACTAAAGAACGATTGAAGTGTGTAATTGTTGTTTTGGGGTCTTGAAAAAGGACCATGGCCATGGCCCATGGGTTTCTAAGCATGTTTAACAGAAAGGTACTCCTGATGTGGGGCATTTAGAAACAACTAAGTGTTGGTCAGGCTTACCAAATGTGTTTTAAGTCACAGTAAATGGAAGAATATTTGTGTTAGTTCCGTGCTACTTGCTACTGTTCTCTCAGATTACTGAATAAATTGCACTTCTTATGTTTTACTGCTCAAGTAAAATATAATTCCTAAAGGATGTTTCCTTTCATGATTATACTATGTTTCTGATACAAAGGATTCACTTAAGTTCTTTCTATGGGATAGATTCTCTAAAAAATTCAGGCTGAACGTTATTCATGTCATAGCTTGTGCGATAGGACTAATGTGTTATGTTATTTCGTTGTACACTCTACTCTAAATTGATGTTTTATGTTAATCAACCACTTATCTATTTCATTGTCATTAACAGACAATTTAACATTGTCTGTGCAGCTATCTCCACAGTGGTATCCATTGCAGAAATTCTGAAAAATAATGGATTGGCTATTGAGAAGAGTAAGAATCTTGATATTGTTTGTTTATAGAGAGAGAATCTATGTTTGGTCGCTAATTGTCGAGATGAATCTTGAAATTGTTTGTTTTAGTGAGAGAATATATGTTTAGTAGCTAATTGTCAACATCTCGGTTCTTGTAAAACTAAACGGTTAATACTCTACAGAGATTATGACATCTACTGTCGATATGAAGGATGAAGCAAGAGGGCGACCTGTTCAGAAAGCGAAGGTAAGTTTGGATTGAAGTTGACGTTTATGGTTTTGGTCATATATGCATGTTTAACGTGCAAAATCCTTTATGCACTTTTCACAAAGCTCTCTGCAGATGATGGTGCTCCTCTCTCTGGTGAAACAAAGGCGCCTTTTGGTTTCCCCGGGATTTTGTTTTGTTTCTCACCAAATAGGCCATTTGTGGCATTTTTTTGGGGTTCTTAAAGCTAATTTTATTGCTTCTAGCCTTTACTTCATTTTATTCCATTTTATCACAGATCGAGATATTGCTAGGGAAGACCGAGAAGTTTGATGAGTTGATGGCAGCTGCTAGGGAGGAGAGGGAACTCGGAGAAGGTGAAGAGCAGAGTTGAATGGGAGGCTGCTAATGGTTTATCTTCTGGGCTTGGTTTTAGCGAGTCGGTCTTGTGGGCAAAAGCACTTAAACCAGTTGATTCCTGCTGTGGTAGTTGTCTATGGTCTTGTCCAGAATGAATTTTGGTAGCTATGTAGTATTTCCTTGGAACATAGAAACAAAAACCATCTTCTTCTCTTATTCAGTTTGGTTGTTTGATTTGTTTAACTAACTTGCTAAGCTTGCTGATTGTGAGGTTCAAACTTCGAAGTACGAAGTACATTAGTAGTAAATCGTGGAGTGTCCAGTCCAGTTTTTACTCTGCCTGGTCACTCCAGTCCGGTCAGTTTTGAAACTTTGTGGGTCCAGAAGGGGGCCCACGACAATGAACGATATCGTTCGTCTTGTAGAGCTTGTTGAGTAAGTTGCCAAACACAAAATTAGCTTCATCGAACATTGATAGGTACATAAATGAAACAAATTTGTACAATGAAAAATGGGCAATTTTAAGTTTCATACTCTCTCTGTCCCAATTTAAATGAAACTTTTTTCTTATTTTGGAATGTCCCAAAATAAATGACTAATTTCTATAAACATCCATCAAAACATGTCAAACTTCAAGTTTTACCCTAAAAAGGTACTCTTTCCATCACAATTAGTTTGTGCATAATTTTTTAATTTATCACGTGTTTTTTCATGATTTTGAAAACTTTGTATAATAAACAAATAAAATCCATAGTACATATTTTTTGAATTTTATATAGAAAGTTATAAACAATTTAGATAGATTTAACTATTATGAAAGTTTTGAAGGTTAATTTTGGAAATCTAAATCAATAATTTTGACTACGTAAAAAGCTCTACTAGGTAGAGGACACTTAAAATGGGACGGAGGGAGTATTATTTTTTGTCATCTCTTTTTCCTTGTACGTTAGGCTAATTTTTTATGTGAACAATGTATTTAACGATCTCTACAAAATATACGATTTAAATCATTGTTGTGGACCCAGAATGAGCTTTTGTGGCTTACAAAAGCCCAGAACTGGATTGGACTAGACCCAAAAAAACTGGACACGACCGCTTCCCAAGTATTTAACTTGACCTTTATGGTGCTTGATGGCATTTTTCTAATTTTTTTTAAGAAATGGAAAACTTCATTGATCAAATAAGAAAGTACAACCATATAACTTCCGTACACATTCCAACCGACATTAAAATAAATAAATAGAGCAAGGAAGAAATCAACAAAGACCCAACAAAAACTAAGATCAAACACCCTATCCTATATCTCTCTCTTTTTTTTTTGGTAAGTAAAATGGAAGTGCAAGTATGGTACCCGTCACCTTCGCCAGGGAGTATTGCCCCGTCACACAACACCACTATCTATAGAAGATTCCACCGCACCTATGTTGGGGCCGAAGCTAAGATCCCACCACGTGTTGGTCGTGTTATGAGTCCTATATTTCAATATTCAGAAAATTGGCCTTCAACACCAAACATGCGAACAGTAACACCTGCAAAAACAAAAGGTAAGGAACAAGAGGCAAAGGTAATTCATTAGAAAGCACGGCGTTGTGGGATAGGATATTTTACAAGGGTCGCCAAAGCTATCCTCTATGATATGTTCACATTTGCGCTGAGTTCGAGTGAAGGTATGAATGCTCTGGCCACTATGCGTTTGACTTTGTTCCTCCATCTCCGCTTCCCTTGATGTGCAGCAGTAGGATGACCGTTGTCTTTTTGATCTAGTTCTTCAGATGGCCATGATCTTCTTTGACCGCAAATTCCTAGCTCCTGTACTATTATCCTGAAAACTGTCTCCTGTCGAAATTGACGAAGAATCAAGACTTATATGTTGACAAGGTTCAGGCGTTGGAGGAGCAGGCATGCCACCGGAGATGGGAGGAATGTGACGGACTAGAAGGCTCCAACAATCCATCCATAGTCAATTCATCTCCTTGACATTGAGATTAACCTCGCGAGGCAACATGGTTTCGAGTAGTTCAAGGTCGTTGGCACCAGGAGAATCCTTGACGTTAACCTCAACAGCTGAAACACTAGCCCTACAGAAGAAATGGAACTTCTTAACCTTGTCTAAATCACAAAGACCATTGCGGCTAACAAGAAGAAAGTCTCGGCCCATTATGACCTTTTTCTTAATCTTGTCCGTTTTGTTGTTAGCGTTAGCTCAGGAAACCTGCGGGAGAGATTTTTAAAATTTTCATGAACTACCGAAAGGGCTAGTTCTATGGGAATTGCAGATCTTGAAACCACACTGCAATTGGGTTGTCTTTGAGAATTTTGCCACTGAGAAGTGAAAAACTGGTAAAACCGCAGGAGTTACAGGGATTTGAAACTTAGATGATCACCAGAAAGAAAATGCCAATGCAATTAAAAAACCAAGAAACCGGGAAGATTGAGGGAATTTTTATGATGACTTTCTGTGTAAAGATGCTAAAACATAATGAACTCGATAGCTTATTCAACTTCATAGTCCGCCAAACAGCAGAATTCATTCTCATATTCCTAGTAGCTAAAGTAATAAATTAAACCACGAAAAGTATGCCGACAACTTTTTAAGTTCCAAACTCTACTTCTGAGTTGCAAAATCAGCTCCAAAAAAAAAAAAAAAAGCAGCGATGACTTCAAATAAAACTCCCAGATTCACCCATTTAGAGTGAGGTTTCAGACATCATCTTCATCCTCAACAAGTATCTTCTTACACGCCTCGTAGCACATGAAAGAAATGCCAGCAGCAGGAATGATTTTGATGCAACTAGGTCCCAACCCTCTGTAGAGACCAAGAAGCCCCTCATGTTCAAGTATGGTCACGAGCGCATGCAGCATGTTCTTGTATTGTCGACCATTGAGGGCCCCGGCTTGCATGTGCTTCCGTGCCACCTCCAATGGGAAAGTTGCAGTGCTCGAAATCGCCCCAGCCGCTGATCCTATTAAGAGGGTCGCAATGTTTCCAATTTCATCCTTCTTGAAAACTTTCTTGTAAGATTTTCGTAACGTGTCGTAAGCGAAGTAGTTGGTGGCAGCATAAGGGACGACTCCGATCAAGCTAGGGGTGAGGCCTCTGTATAGCTCTGCGGGCCCTTCCTCTTGCACGATTTTCACGAAAGCATCAAGGAGGTTTTTGTATACGCCTCTCTGAAGATTGATATTTGTAAGTGATGATAATAAAACAGTTCCATAAAAAAATAAGAAAGACCGCCTAGCACAGTCCCCAGTACTTGGGTGTGGGAGAAGTTGGGTACAACCAAACCAACCTAGCCTTTGGTGATCAACCCACAAAAAAGTTGTATCAATGTGGCAACTAACAGTACGCCGAAGAAGAAAAGAAAAGGAATAAAAAGAAAAGGTGTAAAATGTTAAAGATGTACTGTAACAAACCTGGACAGTCAATCGAGTCTTGAGCAACTCAAGAGGGTACGTGCATAAAGTAGAGCTGATCCCAGCAACAGCACCGGCTATTGAAGATGCAGGTATTGGTAGTATCGGCTGCTCTCCAGGTTTAGGCGTCAATTGCTTCTTAACTGTTTCATATGCAAATAACTGCATAAAGGTTGCAAACAGAGAAGAGAGTCAAAGAAATCTAAATTTGTAACATAAACACTAAGCTTTGAAACAGAGAAAGTATGATCATCTACTAAATTCTCAGGAAAAAGGAGCCTCATCCTTGTCAGTACAACCCTGTAGACAAGCATATTACTTTACAGGTGAGGATCCTACCACAAAACTAGACAGCCCCCTCTACTATGTTCAGCAGAAAACACAATAGAACCTTCAAAACTAGTATGTGAGTCTGGACGGCCTCCCCAGTCATTGCCAATTGGTTTTGAGTTGGATTCCTTAACAACTACAATTATCTCCACTTGTCTCTTACACAAAAATGTTACTAGCCAATTGATTTGCTGCACACAAGAAAGGTGGAAATGGCATAATGGGAAGTTTAAGTAGCAAAGCCTGATGGAGCTTAAAATGCATCAAATGGCAGCCAAAGGAGAAACGGTGAGCACAAATACACGCAGAGGTAATAGATACTGCCATGGGAAGAGAGACTAATCAAGACCACGCGTAAGTTGGGGGCAATACTGGAGAGAATTTACCAATAAGTCTCCTACTAACTACAGCTGAGTGCAGATGTGAATAGCCACGACAGGGTTTGGAGACAATGCATTACGTGTTTACTACCAACTGACTGCATAAGGGAATAGCCACGAATTGGTTCGGACTTTGGAGACAATGCATCGCACTAACAACTGACTGCGTAAGTGAATAGTTGCGAATTGGTTCAGAGACAATGCATCACATGCCTGTGCGTGCGTGCATGCATGTGCGTGTGTGTGTGTGTGTGTGTGTGAGAGAGAGAGAGAGAGAGAGAGAGAGAGAGAGAGAGATAATTGTGGTAGCATGTTCCTCTTTAGTAATAGCTGGAAACTACTAGGGTAAAAACTTTGGCATAGAGTATCAACAAAAGGAAGAAAAAGGAGAACCACTTAATGTCAGGAAGATACATAGAGCATCAATAAAAACTTTTGCATAGAGCATCAACACACTAAGCACTTAGTTGAACACACATACTGGTGTTTTTACGATCCTCTAACAATAGTGTATGGTTCAACGTCTCTGTTCTGGAAAATCTTGAAAGGTGTAACAAGTTATAACCAATCAACTAACACCAAAAAAATACATCGTAAACTGTTGATTACACATGAGTAGTCAAGGGACTAGCACTGCTATGTTTTCAGCACACAAGCAAGACAACAAGCTGATGAGCATAATTTACTAAATCATCAGAAAGCAATCTCAAATAAAAGCACATCAGGGCACGAAAGCCTTCATTCCACACTTCAAAGAGAATTATGGTACCAAATTATGTCACAAATCCATAGGGCCTCCGATAATAAACAGAGTTCGTAAAAGAAAATATCTATTCCATAAATCCTAAAATTGTCACGCACATCGTTCTGGCAACATAATTCTGTTCCAACTTAAGCCAACATGGCCACAACACATATAATTTAGTGGAACACAAACTAAAAAGGTTGGAAGTTTTTTCCATCAGTGCAATGAAGCATTATACGAACAACAATGATTGCAGACGAACTAAATCAATCAAGCACCATAGGAAGCAAAGCATCACGTCCTGTTCACATGAAAGGGAAAAAACAGACAAAAAGGGCAGGAATCACTTAAGCAGTGATAATCTAGAGATAAACAATCAGGCAAGAGTCTATTGTTGCCCCTTTAATACAATCATCAAACGAGACCCCAATATATACCGCATACAAAAAAAGCTATCAAGTGTCAACTGAACCAGAAAAACATAACTAAGATAAAAAATCGACCAAACACGTAAAGAATCAACCACAACCGCTAAAATTTACCAAGGCACAAAGAGATAAACTGCAGAAATCATATATCCGGGTAAAAACAACACATCCATGTCTCATACCTCTATCGCCTTGTTTGGCGCAACACGGATGACATTCACCAAATTCCCCCTAAACAACCCCGTCCATCCTTCATTTTTCATGATATCCTGAAACACTTCTGTCGTTGAGTGTCCACAACTCCCCACCATCAAATGCGTCCTTATCGTCTCCAATGGAGCAACAGATGTCCTCGATACTGCACCCGCGATTGCCCCACTAACCAACCTCCTCAGCGATGGATTCCCAATCTTAATTTTCAACCTAAGACCACCCTTTTTCTTCTTCTTCATCAAAAGCCCCTCCTCCTCTACCTCCCCCTCACCTCCCATCACTTCTGGCGTCTCAACAATCTGAAAGTCAGGCTGAGGCAACATATATTTAGAGTACAAACCTAAATAGGGAACCTTTAGGGAAGTCTCAGTTGAATTTGAAGAATTTGGGGATACCCCAAATCCCATTCCCATCTGCCCAACACTTGCAAATAAGCCCCCTGGGTGATACCCTTCATCTTGAGGACTCCATAGAAACCCTATTCCAGAATTTGAGAACAACCCACCTCCATTATCTTCACACCCTTGTAATCTTCTTCTACCCATGTTATACCAAACTCCAAATCCAAGTTTTCTGATAAAATCCACCAAAACTGTGTTTATAGATGGTCTGATTTGAGGTTTTAGGCTATAAAGATTTGAGTTTTAGGCTAATGGGTACGCAAAAAATCGATGTTAAACAAATTGGGTCTTAAACGATTGGGCTAGAAACCGAATCTCAGGTGAAAGATAAGCATATAAACCAACAAATAAAGAGAATTGGGAATAAAGGGTCTAGAAATCTTATTGGATAGAGAGGAATAAACGAAGGTGGGCGGAGATTACCAGGAGGGGGTAGGTGAGAGAACCCAGAAATAGTTGGAGAAGTTCTTGCTGTTTGCTTCTCTCTCTACCCCCAAACACCAACCAAAATGCTTTGATTGCTCTCCAGAAGCTGCCCTTCGTAGTTTTTTTTTGAACAGACGCTTCGTAGTTTGTTGGTGAAAGAATCCACAGTGTACGCTTGGACTTAAATAGGGTTCAGATTTGATCGTATCAGGTGGATTTATTTGGTAAGCAATTTTGAATATCTTATATAGTATTGCAGGATGAGTTTTCACGAGGAGAATTGTGATTGCGAAGTGGTACAATCTGATTGGATTGTCATTAGAATTTTCAAGCAACACGTCACATAATCTTATCATCCCTCTAAGAACTTATCCATATATGGTACTCCCTCCGTCCCGCAAAATTTGTCACTTTCACTATTCCAGCCCTATGAAAAAATTGATTATTTCTTTTAATCTGTAATGTTTTATATAAGCAATATGGATCTCGTTTGATAGATTTCAATTAGATCTTTTGAACAAAGTTTTGAAAATCACATAAAACGTTATGAATTGAAAGATATAGGCACTTTAAAAATGGCACGCACTCCCGAAAGTGTCAAACTTTGCAGGACGGAGGGAGTATTATGTTATTTCAAAAAATGACCTTAATATGGGAAGATGAAATCTAAAATGGTATTGCATAAATCCTACTAAGGCCGTCAATTTATTATTCTTATTTCCTTATGAATGGATTGTAAATGGAGAAGCAAAATTAGAATAGTAAGTTATTAATTTCCGTATTGATTTTTGTTAAATTTGCTATACATTGGAGAGTTTTGCATATTCTTCGAAACTCTATCAATGCTTTTCCTTTCCTATTGTACTAATTTTATATTTTATCTGTGTTTATGAAATTTTAATTGTTGATAAAAAAAGTTTTGCTTTATATTGGGTTGATATCTTAGAGACAGAAAGCAAGGGTTGGAAAGATAATAATTGAGAATTAGTACATCACATAATTCTTTTTTTAGTTATTGAAAAAAGAAGTTAAACTATATAGGCATACAAAAAGTTTTTGTTTTTTTAATTGTAGTAGTACATGATTGACATACGTATCTCATTAACTCACATATTCAGAAAATTAGGGATGACGAGATATGTACAGACTAACAGATGTTATGATTTAATATTAGTTTTGAAGGGACTATAAACAGTTTAATTCTTCCACCCAAATTTTAAGCGGGCAATGTGTATTTACCTATATTTATATAAGAGTTGAAATTTCTATGAACTTGAGATAATCTAACTAATAATCTTATAATTTATGAACTTCATGTGAAATCAATAAATAATTCATAATTTTAAAAAGCTACAGGTTAAGAACAATTTTCTCTACATAAATGTTCAATTTTAGATTTTGCACTAGCCATTGCAAGCCCTCAAATTTTATTTACTATTCTTCCTCTACTGTTGCCGCTATTGGAGTTATGGGAGAAGTGTCTTTAGGATAATTAAGCAAGAAGTTTTACTTGACTAATTTGTGTCTAACTTACAGATATAACAAGATAAAGAAGGAGGCGGACAAGATTGTTGGAGAGAAAAAAAGAAAACTGAAAAAGCCATGGGGGAAAGAGTAAAAGTACCGATGAACAACCTAATCCAGGGAAACCCAATGACTTTTGGCTATATCAGGGATACATAGATCAATCATTTATTTTATTTGTGCATATACTTTGAATATCAAAATTATTAATTTCCCCATGCATAGCACGGGTTTCATGCTAGTTTACTGTATTACTACTACTTTTTCCGCAAAAGGCAAGAATAGTTTTTTTTTGGTACACAGGAAAAGAAAAAAAAAACAAAAAACAAGCTAACTACAGCCTTTCAAAGGCCACTCCCCTCATGTCAGCTTCGAGGAGGGGAATGGTGTCTACAGGAGGAGCTATGTGGGAGACCCATTTATGCTCCTGCTCCACTCCCAGGTTAGCAAGTCTGTCCGCAACTTGGTTGCCTTCCCGATAAATGTGATTCAAGGTGCATCCCGTGGCTTCAAGAAGAGCTCTGCACTCCTGGATGAGAACCAAATGAGGAGAGTTTCCAGGTCCTTCTCCTTTGATGAGGGCTATGGCTGACGCCGAATCAGAATCGATCTCAAGAGCTTCCATGTTTTGGCTTTTGACCATCTCCAAACCTCTGAATATTCCCCACAGTTCTGCTTCAAGGCTGGTGCAATCCTCGAGCCGTCCGTAGAAGCCAATCACCCAATGTCCTCTTTCTGCAAAAGGCAAGAATAGTACTATTAAGAATCCGATTAGGTCTAATATCTTTTTTCTTATAAAATTGGTTTCTCTATGATGATGGATCCAGCGAAAATAAGTTATTGTATTAGTTTTTCTTGCGGGGACATTAAATATGTTTTCCAGCATCATTGTTTTTTTATTTTATTTTATAATCTGATGTCCGGGTTAGCTTGCGCGCACTTCAACTAATTCAGGTGTCCTGAAGACAACGACCGGACATAACCTCCAATAGTCCCGAGAGTTTGCTGGTTAAGCATCATTGTTTTTATAACTTGGTATTTTATAACTGACTAATTATTTCCGTGGGGTGTAGAAATATACGATTATAAAAACTTATTGCTCTTTATTTTGTAAAAGTGAAACAAAAACGGTATATTTTATTAGTGATATTGAAAAACGAACTCTACCTTAGATATCAGCCGGGAAAAAAAAATCACTCCCAACCACCCGCTTGAACCAAGTTGGTGCAGACATCCGTTTATAAAATTAAAAAAAAAAAAGCTTGAACCAACAACTTTCAAATGAAAAAATTGGGGTAGTGCCACTTCGATAATAAAGGCCTTGACTTCTAGTTTAGAACTGTAATTCTACACCCTCCGGCCCAAATTTAATATCCACTTTCATTATTCATGACACCTCAAAAAAATTATATTTTTTAATGTATAATGTTATATACGTTTAATATAGATTTCGTTTAATAGTTCTCGATGAGTTCTATTAATTAAAGGTTTCAAAATTGTAAAAAAAAAAAATCACAGATTGAAAAATATAAGCAATTGAAAAATGACACGCATTCTAAAAAATTGACAAGAAATTTGGAACGGAGGGATTATAAAATTAGTTTTTTGTTTTTCATTTTCAACTTTTTTGCGTTTTGAATTATGGTCAAAATGTATTTTGAATTTGGTAAGACTGTTTGGGAGAAATGTGCAGAACATTTTGAAATAGGAGTAGTGTTTGAGAGATATTTGCAGAATACATTCTGTAGGCCTTTTTGTTAATCAAAATGGGGAAAAATGGAAAATAAGAAATCATAAAGCTCCTCTCAATTTTTTTTGACTTTTCTTCACTAAACTGAAACTCATTTTCACAGAACGTGTTTTCAATTTTCACTGTTCACTGTGGTGTGCCAAACACTTAAGAGTAGAAAATGCAAAAAGTAGGTGACTAAACACCCCCTTAAACAACTCGCTATAAAATACCAAAACTACTTTTTTGGGGTTTGGAAAATAGTAAAAAAGTGAAGATATACACATATCCTATACTCTTTGGTAAAAACATTTCCCTCACACATCTTGGTAAAATTCACCACAATCTTCTTGACTTTTAGCAGTTGACGGAAAATACTTTGCAATTGATAAAGATATTCTCATGTAGCCTCTGATGACTAATTGACTATAACTTCACCAAGTTCATTGCCACAGAATCTGGATAAATTTGATATTTTCCTAAAAATCTGGATTTTTTGTCATAGAAATCATGCCACACAAAGAATGAGACAAAAATTTGATGTCTTTTGTTTTTTGAACTGGACAAAGATTTGAAGTCACAATATGGACTCTCGTGTCACAACCACATACGAACGTGTGACTGCCATATATATAAGCTTCTTTATCCTTTACGTGTCTCAAAATTTAAGGGATTTTGTGTGATTGAATTTTGACTTTTCCTATATTTGCAAAGGCCTATGGGTGCCGACGGATTCTGTATTGATGGCGTACAAATTGCATTGTGGGGCCCGCTCCGGAGTTTCACGCTAATTATTTAAATTGTTCATTAATTTTTTGCTAGCTTTGCAAAAAAACCGTTTAATTAGATAATCTTAAGTGCTTGATCCAAGTGTCTAGTTTGTCTTTCAGAATTCAATGACGGACTCAGACCATTTGTGCGTGGCTCCTATGTGTACCAAAAAATGCAATTTGTACACCATCAGTACCCATATGGTTTACGAAGAGAACCCAAAGTGGTGACGGCTGAAATTCCAAATCATAAACATGACAAGGGTAATATCTTTATGGGAAATGGCTACAATATACACCCATTAAAGATGTATAGTATATCCACCTATTGTATGGTTCAGATTGTGCCACCTTATAGGTAATCGTAACATTTTTTATGATTCGTAACTTGATACACACCCAAATAAGAGGTGTGTGTTGTAACCTTTTCCATCTTTTTTATGATGTCTTGTATATATAATCACAAACAAGTCACAATCTTGTTTCCAATCCGATTACTAGTTCATTAAAAAATGCTAGGAACATAATTACATAACTATTTGGACACAACTCCGAATATAAATTCTCGCATACACGTATGATTGTGTGTTAGGGATTGTGTCCGACTGCTTGTATTCCTAGAGTTTTAATTTACAATTGAAGAATACCACAAGAATAGATGGAAGGTATCAAATGTTAAAAACCGGGAGATGTGATGCACAGCGTGATGTGCAGTCCCGTGCACATCAGCGCCGTCATCATTCCAATGATCGGAGACATCCACCGCGTAGAACCCATTGAGTACCACAAGTGTACAAAAAATTAACTCGATCGGATATTGTTAAGTTTCTCATCGGAACACATGTTTTCAAGTTATATGTGTTTCGATAAGACACTTAATGATATTCGATCGAGTTAATTTGTAATTTACTTGGAGTACTTAACAAGCTCTACGTGGTGACGTCTCCGATCGAGAGTGAGAGATAAATTATACTAGAGAATAACAATACATTTCGTCATCAACTTACTCTGGAAAAAAAATTGTCTCCTCAGTTTACAGAATTCCAGAACCTAGACCGTATCCTGTTTACTGGAATGAAGGTTGAGATGAATTTCTTTGGAATGCTCGTTTCATATGAGAGTGCTTACGCACCACACGTAATAAATTAGGAGCAACACTACGGACACAACTATGTCTGGAATCAGGGCCGGCTCTGAGATTTAGTGGGCCTAAAGCAATTTTTTTTCAAATTGGGCCCTTAACTCTCAATATATTGTTGTTAAAACATAAAACTACTTAGGAAAACAAAAAACTTTCAAAAATAAGTCATTTGAAAGCATAACTACTACACAGACATATAAAATTGGAGGCCCCAAAAATTAGTCAAAATTTAGGGGCCTAAAGCGGTTGCTTTATGAGCTTTAGCCCAAAGCCGGCTCTGTCTGGAATCATCCGATGCACAGAGGTCCACATGTATCAAACGGTTCTGGACACAGTTGTGTCCAGAGCTTCTTTTTTTTATTTTTAAAGTTATGTACGTAGGCTTTTTGATAAATTAGTTTGACACATGTTGATTAGGTATTGCACATAGTTAACCAACTCCCAAGATGTCATAATTAACCTAACAAAGTGTTCATGATTTCTTTAAACTTTCAGGCCCAATTTCCCCTACTTCCTTGAATGATTAATCCAATTCCTTTAACATGGTAATCATTGAGTTTGAAAATAGAATGAAAAAGCCAATTACAACATGAATACTCTAGCTCACACTGAGATTAGGGTGTATGATAAAAAACCAATCCAATCTTGCCAAGAATAATATATGTTTGTATTGGCAATCTAAGTGTCCATTAACAAATTCCCCACTTCAGTTAGAGGTTTGGTCAACTTTTTCCACTCCACCAAATGGGTTACTTTTGACCTCAAATTAGTACTAAATGTTAGGGTAAATTCACCTGGAGTTTCTGGCAAATGCAGATACCTCCCCTGAGGTTTCTGAAATTATACTGACCTCCCTTGCTTTACAAAATATTATCAAGATTTCCCATTCCGTTAACCGAACACTAACGCCATTATATTTTGTTTCTAAATGACCAAAGTTCCTTTGAACATTAGTTAAACCCATTAAATAATTGGATTTTCCGTTAAAATAACTAATTAACTAATTGGATACTCTTGAATGAGTATTATTTCTTTCCTCTAATTGAAATCTTTAATGTTCATATCAGATTAAGTTAAATGTATTTTTTCAAATCTGGGTAATTACTACTACATCTTATTTTTTAAGACATTAATTTAATGAACATTTTTTTTGTTGCTCATGTATCTTGTCCTTTTCATTCCATGTATAAAATAATTCATCATTCAACGTTCTTTTACATATTATTTGTGTTCATATAAAATTAGATTTGAGGAGTAGATAATTTGCTTGAACTACTAGAATTACTTATGCATTTGATATTTTGATAATCAGGGTCTATTATTTTTCTCTCCTACTTGTCTTTTTAAAAATAAAAGGCACATGTAAATGCCTAATCTACCATATAAAAAAATTATTTGGACTTTTTCCCTATGTTTTTGACAAAATAAATTCAATTTTTTGTGGCTTTTTTCATTACTTTTTTTACAACATAAATTCAGTATTAAACATCATTTAATATTTCTTTGTTATCTTCCTATTAGTGCACTGCTGATCCATGAAACAGAATTAAAATTCCATTACTAATTCACTAGTATACAAAAAAGATGGAAAGCTTAAAACAAGGATTAACAGGGTAAACATACTTACTTTATAATTAGAAGAATTAAGAATAATTTTACATTTTTCAATATGGTGAATTAGAAATCACATGTGCCTCCTATTTAAATGGCAAAACAGACCTTGATAGGGGAAAATGCATAAAATATTATATAAGAAGAAAGTATACACAACTAAGTCTAATTTACTGTTAACATTTAAGATCTAATGGGAAAAAAATAAATCAAATATCGATGAAATATTAAATAATACATTTAGGCAAAATAAGTCATTAAAGATGAAGACAATATTATTATTTTTTTGTAATGAGTTAGGAAGTTTGTATTTCATTTAAAAAGATACATGCAAGAAAAAAATTATAAATTTTGTAATAAAAATAATTTATATACTATATAGTAATTAGTTAAATATAGAAAGTGCAAACAATTATACCAAAAAAAAAAAAAAAAAGACTAACAAGGGCATTTCAGTCACTTAGTACCAAAATGTAACGCCATTAGTGTTTAGTTAACGGAATGGGGGAATCTAGAACATATTTTATAAAAGTAAATGAGGTCCGTGTAATTTTAGACACCTCAAGGGAGGTCTCTACATTTGTCAGAAACCTCAAGGGAGGTCAGTGAAATTTACCAATGTTTTCTCTATTAGAATTTAGAACTTTCGATTATTTCCACATAAAGTTGAATGTGGTCAACCAACCGAGATATTTTTGGGACTCGAGGCCAAGATTGACAAAATAAGGTTACAAGTTCTCGAATCTATACAACTCACTTGGTTAGTGAGAGTTTATCAGACACACTAAGCGAAAAATCTCAAGCAACAATTGGACTATGACTTATCAGACACACTAATTACGCGGATTCATGCAATTCCATATCACTAGATTTAGATTGAATCCTAATCACTGGATATAAATGGAGTGCCTCTAGCCCCGAGGGTCAGTCAGTTCGGTTGATTGGTGAGTTTGCTCCTTACATAATTGATCAGAATTAGTATTTTTGGGGTCAAAGAGCAAAAAAGTAATTTTTTGTGAATCCTTTGGTCCTGGCGTGAATGGTTTGTCTTTGATCATGCTAAGATTAATTAAGGAACGCGTGAGCTGACTTAGAGACTGTCGAAAAAACAAATGGAGTGCCTCTTATTTTACGTCAACGCATGTCAATCATATCTTAGCAGTAGCAAAAGTATAGTGGAATTCCATTTTCATATCATTGGTCACTATTGCTTAACTGAAACCGATTTGTGCGACTTTCCCACTCAAAGCAAGGCACGAATTAACCTATATATATCCACTATGGAGAGAATAGTATTGTTCAATATCCTCACTTTTATTAGTGAAAAAAGTCAAAAAAAAAAAAAACAATTGCATTAAAAAGATATAAACTCAAGGGCCTCATATTTTTTAACCAATGAGAGTGAGGGTATCAATAAACATCTTCTCTTAACGAAGGTGAGGGCGAAGAGAATCGGACTTGGTGTGGAGCTTTGACCATTATTTCCATTAAGCAATATTAAATTGGATTATGGAATCACTAGAATGCGTGCAATTATACTTTTGATAATTATAGGATAGTCGGAAGAAATATTCTTAGTCAATGAGAGTGAGGGTATCGATGAAGTACTTCTCTTAACGAAGGTGAAGGCAAAGAGAATTGGACGTGTGGAGTTTTGACCATTATTTCCACTAAGCGCATTGTATTTATTAAATTGGTTACGAAATCAACGCGTGCAATTGTACATTTGAATATTTGACAATGATAGAATAGATGGAAGAAATATTCTAAGACAGATAGTGATCACTACCAACAGTATAAACTTTTTGGTCAAAACCATTGCGGCTGAATAATATAAGATCTTTTTCAGAAATTTGTCTCATGTGCAAGAATAACTTATCTATCGTATTTACTGTAATTGCATTGTGGGCCTCCCACGGATGCTGAGGGCCAAGGCCCGCAGCATCAAATAAGAGACGTATACGGCTTAGACCCCAAGGGTTTTTTTTTAGCAGGGTTTATGTTTTCTAGTATTCCGTTGTACGTAGGCATACTGTCTATATAGCACCGACACTGACACGTGACTCGACACGAACACGTTGATACGCTCATCAGTTTCATGTTGGTTACTTTAGAATTCACAGTGGGCTCCCTAAAAATTGCTCTTAAGTTGTATCCTAAGGTGTACACATAAGCATAAATGGGGTCTACTTTTCACTCTTAAAGCTTGTTAAATTTAGAGAGGATGTGTGCACTCAATGGGCTAATAATAACATTCTCTATTTTTTGCAAAAAATATTAGGAACAACTTTTTCCCGGCAACTTTTTCAAAGATTTCATATTAGAAAAACATTTAAAGACTTTGTCTCCACTTGGAGTTAGCTAGAAGGCTACCTAAATTTAACTATTGTGCTAGGAGCCAAGCTTATGAGCCACCTTGAGGAGTTTGTATAGGGAGCCCATTGAAGACAATACTTGAGCACATGGCTAGGTAAATCTTAGGAGCCTTACTTAGGAGCCATTTTGAGAGCCCACTGTGGATGTTCTAAATGAGTTGTTAAGTGGGGATATATACATAATACCAATTTATGAACAAACTTTTCATTGAAGGTCATGATCAGTATTGAAAAATCCTATTTAGTTATCAAAATACTTCAACAGCCAAGCTAAAAGGAATCGAAAAACAATAAATAGTGAACACACAAATATACGTGGAAAACCCTTTGCAAAGGGTAAAAACCACAGGAGGAAATCAACACACTAAAAATTATCATTGTGTAGTTACAAAACAATCTTAATCAACGTAATCGTGAATCCTCACTGACCAACCAAAGACTATTTTGCCGAATCCATTTACACCACACCAAGTGGTTGATTGCCGCTACCTTGAATTCTCAAGTCCTCCAAGATACTTTCACAATCCACCGGAAGAACGGTTCAAGAGTAGAATCGAAGTTTGGAGAGAACTCTTGAAGTTATTCTGAAAGTTCGATGATCAACGGATCATATGTTTACTCCATGAGACAAGCTAAACACTCTCTTTAATATTTTCCGAGATAATGAGGCAGAAAGGGACGACATTGATGTATTCAATCAAATGAAGAACCTACGGGGCCGCAAATATGTTAGGATTTTCACAACCCTGCAACTCCCTTATGGATCTTGGAAACAATTAATCACAGAACAGAAAAACAAGTAATCGTGCGTAATGAAAAACTGAAAAGAAAGCGAGACACAGATATACGTGGAAAACCTCAACGCAAGGAAAAATCACGGGAGCCACACCAGTCCACTATGAAATCGAAATCAAGAGTACAAGTCTTCTTGCAGTCTCTCTGAGATCTGCGTTTTCTCTCGCCTCTCTCTCTCTGTTTTCTCTGAAAACGTGTTACCCTAATTACAAGCTAACAACGAAATAATTAGGTCGGGCCTATAGCCGAAATTACACATCGAGGTCCCTTAAATATCGTTTTCGGCTTTTCGCTGCAGTTCGGAATGCTCCTAAAGTCACACTCTGGACTGCTGGACACTCGTGTCCCGTGTTGGGGTGCAAACAACCTTCAGCAGTACCGGGGGGTGGGGGCGGGAGCCCCCATGGGACACGAGTGTCCCGCAGTCCGGAATGCTCCTAAAGTCGCATTCTGGACTGCAGTGAAAATGATATTTGAGAGACCTCGGTGTGTAATTTCGGCTATAGGTCCGACCTAATTATTTCGCTGTTAGCTTGTAATTAGAGTAACATGTTTTCAGAGAAAACAGAGAGAGAAAGGCGAGAGAAAACGCAGATCTCAGAGAGTTTGCGAGAAGACTTGTACTTTTGATTTCGATTTCATAGTGGACTGGTGTGGCTCCCGTGGTTTTTCCTCGCGTTGAGGTTTTCCACGTATATTTGTGTCTCGCTTTCTTTTCCGTTTTTCATTATGCACAATTACTTGTTTTTCTGTTCTGTGATTCATTATTTCCAAGATCCGTAAGGGTGTTGCAGGGTTGCGAAAATCCTAACAATATAAATAGATTGCAAAAAATCTGGCAAGTTGTTTGACAGCTTGAGTACTGTCTAGAACCTTTTTCTTCAGCCTTGATATCTTGATTCTCTTTCCTTACGGAAATGATATATGAACGAAATCTCTTGAAAATCTTGATTTCATTTCATTCCAAAAGCCTAATAATCTCTATCTTTCAATTTACAAAAGATTTGATATCATCCACTTCCTAAACAGACATTCTAAAAATATGCGAAAAATAAATTACAACTCGATAGTTAGGAATACAATAAAATGTGTGATTTGTCATTGAATTGCCAATAAAAAAAGACCGTGACCTATGGTCCTAACAAGTATCGTGAGCATTTAGACCTCTGCTAGCGAAGGAGATCGATTAATGGGAATGACGTTTGATTCCAACTAAAAATTATGCAACCACTAAGCTCATAAACAATATGACAGATCAAGTTGTGTGGCTATAGAAAATACTAGCCAATAAATGTGTGATATTAGTGTCACTAACGCGAAAAAAGCCGCCGCCTAATCCTCTCGATTCAACACGTTTTCGCACCTGCTTTTTCTACACATATGGGTATAAATAGTAGCGAAATTTCAGTAGGTTCCTAGTTCAGTTTTATCTGGCACTTGTGAGCAAAATGAGGATCATTTTAGCAGTTGCAGTCGCAGTTGCAGCAGGAGTGTTATGCTTTGGAATCGCTTCGGTTTCTGCAGACATTGGCACGGCTATCGCATACGATCCGCCATATCTACGTACGTTGGATTCGCATTGCATAAGTTCAAGATTTTTATGTCCGAAGTTGGATTATTTCCACATCATTAATACAAAATGCTTTAGTTAAATTTTGTTTCTTTTTCCAATCTAGAAATGACAATGGTTTTCGGTACTTCTGCATCCGTCTGGCCACCCTTTTGACTTCCTGAGTAGGATTGGAGCCAGGATGCTAGTAGTGGCGGTATATAGGCTCACGCCTGTTGGGGTGCAAACAACCTTCAGCAGTACCGGGGGTGTGGGGGCGGGAGCCCCACGGGACACGATATTTGAGGGACCTCCAGATTGTAGCGAAAACGATATTTGAGGGACCTCGGTGTGTAATTTGGGCTATAGGCCTGACTTAATTATTTCGTTGTTAGCTTGTAATTAGGGTAACACGTTTTCAGAGAAAACAGAGACAGAGAGGCGAGAGAAAACGCAGATCTCAGAGAGATTGCGAGAAGACTTGTACTCTTGATTTCGATTTCATAGCGGACGGGTGTGGCTCCCGTGGTTTTTCCTCGCGTTGAGGTTTTCCACGTGTATCTGTGTCTCGCTTTCTTTCCCGTTTTTCATTACGCACAATTACTTGTTTTTCTGTTCTGTGATTCATTGTTTCCAAGATCTGTAGGGGTGTTGTGGGGTTGCGAAAATCCTAACAGCGTTTACGTTGTGAAATTCTTGGCTCCGTCCTTGTTCCTGAGTGATATGGTTTTCTCTTCGCATGTTAAGCTAAGTTCAGATTTTTAGATTCTTGATGGTCTAGAAATGTTGATTGTTTTCGTTTTCTTGAAACAGCAACGAGGTGCAGGGGATATGACCAAGATCAATTCCCAGAAGGAGGCTTATTCGCGGCGGCAAGTGATGGAGTGTGGGACAATGGGGCAGCATGTGGTCGACGATACCGGTTGAAGTGCATCAGTGGCCAAAGAAGACCGTGTAAAGGCGGATCGATTGTAATCCAAGTTGTTGATGTGTGTCGAACCGATCCTTGTCCGGCAACCTTAACTCTATCAAACAAGGCCTTGGATGCCATCTCCAGAACTCCCAAAGCCAAGATCAATGTTGAATACTCTCAGTAAGTTATATAGTCCTGTCCTCCTTCCAAGCGAATGAAAGTTTATATAGGTGCATGCTTACCTATGTTGCTAAGTGGGATTATTGGGTGTGGGTATATCTAGGGGTCAGACATCTCAAACCTTGAAATAAAGGATATATGAATTCAGATTTAGATACGATACTATCAGATACTATCAGTGACATAGTCATTTTGCACTAAAATACTTTTTTATTCTTCTTATTTAATTATTATTACTACTATTTCTACAAAGAAAAGCTGGAAATTGCAATAGCCTTGTCGCATTAAAACAACTGTATAATATCCTTATCTCACCTACAGACTTATGTCGTGTCCTGTCGACAAGGGTACTTCGTCCAAACTCCCATGTAACGTAGATGCTCACATATGCATGTGCACACTTTCATAAATTGGGTTTCTACTAACAGTAGCTTCTGGTCTTCTGCAGGATCTAATTTCTGACAATATCTCCATCTTCCCTACCTGACAAGGGCTTTTTTTGTTTTGTTCAAGAAGTTTCTGTCTTTTTTTTGTTCAACTGTATTAGGTGTTGGGGTTGGCTGCTTGTGTACAGAAGTAATGGAAGTGACAAGCAATGGGACAATAGTAAGCTGAGCACTTAGGCCGAGTTTCTCGTTTTTTCTAAAAGTGTTAAATTTGCTAAAATGGCTAAAAGTGCTTGATGTATTGTAAGGAGATGGTCTGTCTTGAAACTCATATTTTTAGAGCTTTTAGCCAATTGAATTATGTTGGGAAACTAGGCCTTAATTAAGTATTATTCAGCTCATGTACCTGGTTTTGAGCCCTGAGAGTGGAGAGTTTTCCCTCCCTATCTTTAGCATCAAAACCAAAAACATATATATGTTCTGAAATAGACAAGTGCAGCATTTTTCTCTGTTCTAAGGAAGTAAACTGTGCTTTTCTAGAATTTCTTTGTGTCCCAATGTTGGAAAAAGCTAATTAAAGGGTAGAAATTGAAAATATTTAAGCTCCAACAGGAACACTGGCCATGGTCCGAACCCAGCCAGCACACAAGTTTTTCTCCCGAACCGAGACTATTAAAAGAGTTTCTCCACCATCAACTGCTAAGACTACTTGTTACCAGAAAGTGGAAACTGATAAACATATTCATCTTTAACAGGTGAATACACTAGCAAATCATAGCTTTTGGTCTGGTCATGATTTCTACCCCAGAGAGAAAGGTCTTTCCCTTCCGCGCCGGTTGTGGGCACGGAGGGATTCGAACCCCCAACACCTAGCCACGTGCTCTGATCCTTTAAGCTATCGGCCCAACCAAGCACCACTAGATGTATTGCCAGGATTTGTCTAACCAAAAAGAATCTTGGGTGCGTGTTTTCAAAAACTAACACTACAACAAATCAGGCTTTTCCCCGCACTTCAAAAACTAATTACTTGACCATATATGGTCATCACTAATGGTGCTAACAAATCTGGCATTGAGCAAAGGCCTTATTAGAGCAGCTCGATCATTTGGCTGAGATTCAAGACTCAGAACCCTAACCCCTAGCCACTCCTTTTAAGTTGCTTATTTGATGCACTTATATAACACGCATGCGGCGTTGTTAACGTGCTACTCCTAAACATTCTACTATTGTAAAACACATTATGTGGATTACTCTTTATCTCTCAACAACCCTGACCTAGACACTCCTGACGGTCAGAAAAAACAAACGGAGTGCCTCTTATTTTACATCAACGTATGCCAATCATATCTTAGCAGTAGCAAAAGTATAGTGGAATTCCATTATCATATTATTGGTCATTATTGCTTAATTGAAACATATTTGTGCGACTTTCCCACTCAGAGCAAGGCGTGAATCAACCTATATATCCACTATGGAGAGAATAGTTTTGTTCAATATCCTCACTTTTTTTTTTTTCGATAAGTACAGATCCTCACTTTTATTAGTGAAAAAGTGTCTAGCAAAAAAAACATGTATAAAAAAGATAAAAACTCGAGGGCCTCATATTTTTTAACCAACGAGAGTGAGGGTATCAATGAACGTCTTCTCTTGACGAAGGTGAGAGCGAAGAGAATTGTACTTGGTGTTGAGTTTTGACCATTATTGACATTAAGCGCATGGTACTTATAAAATTGGATTACGGAATATTCACTAGAACGAGTGCAATTGTACATTTGATAATTATAGGATAGTCGGGAGAAATATTCTAAGTCAATGAGAGTGAGGGTATCAATGAAGTACTTCTCTTAATGAAGGTGAAGGCAAAGAGAATCGGACTCAGTTTGGATTACGGAATCACTAGAATGCGTGCAGTTGTACATTTGAATATTTGATGATGATAGGATAGCCGAAAGAAATATTCTAAGACTGATAGTGATCTCCTCCTACAGATGCTGAGGGCCAAGGCCCGCAACATCAAATAAGAGACGTATACGGCCTAGACCCCAAGGTTTTTTTTAGCAGGGTTTATGTTTTTTAGTATTCCATTATATGTAGACATATTGTCTACATAGCACCAACACGGACACGTGACACAACACGAACACGCACATCAGTTTCATGTTGGGTACTTTAGAATCACTATCTTCAACCATATTTAAATGAGTTGTTAAGTGGGGATATATACATAATACCAATTCATGAACAAACTTTTCATTGATGGTCATGTCAGTATTGAAAAATCCTATTTAGTTATCCGAATACTTCAACGAGCAAACTAAAAAGAATCGAAAAAGCAATAAACAGTGAACACACGAATATACGTAGAAAATCCCTTAAAAAGGGTAAAAAACACGGGAGGAAATCAACACACTAAAAATTATCATTATGTAGTTACAAAACAATCTTAATCAACATAATTGTGAATCCTCACTAACCAACCAAAGACTGTTTCGCCGAATCCACGTACACCGCACCAAGTGGTTGATTGTAGCTGCCTTGAATTCTCAAGTTCTCCAAGATACTTTCAGAATCTACCGGAACAACGGTTCAAGAGTAGAATCAAAGTTTGGAAAAAAAAAAAACTCTTGGAGTTATTCTGAAAGTTCAATGATCAACGGATCATATGTTTACTTCAAGAGACAAGCTAAACACTTTCTTTAATATTTTCTGAGATAATGAGGCAGAAAGGAACGACATTGATGTATTCAATCAAATGAATTAGAACCTACTCGACCGCATATTAATAGATAGCAGAAAATCTGGCAAATTGCTCGAGTACCGTCTGAAACCTTTTTCTTCAGCCTTGATATCTTGATTCTCTTTCCTTACGGAAATGATCTATGCACGAAATCTCTTGAAAATCTCGATTTCATTCCATTCCAGCAGCCTAACAATCTCTATCTTTCAAAAATTTACAAAAGATTTGATTTCCTCCACTTCCTAAACAGACATTCTAAAAATATGCGAAAAATAAATTACAACTCGATAATTAGGGATACAATGAAATCTGTGATTTGCCAATAAAAAAAAGGCCGTCGCCTATGATCCTATCAAGTATCGAAGGAGATCGATAAATGGGAATGACGTTTGATTCCAACTAAAAATTATGCAACCCACTAAGCTCATAAACAATATGACAGATCAAGTTGTGTGGCTATAGAAAATACTAGCCAATAAATGTGTGATATTAGTGTCACTAACGCGAAAAAAGCCGCCGCCTAATCCTCTCGATTCAACACGTTTTCGCACCTGCTTTTTCTACACATATTGGTATAAATAGTAGTGAAATTTCAGTAGGTTCCTAGTTCAGTTTTATCTGGCACTTGTGAGCAAAATGAGGATCATTTTAGCAGTTGCAGTCGCAGTTGCAGCAGGAGTGTTATGCTTTGAAATCACTTCGGTCTCTGCAGACATTGGCACGGCTGTAGCATACGATCCACCATATCTACGTATGTTGGATTCGCATTTCATAAGATTTTTATGTCCGTAGTTGGATTATTTCGACATTAGTAGTACAAAATGCTTTAGTTTATTTTGTTGTAACGGCCAAATGGTATTTTTTCGTTGTTGGGTGACAAAGTAATTCTTTTTTCAATCTAGAAATGGTAAATAGTTTTTGGTACTTCTGCATCCGGCCCTTTGGCCACCCTTTTGACTTCCTGAGCAGGAATGGAGCCAGGGTGCCAGTGGCGGTCACCCTGCAGGGAAAAAAAAAACTCTAGTATTATATAGAAAAAAAAATTCAAAATTTTTCTTGTAAATTATATAAGCTCGCCCTGCGTAGTGAAATTCCTGACTCCGTCCCTAATCATGAGTGATATGGTTTTCTCTAGGCATGTTAAACTAAGTTCAGATTTTTAGTTTCTTGATGGTCTAGAAATGTTGATTGTTTTTCGTTTTCTTGAAACAGCAACGAGGTGCAGGGGATATGACCAAGACCAATTCCCAGAAGGCGGCTTATTCGCAGCAGCAAGTGATGGAGTGTGGGACAATGGGGCAGCATGTGGTCGACGATACCGGTTGAAGTGCATCAGTGGCCAAAGAAGACCGTGTAAGGGCGGATCGATTGTAATCCAAGTTGTCGATGTGTGTCGAACCGATCCTTGTCCGGCAACCTTAACTCTGTCAAACAAGGCCTTTGATGCCATCTCCAGAACTCCCAATGCCAAGATCAACGTTGAATACTCTCAGTAAGCTATATAGTCCTGTCCTTTTTTCAAGCAATGAAAGTTTATATAGGTGCATGCTTACCTATGTTGCCTTGTGGGATTATCAGGTGTGGGTATATCTAGGGGTCGAACATCTCAAACCTTGAAATAAAGGATATATGGATTCAGATTTAGATACGATACTGCATCAGTGACGTAGTCATTTTACACTGTTATTTTTTGGTATATAACAAGAGAGATTTATTATGCCAATATTTGTGGACGCCCACTACAAATACTTTCTTATTCTTCTTATTTATTTATTATTATTACTATTTCTACAAAGAAAAGCTGGAAATTGAAACAGCCTTGTCGCATTGAAACAACTATATAAGATCCTTATCCCGCCCACAAACCTGTGTTGTGTTCCGTCGACACGGGTACTTTGCCTAAAATAACAGACCCATGTAACATAGATGCTCACATATGCATGTGCACACTTTCATGTATTTGGTTTCTACTAACATTAGCTTCTTGTCTTCTGCAGGATATAATCTTTGACACTATCTCCATCTTCCCTACCTGAAAAGGCTTTTTTTGTTCAAGAAGTATCTGTCTTGTTTTTGCTTTTTGTTCAAGCTGCTGGTGTATTGACCGTGTCACGTCTAGTCAAAAATAGATTTATTATAATAAGGAATTAAACATAATTCCAAAGAATAGCAGCTAAGTCTGAATGTCGATCCACGGAGACAGTTCAACTAAGTTACGTTAACTACAATTAATTTATAATTTAATTCGGTAAGAGGATGATTGGTTTGTTTGATTTTGGAAACTGAATTAACTAAAAAGACAAATAATTAAATTGGTGGAAAGTGTTTCGAATCCACCCTAACCACGTAACTAGGCTATGCATAGGTTAGAATTTATGTTCGAATCACAATTTGTCAAGAAATAATTGAGTTGTTAACATGCATGGACTATTTGGTAGCATGGACCATCTTGCTGGCATAATCTGTCTCTTTCACGGACTATCCAGTGACACGATCTGTTTTATGAGTATAACCCATCACAGTTACCCAAGTACAAGATTAACTAGGTATTTGAGAGTGTACGCACAAATACTCAACAGATTAAAAGAATTGAAACGATTCCATTCATATGTAATGAAAACAAGTTCTTAGTTAACCAATCGATTCAAAATAGAAAACCTAGGCCTACACATAACCAAAGTTACTTGATTCGGTGCTTCATCTTTCCCCTAGATGTGGGGTTTAGCCAGCCATGAGAGAGATTGGACAATTGATGAAAACTTGAAGAACATGAAGAACAATGGAGTTTCTCTCTCTAGGTTGCCTCTAAAAACAAGTTGGGAACCCTAAGAATGAGTTTTGGGATTCTATTTATACAAAAATCCCTAAAAATTGCACATAACAAGCTGACTTTTCTGTTGCAGCAGCCTTGACAGTCAGGACTGTCGCGAACATGGTCCTGACCAATTTTATAGAACTTTTGACTTGCTGAGTTAGTACTGACCGACCTGAACTTGGTCAGGACCGTTTTTGCTGAATGTTAGGCTGCACTTCTCGGTCACTCCTCAAACTCTGTACATGCATTCCAAGGCTCCAAACACCCTCCAAATTGCCCATTTACGCAAACATTGACTCCTAGTAAACATCACAACTACACAAAATGCATCAAATGACATGATTAACGGACACACAAAGTACAAGTTAAGGCACTTAAATAGGTGCGTTCAAGCACCTATCATGTATAGAAGTAATGAAAGTGACAAGCAATGGGACAATAGTGCCATAGCCCAAGCTGAGCTCTTAGGTTGAGTTTCCCTTCTTTTTTTCTTTTTTTTTTTAAGTGTTAAATTTGCTAAAACGGCTAAAAGTGCTTGATGTATTGTGAGGAAATAACCTGTCTCGAAACTCATATTTAGTCATTTTAGAGCTTTTAGTCAATTGAATTATTTGGGAAACTAGGCCTTAATTAAGTGCTATTCGGCTCGTGGAGAGTTTCCCTTATTCCCTCCCATATCTTTAGCATCAAAACCAAAAACATATATATGTACTGATTCTACTGAAATTGACAAGTGCAACATTTTCCTCTGTTCTAAGGAAGTAACCTGTGCTTTTTCTAGAACTTCTTTGTGTCCCAATGTTGGAAAAAGCAAATCAAAGGGTAGAAATGAAAAATGTTTAAACTCCAGCAGGAACACTGGTGATGGTCCAAACCGAGACTATTACAAGAGTTTCTCCATCATCAACTGCTAAGACTAGTTGTTACCAGAAAGTGGAAACTGATAACTTTTGGTCTGGTCATGATTTCTACCTCAGAGAGAAAGGTCCTTCCCTTCCACGCCAGTTGTGGCCACGGAGGGATTTGAACCCCCCAACACCTAGCCATGTGCTCTGATCCTTTAAGCTATCGGCCCAACCTAGCACCACTGGATGTATTCCCGGGATTTTTCTAAAAAAAAAAGGAATCTTGGGTGCGTGTTTTCAAAAACTAACTTGACCATATATGGTCATCACCAATGATGCTTATGCCAGAACAAACATCCATTGGATTGTTGCCTAAAAAAAGATTATGAGCAAATTGCCATGAGCATGAAGATACAGTTGGATTCACCCTTGACCATAATATGATCCGTTTTAGATTATCTAGAGGAGACATTATATCTCGAAAAATATGGACGGTCAAACCTATTTCTTGAGTCCATATGCGCCTCAAAAAGGTGAATACGGTTCCGAAAATGGAGAAAATTTGCAAAAAGGAAGTCTGATTACTTGTATCCCTAATATTAAATGAAATGGAGGACATTATTTCATTCCCCTATATCATAAACTTCTATGAAGCCTAATTTGACAACAAATCTTGCATTGAGCAAAGGCATTATTAGAGCAGCTCATTTGGCTGAGATTCAAGACTCACAACCTACCCCTAGCCTCTCCTTTTAAGTTGCTTATTTGATACACTTATATAACACGCATGCAGCGTTGTTTACGTGCTACTCCTGAACAATCTACTATTGTAATACACATTAGGTGGATTACTCTCTCTCTCTCTCTCTCTCTCTCTCTCTCTCTCTCTCTCTCTCTCTCTCTCTCTCTCTCTCTCTCAACAACCCCACAAAAGTGTGTTGATGTCTCACCCGTAAAATTTATCGCTGCATGATTTATTTGGAGTACTACATAAAAATGTCACGTGGTACATAGAGAGCGTTGAATGATTACTGCCTATATCATATGAATTGTAAAATAACAAATACCACCTCATAGAATAACATATTAATTAGGCAAGATATATTTCCATTTGGTTGTCCATGTTCTCTTCCGATTATGAGCTTTATGGCATAGTGTGCTCACCTCAAGTGGATAGCTTCAATCACAAACATTCCTATCCCTTAATCTCAACTTCCCAGTAGTAAAGATGTTGGAATCAGACTTTTGTGTCATAATAAACATTTCCTAACAAAACCCTTCACCAACTTTTTCTTTGTGATTGCCGGCCTCTGTTCGGGGAGATACAACAGTTATTTGGAACGCATATCTCACATGGAGTGGAATCTACACAAACATGAACCCTGCATCATTTGAGAGGGAATTACAAATAACTATAGTATTGAAATTTTTTTCTGTGTTTGGGATGTGTAAGAAATTAGCATTTTTTTTTTCGGGGTAGATTTTATCTTTAGAACATCTCCAATTGTTTGTAATTAGTTACTGTTGTCACAATACCAAAGTACTCTCTATTCGCGTGTTCTTTGTAATAAATTTTTGGATTATCACAAAAACTTTTGAGATTTTCTTACATATTTCTGTTACTAATTTTTAGACTTCTTTCAATATTGGTGAAAAAAGTACTTTGTTTCACGTTGCTTTTATTAACTGGAGTTTTTTTCGAACGGAGTTTGCAGTTTTACTTTGCAATTTGCATGACCTTCTTTGAAACAAGACGTGCAATACCTTAAGTCTTTCTCGTACATGATTTTCTGCCATCTTCCTTTGTATTGTTCCATGTTTAACCAGACCCTATTAGGGTTTTTACACCAGATCGTAAGAGTGTTTACTGATCCTAGCTCTCACAATCAAGGGAAGCAAGACTTCAAATTACTGTGCCCATCTTTGCTCTATCTGTTCAACTCTTCCTTATCACCATTACAGTATCTCCAATGGTGGAGTTACTATTTGGATGGTTATTGTTATAATCTATAATATAGCAATGAATAGCGTCAAGTTGTTATTTTGTAGCAATGTTGCTTCAATAGTACAAATGTTATTTCTTCACAAATATCTCCCATGACGAGAGAGGTAGAAACAAAAGGGTATATTAAATTATAGCAATATCTTGTGCTATATTTGGCACAACATATAGCTATAGGTAAAGGGAAATGATTTTCACAAAAGGGGGTGTGAAAATCATTATCCTAAGTAAATATTAGCACGTGTTTTACCTCACAATATGCTCCTATACTATAGCATGAAGCTCCAAATTCCCTTCTTCAATGGTGAGGTAAAACACATGTTATATTTACTTATAGCTATATGTTGTTACATATATAGCACAAGATATAGCTATGGTTATAATTTAGCATGTGTAATTGTGTCTATCTCTCTCATCATGGGACCCACAAATAGTAATTCAAATTGACATTTTTAAAAAATAAAATAAAAGAAATAGTTGGTGCATTGGAGCAACGTTGCTATATTATAGCAATTTGACATTGTTAATTGCTATTCTAGCAATAGCTATCCAAATAGCATTGTCAGGTACGCTTAATAACATTAAATATATCCACTCTTGCTATAGTAATACACCAGATAATACTCTTTTTATTTTTATTCATGTGTCCAAACAGTGGTCCTAAAAGTAAAACATGAAAGCATGACACAATGCATTTAATTTAGAGAAAACTTTGGTTTAGACCGCCGGTGTAAAGAATGTTTTCTGGAGTTAATAATAATATATGTCAGAAAATGTGCACTAATGATGGAACATTGTTGTAATTTGCATGAATAAAATAAAATTGGAATGCAGATATACACCAACCAATGAAGCATATATATCCATGTCTCAGTTCGAAATGAATATTTTCAAAGTTCATACGAAGCTTTCCTCCACTTTTAATTGAATGAATTTCCCTTTTTAGGAAGTGACCAATCAGATTAAAAGGTGTTTCAGCAAAAATAATTCAAAAAAAAAATTTACATTTACTAGTTTTGCGTCGAATTTTTTGTGAATTATTAGTTTGTCTCGACAAGAGAAATCTACAAAAATCAAAAATTATTATTAACAATTTTAAAATGTTCACTAAAGACAAAAGTAATCTAAGTTTTTTGGATTATTGTTATCTTTATTGACAAAAATATATACTCCTATTACTTTGGTTATAATTTTTTAAATTTTAGATTGCTCTCGTCGAGACGAACCAATCCACAAAAATTAACGTAAAAATAACAACTGCAAATTATTTTAAATAAAAACAAAAAAACAATTTAGATTATTTTTGTCAAAACCCCCGGGGTTTAATAGGGATGGCAACGGGTAGGGTATGGATCGGGGGATCCTATTCCATACCCAATCTTCGATTGGAGGATCTTTTACCATCCCCGCCCCCATCCCCATTGGGGATATTAGATGAAAAACCAAACCCACCTCCCGATGGAGATTGGGGTTTCCCCGAACATACCCATATCCAAATAAATAAATAAATAAATAAGCGAAGAATGAAATAAATTGATATTTATATTGTAAAAATATAATCTTAATTGATGTTTTTGAATATTAAGTAGTCTAGGATATGTAATAATTGATAAGATTTACTAATTAAAAAGGTAATTATTTACATATGTAACTATAGGCCAAACTTCTTATCCACACTCCCGGATTTAAGGAAAAAATGGGGTTTTTTTGTGTTGCAAATTTTTTTTGGAAAATCCGATCCGTCCAATGTGTTCAGAAGGTGTTTTCAAGGGCCCACACGGAAAATCTTCAAAAAAAAATACCGGGAAGGGCTTGATCAAGCAGTTCTTCGCAAAAACTGTATTTATATATTTTCGCAAAAACTGTATTTATAATCCCGGTGTTTTTTTTTTGAAGATTTTCCGCGAGGACCCTTGAAAACACCTTCTGAACACATTGGACGGATCGGATCGTCAAAAAAAAATTTGGATAAAAAGTCCGGAAATGAAAAGTCCGGATAAGAAGTGGAACCTGTAACTATATTCAAGATTTATACGTATGTTCCTATTTATATGTACATATATTATATGGTATATGTAGTATGTATAATCGGATACGGGGAGGGTATGAGGCGGGTACGGATATTTGGGGATGGAGATTACAAAATCATACCCGTTCCATACCCGAGCGGGTTTTCTTCATATCATACCATACCCGTTACTATTGGGGAAAATTCTGGGTTATCTTCGCCTCCATATGGGCGGGGGCGGGGGCGGGGCGGGTATCCATTGGATATGGGGAAGTTGCCATCCATAGGGTTTAAGCAGGTCTGGACACTGGCACTATTGGACCAAATTTAGGGGTTGTTTTCTAATAGATTTTATCTAGATTTAATCAAAATTTGATAAATATCAAATTTATTAAATTTTTATAAAATCTATTGGAGAATAACCCTTAAAAGGATCCGGGGAGGGGGTGCTGTGCACTCTGGTGCGGAATACGGTGCTGTGTACACCTCAACCATCCGATCATGTTTTGGACCGTCCAGATGTGCTCCCTGAATAATTGCTAGAAAGTTAAGAAGAAGACAAAACACAAACAGCAAGAGAGAGACAGAGGCGACTTTCTCCGATCTCTCTCTCTCACCACCTCCAATCGGGACTCGTTGCTCCTCCTCTCTCTTCGCTCTCTCTCTCTATATACATATGGGTATGTATTGATTTTGCAAATTTATATTTGAGGGGGTTTTCTGTTGGGTTTTCGTTTCGAAGATGGACGGAAACAAGGACGAGGCATTGAAATGCTTAAAGATCGCTCAAGATGCGATCTCATCCGGCGACCAAACCCGGGCCAAGAAATTCATCGCCAAAGCTCAGCGCCTCGACCCTTCTCTCTCCACCGCAGCCGATCTCCTCTCCAATCTCGACGGCGCAGATGGACCCACCACCCAACCATCGCCACCTTCAGCGAAAGAATCCGGTCCTCGGCCTAGGGTTAGGGTTTCGGGAGCTGGGTCTTCGTCGCAATCATCGAATTCGACTAGCTCCAGTGCGGCCAAGGTGCGGCCTCTTTAGGCCCTTTTATTTTGGTATCCATTATATAATAATCCATACAAGGAAAACTTATACATAATGAGATACACGCGAATGAATGTTTTGGGGTTTTTTGTTTGAAACGAGCATGTAAATTTGTACCTTTGCTGCTAAAATTACGAGATGGTGCTTCCCATAAAAATTCTTGAGCAGGCATAATTAGCACCTTTGCTGCTAAATTTGTCAAAGGAGTGATATTTATGTGATGTTTTTTATATCTTCTAATGTTTTGTTTTGTTATTTTTCTTGGAATAGTGATATTTGAGTGATGCTTGGAGGATCTTGTGTTCAGTTATTGTTTAGAATGTTTTCTTGTTGATTAATATACTTGTAAGTTAATCTATCTACTTTATATTTTGTTCGTAAAAATACTGAAGGCATCATCTTTGATTTTTTTCTTTAGGTGAGTACCTCTGTGGCTTATACTGAGGAACAGATTGCAATTGTGAGAGAGATCAAAAGGAAGAAGGATTATTATGAGATTCTGGGTGTTGAGGAGAGTTGTAGTGTTGAGGATATCCGAAAAGCATATCGAAAGCTTTCGCTAAAGGTACATCCTGATAAGAACAAGGCTCCAGGTGCAGAGGAGGCGTTTAAGGCTGTATCAAAGGCGTTTCAGTGTTTAAGCAATGAGGAGAGTAGGAAAAGGTATAAGCTTATGGGGTCAGATGAACAATTGTTTGAACGGCGTGCTGCCCCGAGGCGTGGGGGACAAGGGTTTAATGGGTTTTTTGATGGTGATGT
Source organism: Vaccinium vitis-idaea (assembly GCA_963854785.1). Lineage (NCBI taxonomy): Eukaryota > Viridiplantae > Streptophyta > Magnoliopsida > Ericales > Ericaceae > Vaccinium > Vaccinium vitis-idaea. The sequence goes on along the minus strand of OY978226.1, from coordinate 4,938,386 downwards.
TGATGCTGATGAGATATTCAGGAATTTCTTTTATGGAGGTATGAATCCAGCTGCTGGAACCACCCAGTTTGGTAGTTTTAGCTTTGGACCTGGTATGGGTGTGAGAATGGGGAATAATAATAACAATGGGAATAATGCGTCTCTTGGACTTGCTAGGACTTTGATTCAGTTGCTGCCTGTCCTTCTGATTCTGTTGTTCACCTTTATGCCATCTAATGATCCCGTTTATTCGATTTCCCGTCAATATCCTTATCAGTATAGGTTTACTACTCAAAATGGGGTTAATTTTTATGTGAAGTCAGGGGGGTTTGAGCAGAGTTACCCTCCTAATAGCCCTGAGAGGGTGAGGCTTGAAGAGCAAGTGGAAAGAGATTATGTTTCAATTCTTGCGCATAATTGTAGGCTTGAGTTGCAGCGTTTCCAGTGGGGATTTATACGAGAAACACCGCATTGCGACTCGCTGAAGCAGTTTGAGGCGGTAGCTGGGTGACTTGATTCGAGGTCTGAATTGGCTACTTATTTTTCGTTTAAAACTTTTACTCGTCTTCTTTATGGTTTCAAGTGCAGCTTTATTGTGTACTCTGGATTATTAGTCAAATAGTTCCATAGATTCATAATGATTACTCTTTGGATAAAACTGTAATCTTGCAAATAGAGCATATAGGTTTTGTTCGAAAAAATTCCACTTACGTTTTACACGTGTATTTATTCATGCCAGTAACGAATAAATTTGTGCCATGTGGTTTTTCATCAAACTGTTGATCTTACTACCAGCAGTTAGGCTTACCTGTATTTTGTTTCAGTCATTCTAAGCATTGTGGTGAAATGCAGGTTTTAATCACTCAAGCGCAAAGTCTAGTGTTGCCCAAGCACCACATCATTAACTTATGTTTTTTGCACATAGGAAAATTGATAATTACCTTTAAAAGGAGAAGCTGAAAGTATTTAGGAGCACCTTGGGTTAGAAATTTATGACAAAATGCCTAGAATTTGTTGAACAAGTTTCGAAAGAATGTTGTGATGCTAACATTGGCCAAAAAAAATCTTCTGTGCAATGTTCTAACAAGTGTGGACGTGGAGGTTTTCCATTTTAGTGGTTCTTTCTATATGTTCTCTTTCCATCGTCCATTGGTGGAAAACCACCGTCTCCGGCGGGGGCATGTGATCAGTACCTTGATGGTTCAACCTACTGTTTTCCAGCTCATCTATAGGATGAAGGGGTTCCAGAGCCATAAGGATTGTAGTTGCACTCTTTGTAGCAAAAACAATGAAGCCACAGAATGATGGGTAAAGATGTGCAAGTTAAAGCCACAAGTGAGGAAGATACTAAGGATTTTCTCCCTTGGACCTAATATGGATGTTAGGACTTTGGTTCAGTTTCTGCTTCTAGTGATTCTAATTCTGCTCTTTCTTGGCAAAGGGAATTTGCCCAGTTGCCCGCCTCCCTAGAGCCCCTCTCTATAATAGCCATGAAATTTCTGCAGTCATTAGATCCCAAATACGTGCTTTCTTGATCCTATCTGTATCAATTTTGGTTTACTACACATACGGGCTTTAGATTTTTGTTATCAGAGGGTATGAGCAGGGTTACCCGGTTAATAGTCCTGAGTGGGTGAATGTTGAAGGATAGTTAGGGAGAGCCAGGAGAGGTTATGTTTTGATGCTTGCCCAGAGTTGTTGGATTGAGTTGCAGCCTTTCCACTGGGGATGGGTAAGGGAAACACAGCATTGTGACTTTCTGAAGTGTTTAGAGATTGGTGAACTGATGGCTTGATCCCAAGGTCCAGATCCCTTTGTATTGATGAGTGTTTTTTAAAAAGTGCATGGGCAAGGGTTTGCGGCTCTAAACGTTTGGTTGACTAGGTCAGACTTGTGAGGGAGAGGTATATTAGTTTTTGTTCTCCATCGGACCCATGACATCTCTCTCACTTGTTAACTGTCCCATAACCCAGTTATTGGAGTGATTCCATTCCCCTTTTCATTAGTTTAATGTGTAGTTTGGAGTAACTGTTCTAGTTAGATAGGCATGTACATTTTTTTGAATAATATTGAATCGTGATTGGGCATATTAATATGTTCTGTTTGACATTTTTTTTGTTCAACAATGAAACTATGTTGGTTTTGCATATGTACCCAATCATGGACAGAGAAGTGCTCATGATCTGGATGCCAATAAGTCAAGTCATTAGCATACTTATTTGTCCGATACTTGAGTCACTTGTACTATTCTACGCAATGCTGCGACACAGCGGCTATTAATCAACCAAGTGCTTAGCCTGCTTGAACCTGAGAACTGCATTACTAAATGAACTTGCGTTTTGCAGAAATTGAAGAAGCTAGGGTATCAACCGGAACAAATTGCAGTTGAAATTCTTGATCGAGATTTTTGTTGTTGTTGTCGTGCTGCGCTGATGATGGTTACTCAATTTGTTCAATAGCATTGTGATTGGAACATACTTTAAATTTGCGCTTACACTCGGTAAAATATGTACTGGAGAGAGGATTGATAAAATTTGATCCAGCTATTTCTCATGCTTAATCCATCCAATGGTTGCTTGTTCAAGTGTATAAAGAGTGAAGCCCACTTTTACTTGTTCATATGAGACGCTAATATGACCAAAAACACTATAGGCTAGTTTACAAACAATCATATACTTTCAATGGTTCGGCTATTGCCTCAGCAGTTGTTACTGCAACTGTAAGGAAGCTTTTGATTGAACTGACCGTTAAGTCTGAGCCATAAACAAGCTAGGCTACTCAAGTTCAAGCTCATGCTCACTCAGCTCGTTTTAGATTTTTTTTTAGAAATAGAGAGAAATTTTATTAAATCAAACCACAGTACATGGATCAAAACAAAAACCACCTAAAACTACCAAAAACAAAACTAAAACTACCAAAAAAGAGTAATCGGAAAACAGAATCAAACGACCGGTGCGCCGTCACCGTCGCTTGCCATTGCCGTCGGTGGCCTGATCGGCCTCCCCTTGGCCCAAAAATTAGGATTCCAGCAACCCACACTGAGAAGAGAGCAGATCCAATCATGCATGAGGAGTTACCAAAGAGACCAATCCATCTCATTTTAGATTAGTTATAACTTCTGAAACTAGTTAAACTTTCTATCAACTTCGGACAAACCATTACCCGCCTCACCACCTTACCTTGGGTCAAGCTACTCCAGATTAATTTGTGATGTATCTCGTTTAGATTTAAAAATCAAACTCGACATTCCGGTGTCCTGTTCTATGCATTAACTTGACAGATAGTGTAGCAACGGGCTGCTTAAATCTATTTCCCATTTAACAAACACTAGGGTGCCCAACGGGTCGACCAATCAGCCCAAACCGGACCGACCACGAATCCATCCAAAATATGTTATGGATGGATGCGGATCCTAATATTCTAGTTTTGGCAGATTCAGTTCGGGTTCGATCTGCCCAATAGTCATTCTCCACTCCCCTCATCCGCTTGATCCGCAAGTACAACCGAATCGACCCATCCATACCTTACTTACGGATAGGTGCAGATGGACAATACGACAATCTGTGACGTGTCAATCGGTTTGGGAACAGACCCGATCCGCCCAAAACCGATCCGTAGACAGGCCTTTATTAACACAGCATGTTTTGGGCAATCATTCAATTGCCCAAGCGAGTTTCTCAGGCAAGCATGTTCACAACAGCCCCCAAAACTAAAAAAATTACTCACGAAAACCTATGGAGAGAGAGAGAGAGAGAGAGAGAGAGAGAGAGAGAGAGAGAGAGAGAGAGAGAGAGAGAGAGAGAGAGATTTTGTCCATTGTTAAATGAAGTAGTATCAATGCTAACAAACAGTTTACAAACAAAAGGAAAATCTGCTCATATCTTAAGGTTTTCTAATATGGATCATGGGCTAAACTTGAGTTTCTACTCTTTTGAAGTTATGACCAGCAGTCCCAGTGCCCCTATAAGTAAATACTGCAAAAGAAGAAAGATGCGGTAAGAATTGTGGAAATATATACAATCCTAAGTTTTAGAAATGCCTAAACCTCTGTATACGTATCACATTTTCTCAGAAACCCGTGAGAATTGAGTTTGAGCATCCACTGTTTTTCTTGTAACAGGATCCACCTAAATTAACAGGGAAAAATCAAACGGAAGGGAACGAAGAAATCCTACCTTGATGATGGGTTTCTCAGTCATGATAATAGTCACCCAACCAACATACGGTAAGAACCTGCAGGAGACACAGAAAATATAAGAAATAATGACATATGTAATGAAATCATGCAGCAGCTCAGCAGATGCATTCGTCTCAGACATCACGAAACCAATTATCCAAAGCAACAAAAGTAACTACTTACAAATAAATAAATAAATAAAACAACAAAACAAAGAAAAATTGTTCCGACTGCCTGAAAAGGAAATTACTGGCTAAGAAATCCCAAAAGATTATTACCCAACAGCTCTCCCCATGATATGGTGTCTTTGCAACCATTGCTGGCCTTGCGCATACAGAAGCCTATCATCTCCATAATTGTTGTCTCCTGATTAGTCAAACAATAACATGATGAAAACCTGTGCATCAGGTGAATGGGCATTGCTTAACAACTAAATAGAGAACCCAATGTGATGCTATGACATTCTGTGTGAGAATATTCTCAGATTTACAATGACTTCTTTAAGGCTGTTTTTTTGGATCTTGGATTCGGGAGGGGAAAATAAAGTAAGGATTCTACAAGGTTCTCTCCAATAAGGATCCCTTACCTTTTCTTTCCCCTTCAGAAAAATCTCCACAATCCAAGATCCAAACACAGCCTAGAGGTTCAGATTAATGTTAACAAGAATTTGTACTAGGATAAAATTTATCAGCTACTTGGCAGCAGAAACTTCTTTCAGCTGAGACTAACTTCTAAGTTCTAACATCGGGATTGGCACAGTAATACCTTTCGTGAGGACATCAACTTCTCCTGTATCTTGACGCTCGTGAACCTACAAATCACAAGTATAGGTTTAGACTTCAGAGAAATAAGGGGCTCAGTATAAAGGAAACTGGAGCAATAACTCAAGGCGGCAGCAATCACACAACAACAACAACGAATATCAGGTTCCAAGACTGGAAAACAATAGATGATTTTTTAGGATTTTTCATTCGACATAAGTTGTGCAACTATAGATGATTTGTTGTTTTCAATAAAAGTTTTGATCGTATATTCATATCGTGTTTGTACTCATGATATCAAACACCATTGTGCAACCATTTCAAATGCTTCAAGATAATCTCTGAGATGGACTATACGACGTAAGACAGGTCGTGCCACCTGTTAAGTTCAGTGAGATGATTCGTGCTGTGTTCAGACAGTCTATGCAAGTACGAGTCTTGAGAATATTTATCAGGATTATCGATAGGAATTGTTACCCTAATGGTGGGCTGGTTATATATTGAATGAAACCCTAGATTTCTCTACAATTATCTTACGAGGGGAGGCAGATCGAAACCCTAAATCCCTTCTGTCCCTTGCTTTTGAAACCTTTACTGCTTTCTAGTTAATTTTAGTTCAATTAAATGAAATCCGAACTTCCATTCCTTTACTCTCGAATTAATTTAGAAATTGGTTGAGTTTACAGTAACTTAGCTTTTTATTCCCCGTGGACGATATTCGGTCTCAACCACTGTTCTATAAAGTAGTAGTTACCTCCAAGTTTTATAAATATATTTTTGGTAGGATAAACAACCGACCAATAAGGTATAGCTCAGGATGCATGGAAGTTTTCTCTTCATGGTGACTGGGGTGTTTCCCCAACCATTTCTTGAGCTTTGTGGGTTAACTCTAAGGAAAAAACAGAGAAGGCAGAGTCCCTCACAATCTATTGACAGAGTGGTGTAGAAAATTGTTGAAATGATAAGGTTTTTCTAGTCTCTGACTCCTATCTCTAAAACTCTCACTGCAGGTGGTAAGTTGATGAGTTTCAGGGTCTTCCTTTAGCTGTCCAATTATTAAGATTCCCAGATGAAACAAGTGCACAGACACACACACACATTGTGGTTACATATACAATGTAGGAAATTAGAGATTATTGTGCGATGAACATCTAAAAATTTCAACATTGTCAACATTCATCACCAAATTGTAGTTAACGGGAAGCAAAAGGAAACAAGAATTGATAATTACATGCATCCAATTTCCACGCAAAAGGATTTCCAAAATTCTTACCTTAATTACACGGTGGACAATTGGGATTTCACGTCCCTACACAATGACAAGGAAAAGTGACAAGGAAGTCAAGGAAAAGTTAAATTAGCAAGACATAATACGAAGTCAAAATGTAAAAATGCGGACAGACCTCTGATGCGTGAGATAATAACCATAATAAACAAAACAAATCATAACTCATAGTACATGGGACTTATAAAAAAAACTCATAGTACATGGGGTGCATGTGGAAAAAGCCATCAATGAAAACTCGACTGATAAACCACCTACCATTTGAGAGAAGGATATGTCTAGTGTACCTGACATCATTTGTGCTATTTACCAGAATTTCTTCACTTAAGCAAGACATCCGAAAATATGATCTGTGCCCTACTTTTCTTTCTTGATCAGCTCATAGACAAAAAAAAAATTCTAAAAAAGAAAATGGTGAAATAAAAGGTCATAGAAACATGTACCCAGACTTATATAGTGCAGTCGGATCAAGCAAAAACACGATCCACTGTCTAAGTAAAAAAAAAAAAAGAACAGAGAAAAATTCTTGTTCACGAAACTCTCATGCTAGTTTGTTGAGCAACTGCCAACAAGTGAACTTCCTTATTGTTTAATCACATTACTTTGAATTCTTAAGTTCAAAATCACTGAAACCTCATTATAGAAAGTATCACTAAGAACACAGCACTTGATGAAGAGTTGTATTCACAACATCCGTATGTTTCACCTTGCTTTCAGTCTCACAAAAACAGATAATGCCACAAAATCAAATGACAGAGACAGAATTCATATATTTAATGCCATCAAAGGAAGAAAAATAGAAAGAAAAAGACTGATATAGTAGCCAACAACAATTGCCATGATAATCTAAGGACTCGTCAGTCAAAGAATCAGTAAGGACATGGCATAAGATGAAGACTACTAGACTTTGCAACAGCTGTATATTAGCCCTGACAAGTCCTTTCTGTCTCACAACAAGAAAATGTTCCAAAATCAACTTAAACAAGAAACGCAATTTTGATAGATAATCATTCAAGGAAGTCAAATACAAACAAACTGTTAGAAGCCAAAAATAATTATAATTCTGATGTCCAAACAGAAGGAACGGAAATAATTAAGAGCTATGAAATAGTAAATATCAACAAAAGCAGCTTGGGTTTAGGAACCTACGTCAACATTAAATACAACAATTTCTCCTGCACGAATAGGATCCTTGCCCATATGCAAGAACAAAATGTCACCCTGCGAAGAAAATGAAGCTAAACGTTACCCCTTCATAATAAAGAAAAAAGGAGATTGAAGTTCCAACTTATGAAGTGAGCATGAAGTAAGTTTTACTGAAATCAGTTGGCAAGGATGTCCCCAACAAACTACAGCTTCCAGAATCAAAGTGCAAAAAAGAAATGGAGCATAGCAAAATGGGAACTTGATTTAGAAGGCCATTGAGATGCATATACTTGCATGGACTCAAAGTCACGAACAGTGCCTAGAAGTAGCAAACTAATCATTCGAAGATGGGGATGGGAGGATAAAGAACCTCTAAGGCGGCAGAAATTCAACAATTGAAGATGCATTGATTGGATCAAAACGGACAGAAACTAATGTAATTAGAAGCAACACAACATCTATACCTTACCTCACTCATTAACCCACTACAAGTTTTTTTTTTTTTTTTATCCGCACCGACTACAAGTTAACTACTTTAAATAACCCACCAACTAAAAAGGGCCCCAGAATCCTTAAAAAGCATTGCACAGATACCTAAGATCATAAAAAACCTACAATATAGGATGTGTATCCTAAGATTCGTATCGTCACCTAGGGAAAATATATGAATCCCACATGTGTCCTCTTTGTATAGAAATCCTACGATACAATCGCATATCTTACGATTTATACGTGTATCCTGATTCAGTATGTATCCATCAATTACTTATTGGGAAAAGTCGGACTTTATTTAAGAAGCAGAACCCAAAATGCATTATTCTAAGCCGTTTGATCTAAGTATGGCGACATTCAAACCATTTGATAAAACTTCAACCTCAATGTAAGGCATGCATAGAAGAAATAGAAGAAAGAACCATCCTACGATTGTGATTTGCCTGAATCATATAACGGCTCTTTTTTTCTTTCCATAACTAAAGGAGCAGAAAGAACCCAGCTGAGAGACTGGAAATTTTGCATCCTAGAAATTTTTTATTTTTTATATTTGATGTAAGCCAGTTTGTTGGTGTTATTAGGTATAACTACTTTTTAATTGTATATTAATTATGGTTAACATTTTTTAACCATAAATTAGATTTAGGGGGTGTTTAGAACTTGTGGAAAGAAATTCTAAAGTTTTCCATACCCTGGTTTGGTTCTTAAAAATGCTAAGGGAGAATTTAAAATTCCAATTCAACTTTCCTCCCAATATCTGCTTAACTTTCCCTCCAATTTCCTTCTTAATCATTTTCCCTTCCTTTCCCTTTCTTTCCTTGCCTTAGTATTTTGGCACAAGAAAGTATAGTCCAAACAAGCCTAGTTGAGAAAGCCCAAAGATGAAAGATATATTATTGAAGGACATAATATCTAGTTTCTAGAAGCTCTAGAATATGTAGCATCTAGAAGCTCTAGAATATCCTTGTGAAGTATCTAGCTTTTTTTGTGAGTATTAGTCACATAAGTAATTCTAGAATGAAAATATATTTGCACTAGAGCCTTCCATGGAGTAGTTAAAAGAGGAAGGGGTTCTAGCCACTTTCCAAAAAAAGTTTGAGTTCAAGCGTAAAAGAAATACTCTCCTTCCCAACTTGTCTTGATTATTTTTCCCTCTTCCAAAAGCTTGTCCAACTAAACATTAGGATTTAGAAACACCTACTCTTCCAACAATTGGCGTATGTTAAGACGTCCCGATACGATTGAAAAATGATACTCCCTCCGTCCCTTTTTGTTTGTCATTTTTTGATAATCGTGTCAGTTTTCGATCGCTTACATCTTTTAATATCGATCTCCAAATATATGCAATATGGATCTTGTTTGATAGTTCACGATTAATTCTATTATACAAAGTTTTTAAAACGGTGAAAAACATTATAGATTGAAAGATATAAGCAATTTAAGGCGTATCAGAAAATGGAATAATTGACAAACAAACTGGGACGGAGGGAGTACATGATATGTATCTCGATTTTGAAAACACTGCCTAAGATCAAGTTACATGACAAGAAGCAATCAAGTAGTTATTCAGCCAAAGGACTCACCCTCTTGAAGCCAGGTTCCATGCTTCCAGAAAGTACCACGACAACAGGTGATTCGCTACCAGTGATACACATTAATCCCTTCCATATTATCAAGGCTGAAGTGACAATCATACCTTCAACAAATGTAAACAAGAACACCAACGCTCAAACAAAAATAAAATCCAAAATATGGATACTAACAATTTTAATTAAGCCGACCACAAATGCATGTCACTGCATCACACAACTAAATTAAACGATAAAGCAACCCAGAAAACACCAAAACTAAATGACAGTTTTCAGCATTCTTTTGAAGGAAAAATAAAAAATACAGTTGAGATTCCAATTGCTTGTTATTTCTGCTCAAGTGCTAACATCATTCACCTAGTAAAAGATGACTTCTTTGAGTGCAAATTCTACTTAGTTTTCATGCATACAAGACCACTTCTAATGACCACAACCACAAGTATCTACACATTCTTTTTGGGCAGATACGAGGCGGCGGAGGAGGAATTGGTTACTCAAGGGTTTTTATGAAAGAGAAGATTAATTGTCATGAATTTTGGTCACCGCCTGATTTGTTAAATACCAAAAAAAAAATGCCATTTGAACTATGTGTTTGGAATACTCATGTACAAGAAAACTCAGTTCTGTTTGATTAAGTTTTGGGTTGGGAAATGCCCAAAGAATAGGACTTTCCAATGACCATCAAATCTGTTGTTGATTAAAGCAGATTGCACTATTTTGATTATAACTATGCTTCAAAGGATGAAATTGAACAATGCACGGTGGCATCTCAAGAAATTTTTAACAGGTGTTCAAAAATTACCTTAACTTTACGAGCTATATTAACCAGTGATATATAAAAAAATTCATTCATTAGTGTGAGTAATGCGCCATAAAAATACTATATACAGAAGATGTTACAATTGGTCTCAGCAAATTTTTATATTTTGAACCAAGCAAGATTAAACTAGTGCATAAATAAAACTAATATTATTTTATAGGAAATTGTGTGGCGAATAGATTCACACAGATGTTTTTGGATACATGTTCTTGTTTTTGGAAATATGAGTTGATTGTCGTTAGAGAGAAGCCAGAACGATACCAATGCAAATAGATTTTTTCTCCCTCTGTATTTTTTGGGGGTCAATTGACAATCTTCCCTTGGCTGTGGAGCCGCCAATGACAATGCATGATATTTGAAACTACAATCAAAAGAAAGTAGTAGACTTTCTTCTTGCGGTCATGGATGCACACAACTACATAAGGCTTTTGCTGAATCTGAATCTGACTATTAGATGCGATAAGTAACCCAAAAACCCAAAAAAACTAACACGAACTACAGAAAATTTGCATTTACGTCTACTCTAAGAAATTAAGATGAACGCCTAAATTGAATATCTTTTTACGAGTACAAGATTAATGGGTCTCGGCACTTTGTCAAAATCTTGCATTCGGTGTCCTAAAATACCATAAACCACCTTCAAATTGTACTAAATCAACAAAAAAATTGCACCTTTCTCAATTCAAAACCAACGAAAGCGATGATATAAATAAAATAAAATAATAAAAACAAGAGATGATTTGATTAAGAGATCTGCAGATGAACATGAGAAAAATGATGTTTATACGAACCAAGACTGACGACTTGCGAGATCAGTTGTCTGATCTGTATCGATTTGACGGAATCGACAGTCTCTCCGATCCACCCCATTTTTCCCCTCTGTCTGTCCTTGTCGGAGCGAAGTGAATTTGGGGTTCGAGTATATACGGCGCAAGTCTTGGCGAAATTATTCGCTTGCTCTGCACCACAGTCCAGGCCCAACTTTATTTTTTTCCAGGCCCAACTTTATTACGGTACTCTTTTTATGGAACCACTAGACCAACTTAACAATAGCATCTCTAATTTTTATTTTAATAATTTATATATTCGGGCCAATTTATCTGCATCTCAATTAATTCTAAAGCCCAATTCCATTTGTCCACTTGCGAGAAATCAAATTAAAGCCGGAAAAAAGCTTCGTATGGAATGGGGACCTGGGGTTGTTGCTGTACACATCCGGGTCGTCCGTTGCTCAGATGGATGACCGTTTATTGTGGTGCGTGCAAACATCCGCGTCGTCTGTTGCTTAGATGGACGGTCGTTTATTGTGGTGCGTGCAAGTTAAAATCTAGACAGTCTTCCGAGCAACGAATGAACCGGATGTGCACAACACGTGTTGTGCATTATACTGCAGAGCAGTATCCCCTGCCCTCATGGGAATTGATGGCGCTTAAGAGTATCTCCAACCATACCATTCATATTTTGAAAATGAAAGAATCATCTTACTCCAATTAGAAACTTGGAAATTTAACTTTTCAAGGGAAAGTTGAGTTTGGAGAAAAATTGAATGAAATTTTGAAGAGTTAAGATAGAAATAAAATATGGACTCGAAATTTAAAAAAAAAAAAAAGAGAAAAAGAAAAGAAAATCCATCTTATTATTTTCCAATTTTTTCTATAGTTCTATCCGTACAATTGCCTGAAGAATATATAATATAAATAGATGGCAAATAGTGACATTCTTCAATTATATTTTTAATCAAAATAAATTATTTTGATTATGCAAAAATGAAGAATTAAGTTGAAGAAGCTCTAAAGTATCAAGTATTGACCACCATGCCACGACATGAGTTAGGAGCATCTCCAATCTTAATTTGAGGTCGTATTTTAACATCTCAAAACTTGATATCTAATATATTCTTCTCCCAATCAAGTGTTAAATTTGTACTTCTATAATTTATTTAATTTTTAATTAAAGTGCATTTTATGTGCAATTTTTTCACAGAAAGTCAAAAAAATTGGTATGCATTTATCAAAAAAAAAAAAAAAACGGTGTGAAAATTATAACCCAAATTTTAACAACTTTTACTCGTTTTTTATTTGGCATCAAATATGGCAGTGAAGTTGCACGTCAACTGTCCACAAGAATTTGACTGTCATTTGTCAACAGGAATTTGGCCTTTTTCCCCACCAAATTTGAGTAACAAAATTGACCAAAAGTTTTGATTTGATACTGAGGACTGTAACGGTTTTTCCTTTTTTTTTTTTTTTTTTATGGAAAATTACGATTTCCATAAAGCACAAACAAAAGCAGACCGTAAGGATCTAGCCCTTAGTCAAGTTACAAGCCCAAAAAACCACTAAACCACTGGGAGAAACAATGGAGACAAGAAACTAACCCCAAACAATCAAGGGAAAAAAAATATACTGAGAAATACCCCAACTTGTTGCAATGGAAAGATTTTGTGAGGAGGTTTTGATACTTCTCCAAGAACTCATACAAGCACGAATATCCCGAATAATGATACTCTTCAAAAAGCTGCGATCCATGCTTTAATCTTTTTATAAAATCATTTATAAAATTTCTACCATATCCCAAAATTCTTTTAATGGACACACTTATTAAACGTTCAGATTATATTTAAGAGAGGACCGTTTTTTTAAAACTTGAATATTTAAAAGAAGACCAAAAATTTAAAATGTTATCGTTGTATTTAAGAAAAGGAGGACACAAAAGGCATTCATACTTTGGACAATGCTACATGTACAACCATTTCAGCTTCAACCATTTATAACCCCCTCACATACATGTGGAGCTCACACACAATTATGGATGTAGGCTCCACGTGTATGTGAACGAGTTAGAAACGATTGGAACTAAAATAGTTGTACAAGTAGCATTTTTGTTATACTTTACGAAGTATTACCGTAGAAAATTTAGTGAATGATTGATATTGGCCTCATTCTCTCTTAATCCGCTCGAAAATATTGTCTCTCAATTTTGTATTGATATCTTTAATATATATATATTTTTTAAAAATTGAATTTGATGAAACCTTTTTTTTTTTTTTGATCAAATGCAAATTTCATTTCAGGAAGCCAAACGGCACTTACAAGAGGTAAACTTCGGAAAGAGCTAACACTACGTACATTAGGACACGAGCAAACCTCTATGGGCATAAGGCTCAAAGACGCGTTACTGCAAAAAGCAGACCGACTCAATACGGCGTAGTGCCCGTCCGAGTATCGGTAGAGGAGCAACCCTGAGCTCAATCCATTGGAGCGGTCCTTTTAATTAGCGGCTAACGTCGGCATTCACGGCGTAAGGAAACACATTTGATGAAGGGTTAGAGATGTTTATCCACTTACCAAACGACGTCGTTTTACTCTGTTGGCTAATCAAGGTCAAACCCTAATACACTCTTCTAGTTCCCCCGCTCATAAAAACATCCTTCGTCTTCGTCCAAAAACCCTAGCCCCCCTTCTCTCTCTCTCTCTCTACTGTGCTCAACCGGATAACAATGGTATTCTCTCTCATCCCTCATTTGTTTTCAAATTAGATTCGACTTTACTCCCATGGCTGTATAATACACCGTGTTTGTTTGTTGTGTAGACAGGGGAAGCAGTAAACCCTAAAGCGTACCCGCTAGCTGACGCGCAGCTCACCATAACCATTATGGATCTTGTTCAACAAGCCGCTAACTACAAGCAGCTCAAAAAAGGGGCTAATGAAGGTCAACAACTACTTATATACATATCCGCATATATCTATATCTATAGACATGGGAATTATGTTTAACAAACACATGAATACCTCCTATTTTGTTTGATTGCTGCTTTTGTATATTATGGAGTGTTAGAGGCGGTAGTTCGAAAGGATTTTATTTTGGTTTTTTGAATATTACGGAACCCGATAATAACCTGATAGAACTCAATTGGAAAAATGGATTCATGTAGCCGACTTCAATTGGTTGGGATTTAAGGCTCTGTTTGGTTTGGTATGTTACTTAGTGTTACTACTCTGGCTAATTTTTGAGTTGTTTTTTGACTTTCAGCAACAAAGACATTGAACAGGGGTATTTCTGAGTTTGTTGTAATGGCAGCAGACACTGAACCTCTTGAAATCCTCCTCCATCTTCCCTTACTTGCTGAAGACAAGGTAATAGCTTGATGTCTATGCAATTAGATACTTGTAGAATTGTGTATCTAGATTCTGGATCTGCTAAAAGAGGGCATAATGCTTCTCCATTCTTGTCGTTAGTTATGACGATTGTCAATGTGTTAGTCTATGAATGGGTTTGGGGAATATTGGTGACACCGTATTAGAATGCATAATGCATGTTTGGTTATGAATGGCTATGCGCGAAACTGGTGACGACGTATTTGAATGCATGTTCTTCATTTCTCGTCTTCGTAGCTATGTTACATGGACTTGGATACGTGTTTGGGTACATATATAAGTTTCTAAGTGACGGGTTTATCCAATTTCCATAGTTATCCGATTCCCATATTTCATATGTATACATTTCTTGATATCCTTATGTAATTTTCCTTGGTAAAGTAGTACTTTCTAGGCTAGAAAGACCACTTATGTGGAGTGTGGCAGTTGCATGCGTAGTTACAGGCCAAACTAAAGTTTGTGGACGCACTTGTCAGACAGAGTGCAACTACACAAGTCGGACACATATTGTATTACCCATACCTGATTGTCATGTGATTGTTATGGGTACTTAAGCATATTTAGTATTATCCATGTTACAGCATCTGATTTTGTGTATATTGGTTGTTGCACAATTTGCGTGTTTGATTTGGTTTTGTGTTCTAGTTCAGACAGTAGTATGTATAGAAGTGAGAAGGGGGCAGGTTTAAGGTTTGTTCATTGGGATTGGGCATGGATGAGCGTCCTTTTCCCGTTTAATTTTGATAAACCTTGATCGCCATTTCTTCACGACTACATTTATTTTGTTTGTCAGGCCCTATAGTTCCGTGTTTTTTACCCTTCCTGGTAGAGATGATAGAATACAGCTATGGTTTGATTCACTAGAATTACTATTCAAACTAAAGTTCACATTTGAATTGGCAGAATGTGCCCTATGTCTTTGTCCCTTCAAAGCAAGCCCTTGGACGAGCATGTGGAGTCACAAGACCAGTTATTGCATGTTCCGTGACAAGCAACGAGGGAAGCCAATTGAAATCCCAAATTCAACAACTTAAGGTACCTTGGCATCTCAATGATGCTTTACATCATTCTTCTCTCTCTCCCTACATTTTGATTATGTATTTCTAACTTTCAACTTTCTTGTTAAATCTAGGATGCCATTGAGAAGCTTTTGATCTAAAAGGGATAATAAAGAAGCAGTTTCGGTGTGATGGGCCTCTTGAACGTGGGAGTTGCTCCTTTGGAGGCTTTGACTGATGGAAGTTGTTGTGCTACTATGGAGAGACCTTTTCCTTTTACTTCTATTTTCTAGTTTTCTTGTGATGTTTTATCAGGCGATGTGAGAAATAACTTGTTGGGAGTCTTAATTTTATGCGAGACATCGAGATTGTGCTTTAAAACTTGAATCTCCAGATGTTTCATTACAGTGTTTAGCAATAGGCTATGGTGAATGTCTCGAAACCTGCCTCAGTTATAGATTTGCTTGATGTGTTTTTGAAGGGGATGGTGCGTTTAGGTCACTTTTGCACCTAAAAAATTAACATCCCTGCAGAAAGAACCTTAAAGTTTAAAAAAAAAAACCCAAACTTTGACCTCAATGTCTCATAGACTCTTGAACTTTGATAAACTTCAATTACACCCCCAAACTAGCCATTACTCGGTCAGTCAATTTATCCCTTACTGTCCAAATCCGTCAAGTTGATAATGGATTTTGCTGACACAATTATTTTTTCCGTTGTATGCTTGGGGCCTCTCTCTCTCTCTCTCTCTCTCTCTCTCTCACACACACACACACACACAAACAAACACACACACAGACCTATCCACCCGCACACCACCACCACCACAATGGTGGACGTCCGGGTGGAAGCATGGACCAATTTTTTCTTCAGTATCTTTTCATAAGATCTATGGCAGATCTATCCGCTGCCAAATTTTTTCTTCAGTATCTTTTCTTCCTTTGCCAACAAGGCTGTTTCTCCCAGATGAGTCATTGCAACCATCTTCAGCGCCTAGAACCTTCTCCAACTCATCATTAATCAGCTTCAGATCGTTTTTTGCTACTTTTCTTTTCAGTTATGTTCTCAACAGAGATGGAAAATGTTGGTGTTGATGGAAAAGTGTTGATTGGGTCGTCTGACCCAAGAGCACCAATGGTAAGAAAGCTCACTCGGAAACTGCAGCTGATGACTCTTCTTCATAGTAATCTTCGTCTTCTTGTGCTGCATCTAAACAGGGGATTGTGGTGGTGGTGGTGGTGTGTTGTGCCCAGCCCCACAGATTTGCCCACACACACCAATTACACACAAACACAAGTAATTTTACGTGGTTCCCCAAACTCGGATACGTCCACGGGAGGAGGAGTGTTTCACTTTATGAGAAATACAAAGAATTACATGGGAGTATCTACCACTCAACCTCACTGTGTATCTCTCTCACACTCTCCTGACAGAGTCTCACTCGAGGAGCTCGGCTCCCTCCCGAAGCAGGAGCCCTCACACAACTCTACCCTTTCTCTGCTCTGTCTCACTCTCAACTCTCTCTTTTTCTCTCTTCTTTACCTCCTCATGCACACATACATATATACATATTACATGACCAGAAGAAACAAAATAGCATTTAAGGCTCAATCAAGCGTGAGAAGAAAATCAAGATTTTTGGCTGCCTCAAATCTTCAACTTTGGCTGCTGCAATTGTCAAGGGAGGATCCATGGTGGGCCACTCTCAACTAATGGCAAAAAATCCAATAGTGTGTGGGTAGGTCTGTGTGTGTGTGTGTGTGTGTGTGTGTGTGTGTGTGAGAGAGAGAGAGAGAGAGAGAGAGAGAGAGAGAGAGAGAGAGAGAGAAATAAGCCCCAAGTTAGTATATGACGAAAAAAATAACTCTGTTAGCGTTGGCAAAATCCGTTATCAATTTGATGGATATGGTCAGTATGGGCCTAAGGGGTAAATTGACTAACGGATTGATAGTTTGGGAGTGTAATTGAAGTTTATGGTCGAAGTTCGGGGGATTTTTTTTAATTTTTCTCGAAAGAAAGAAACTGATTTCGAATGCCCTGATGGAACTATACCGGTGAAGTCGTTTTATTTGATATTGAAACACCAGACCTTTCTCAGTAAGTACACTTTCACCTTGTTCGATTGAGTTTTTGAAACCTAGTTTTTAGACCTTTTTTTAAAATGGGTTTCCAAAGTTGGTTCTTCAGAATATAGGTCCCTCCCACCCTCAACAGGTTTTGTACGGATTGATGGGGTTTACCGAATTTTTTATTCTTTAATTTAGTGCAGTGCAACTTTTGGGAATCAAATACAGATGGGCCCTCTTTCCTCCTACCAAAGAAAAGTTCTCATCTCCCCTCCTTGACAAGTGGGCCCCCATTTGGGAGCAATTTATTTTGGAGCCAAAGGCCACTTTTGGGAAACCAAACAAGAGTTGGGTCTTAAAACCAGGTTCTAAAAACCCAACCGAACAAGGCCATTTAAAGGCTTGCTCCGTAAGCTTTCAGAGAAATTCTATATCATTTGGGGTATCAATTTAAAACTTCTCTTGTTTATGTGAGACTAGTTGAGGCCGACGTGCTTCGCACAATCGCACGTCACCGTGTGCTCAGTGGTTAAGGATTGTTCTGTGATGGTGTTTGATTTTTGCAATAATAACCAGGTGGTGATAATACCAAAACTATTTGTGATTATGCCAAAACTCAAGTGCATGAAATGTTTGCACTATGTGTAAAGTACAAGTTTTTTGTGCATTGAATTGAAGACGAAAAAGTACAGGAAGGTTAAAGAGACGTTGAAACATAGAAATAGTGCTTTGAACGAAGGTGTGGATATCATTAGACATTGAAGAAAGGGAAACATTGAAGCATTCAAAATATTGTTTTGTGTACAAGGTTATTGAAAAGCCGTGAAAACAGATAGGTTAATATATATATACGAAGCTATTTCCGATAAAAATAGCTTGTCAAAAATGAAGTTCTGGAATGCTGAAAAATGAAAGTTTTCTAATGTTGATTTAGTCTTTCCTCTTCTTTCGATTCTTGTCAGCAGTTGGTGGACGTGGATGGTCTTTCGTCTTATTTTGAGAATCCTCGAGTCCATCTTGCTCCATGTCTATTGTGGAGTGACCTTTTTGGGGGGATGAAGATTTGGCTTTTGCTTGTTTAGAATGGTCTGGTGTGGCAAGAATTGTCGTGGCTACAGCAAGGGGAGTTTCTTCTTCAACTTCTATGATTTCAGACAGATTTTTGGCGGCGATAATGGTGAACAAGCACTGCAATGATTCTCTTATGCCTGATTTGTACGAATGAAGATGAATGGCAAACTCCATTGTTGTACCTAGTATTGTTGCAGCATCGTTTGATAACCTATCCTGTATTTAAAATGAATCAATGATAATGTGTTGTAAATATTTGGCATTGTGATTGTTTGAAATGAACCGTAAATATAAGTTGTGCGCGTGGATATTTATGGTTTACTTCTTGTGTGTTGTCTTTTAAGTATTCGCCAGTTATGCCAAACATTGTACCTGTATTGCTGTCCATTATAATTTTGGGAGTGGAACACCAAGATCCATGCACCATAGTCCATCCGGATTTTTCCTAGGAAATGGACTCATCAAGAAGGCCTACGAGCTTTCGGTTCTGTGCGACATTGATGTCGCTCTCATCATGTTCTCTCCCTACAGCCGCGTCAGCCTCTTCTCCGTCAAGAGAAGGTGCCTCTCTCTCTCTCTCTCTCTCTCTCTCTCTCTCCCTCCCCGCACGTGCATGGAAACTGATAAGAAACTAATCAACTTCTAGATTTTTTTATGGTACGTCTAACCTTCCACCCTATGAGTGTGAAAAATGAACACAAAAAGACGAGACAGTTAAAACTCCAATGCACATGGCGAATTTGTGTATTACTCTATACTTATAAAGGATTGTTCAGGAAAACCAAAATTTGAAGTTATATATCCTTGTAGAAAATTGAACATTGTACACAATGAACAATGACTACTAAGTGAGGAAAATGTTCCAATGTGTCTCACCGCATCATTATAGAATCTGGATCACCGAGGAAGCATGTCAATCTTCCTTTACCATATCCAACAGCTAAGCTATCAATAGTTCTGCAACCATCAAAACGAATTGATTTATTTATTTATTTATAGTATTGTTCAAATACAAGAAAAATAAATAAAACATCGGAGTAGGTGCGAACATAGTTAGGATAATATTTCTTTCACAAACAATGCCGTCATTTTTCTTCTTTTAATCTATTGTGATATTATCTGTTAATAAAATTACTCGTTTTTGCAGTTGGAAAAAAAAAATTAAGAGAATGTTTAGTGAATTAAATTACCTGATACCTTCAACCCAACCAGGAAAGGGTTCCTTGTAAGTACTGGTAATGATGGTGGGACGGAGCAAGACCACAGGAAGATTTCCCGTCATTTGCCCCAAAAGCATTTCCCCCATTACATAGGTGTTTGGCCACCCATACTTCCTTGCTCTGCCAATTCTATTCTGCAAACCCAGAAAGGGGAAGCGGGCAGCACCTTCCCTCCTTGCTTCGTTTCTACACTTCTTCCTGTACCGTAATAACCTCTTCGTTGGCGGCAAAGTACGGTTGCTCTGTGTGGCTGAACGGAGAATGAGGAACTTCGGTACCTCTTTCCTGCTTTTTCGTTGCATCTCCTTATCTTTCGAAGCCCTTCGGCCCTATTGTTCGGCATTGCCAGAGCTCTAATTATGCGTACTTCATTGCCGCTGCTACAGTGGCGAGCTGCAGTTTCTGTCCTTGGGATGCAGTTCAGACACTGTAGAAACGGCGCTTCACTGTTGAAGCAGGTATAAAAGGTAGTCAGATGCTGAAATTTGAGCTTCACAAGGGTTCCGCGTTCCTCAATCCCTCATCAGGTATCTCTCTCTCTCTCTGTGCAATACCCACCCGGCACTGAAAAATTTCTCCTGCTCTTCAGATGCTTTTGTTAAACTACTCACAGCCTGCCATGACATGTCATGTGAAGTTCATATCAATTGCGTAATTTTTCAGAAAACTGCTTGGTCAAGAAAAAAAGGAAAGTCAAGCCACTGACGTGTGTCCTCAGACAGGCACAAAAGTTTGCACCTTCATCTCCGGTTTTAGTGAACATACAAAGAGATTCTCTTTAGGACTGAACAAGAGCCAATAACAGGCCATTAACTTCACATAATACAAAATCTACTGCAGGTAGACACCAGTCACACCAGTGCACCAATGACTAATGACCCAAACTAAAACATGCAGGCCTCAAACTCTTAGAAGAGTGCATGTCAATACGAGACACCAATGCTTGTCCATGCTATATTTCCATGGCCAATGCCTGACTTCTTTCTAGTCCAGGATCAGAACTATCTGATTTGCATTCGTTGTAATACATGCAAGAGTATCATCTAAGCCTAGATTTGTCCAAAAAATCTAACCATACTCCAATACGTGTGTTGCTCATTACTCAAGTGTCGTGCTCATTGCTCAAGTTCAATATCACAACGATATATAGTACTCCAAAATGAATTACAGGAAAAAACAAAAATATCTTAGGCATCTCTAATCATTTACAATGTTTATCTTTGTGTTCACCTTTTCCTCTCACTCAACTGATCTCTCTCAAAATCCATGGATGAAATCCTTTCGAAACAACAAATCTAAGTTCTTAGACTACATCTGAAAAGGAAAAATGCAACTGCATCTTTTGGAATCAACGAGGGAATGCATATACAGGTTCTTTACAAGATTGAGATAAAGGCCAAGAACATCAATACCTCTCCTTAACAGAGTTGGGAGTTTGAGAAGTAGATCACAGAATCAACTCTCACTACCAGAATTCCAGGAACTTTTGCTGCATCTGGGTATTGCTGCATATTCCTGTAAATCCTAGTCCTCGACTTCTCGGGAGCTTCCCCAGTAGAGCAGTCAGTGGCCTCATCACTTGCAGCAGGATTTTAGCAAAAGAAAGCCCAACCTGTCCAATTAAAATATCATTGACTAAAATAAGAATCCTGTCACATTAAAACATGATTAACCTGTCACATATAATGGCCCGATGCTATCTCATGGAAAGCCTCAACACATATCGCTAATGCACAACCAATAAAACATCTGCACAAATCTTTTGATTGATCTTCACTATTGAAGGCCATGAGACGGCAATCACAACAAATACCTATACAACATCATAACCAAACAGCACAAATCCTCTCTTCTTTTGTTCCACAACCAAACAAAACCTACGCAATTGGAAAAACAAACAAGGATAAATATCTACTTCTGCTGCTACAATGGGAAGAACAATTTTACTCCGTTCAATCTTTGCTCCTCTGGCTTTCTTGACTGTGAATTCTGCATAACTCCTCTTCCCTATGCGTTGCTTTTAGCGGCACCCTATGTCCATGCTGGTCTTACAAACCATTGTTCTATGATTCTTATGTCCAGTTTTGCAAAGACTTCGTCATTGCTTCGTCATTGCATAAATGTGACTACATTGTATATATCTTTTTATATGTAGGTGCTGAATGTTCTTCCTCCACTCTTCGTGTATTCCTGATCTTTATGATCTCGTTAAAAAGTTTTGTGAGCCAAGACACCCCCGCCTCATAGCACATTTCATTCCTAGGTAGGGATACCAACAAGTTCTAATACCTTACCCGATTTCATTCTCCTTAGTGTGCCTATGCTTTCTAGATGTATTCAAGAGTTTCCAAAGTCAGATTTCCTCTTGTTCCCAATATCATCATCTCTCACTTTTTATATCCTTTAACTTGAGCGGGATAACTTGTTTCACTTTCTCTAAACTTAGCAAAATTATACTCCGCGAATGTCTTTCTTCTCTCCCTCCTTACTGTCGTCGGATCTAGCATAAATATCATCCTAAGCTTTTATCGTAGCATCTCCAAACTACCCAGTTAATATCGTCGTAAAGACCCTCTTCACCCAAAATATCATTCAGATTTAGTGATTGAAAGAAGCTTACCTTTCAGGTATTACTTACTCATATCATAATCTAAGAAGTTTTTAAAAAAAAGTCCTAAGAGTCAATAAGGAACACGGTAGCAGCTTAAATTAAACAAAGTTCGCTTAAAAACTTTGCCCCAATTCTTCAAACCCAAAACCATAATGGTAAACAAAACTCATAAATCCCAATCCTGTGAAGAACGAAATGAAAAGAAGAACCTTAATAAAATTGAAGAAAAAGGAAGTGGAAACAAGAGATCGGAATCTACCTGTAGAGGCCTTCAAGAACTCCTCTACCTCTTCTACCTGTAGAATCAATAATCCATTCAGAGAGAGAGAGAGGAATTGTAGGTGATATTGGATCCATATATTTACACCCCACCAATTATTAAATCATCACCAGCCTTGGTGTTCTATTTTTATGAGTGGTGGAATTAGGTTTTCTGAATGCAGGGACACATAACCATTGAGGAAGTTTTTGAGAATATGAGATGTAGCAGGGAAGGTTCATCTGCTGAGGCTGTTCAGTAAAGGGTAGAGCTACTCGGCAATAAAACTTGAGGAGAACAAGGAATATGTTGCCTATCTAACACCTTCTAATGTATTTAAAATCTGTTGGAACTTTTGACCTGATTGCTTTACGCAATATGTTCATGGGAGTATCGAGAAATCCTTTACATTTGAGGTAGTGCTTTTATTTATTCTGTTGACTTGTGGGTGAATATTGTTTCCATGTCTGAATTCCATTACTGATCTGATATTCATTGTAAATTTTGTGAAATGTGGCTTGATTACAGATCACCACGTGTCATCCTCCGTGGTTCCTGTACTGTTCACGTGTGACAAGGACAAGCACTTGAATCTCAGTATTTGGACGAACACGAAACATGTGTCAATCCAAACTCAGAAGTCAACCCCAAGACAATAATTTGTGATGGTAGATGAAATAGAGTCAGAACCCAACACATTACAAACAGTCAAACACCAACAAAGAACCCTCAGGCTTAAAACAACAACAACAACAACAATATAGTCCCCAATCATTGGGGGTATGGGCGGGGTGTTAATGTATCTCCGTGTATCTCCATGTATGACGTGTAATCTTCTATTTTAGGGCAGATTACGTTGACCATATCATATTGTCATCTTGCCTTGTACATCGTTTCCATTTTAGCCTTTTGTAATCTTTTCCTTCTAGGTTTTATCTTTTCCTTTTTAGAGTTGGTCTTTCTCCTATTTAAATCATGTAATAGCCTAGGTATTTTCATTCAGAAATTCAGTAATACATACGTCAGTTTTCATCTCTCAGAAAACTTACATGGTATCAGAGCCACGACCTTAGGCTCTTCTGAAATCAGTCCCTCTCTTCTTCCTCTCCCTCTCTCTGTGTCGAAGAAGTCTTCTCACTTCTTCTCTGCATCTACTCTCTATTGAAGCCACACCAGAGAAACATCAGACTCACCCAACCCTTCGACGCCTCCGACAGTCTTCGCCTGACGTCGCCGGACCTCCGACGACCTCTCTGATACCTGACCGACACTTGATCTGAAGCCCTACAGTCTTCCGACATAGCTCCAGCTATACCCAGCAGATCTCTGACCTTCACCAAGCCTCGCCGATCTCCGACGACTCTCGCCGGAGCCCTCTCTATCTCCGACGACCACCATAGCTTCTTCAGTCTTCACCGGTAGCCCTTGGGTAGTCCAGGAACTTCTGGATCTACTTCGAAACCTCTGTTCAGCAAAACCTCTTCACTCGCCGGCCATCGGAAATCCACTCCAACCTCCGTCGACGACGTTTTAATTCCGGCGAAGGTCATCCAGTTCTCGATTTGCTCAGACAGCCTCTCTGTGTACGTGTCAGAGCCAAACAGCGTTTCAGACGACTTGGGTTTTCAGCTTCTCTGTCTCGGTTTCATCTCTGATCTTCTCCAGTGATCACAGACTCTCAGATCTACACTCACGGCTCTCTGGTATTTCGTATCCTGCTTGGTACTTATTCTAGTTCTACTCTCTGTTTCTTCAGTTACTGGGTATTGTTGACAACTTTGATTCAGAATCTCCCTTTATAACATCATGTCTGGAGATAGAACACAGGCCATTAGTGTCCGTCTGAACGGCAATAATTACTCGTATTGGTCTAATGTGATGAAAAATTTTGTGGTTTGTAAGGGGGTATGGGGACACGTTGATGGTTCAACGATATGTCCATCTGATCCAAAAGCTGAAAATTATGCCACTGCACTAGAAAAATGGACCATAGAAAATGCACAAATTCTTACTTGGTTTCACAACTCTGTAGAACCAAGCATTGGGATGAATTTTTCAAAATATGACACATCCAAGAAAGTCTGGGATTACTTGAAGGGTATGTACCTTGAATCTAATTTTGCAAAACAATATGAACTTGAGTGGTCTATTCGTAGTGCAACTCAGGGTGATAAAACTATTCAAGAGTTCTATAATGAAATGACTACTTATTGAGATCAGTTAGCCTGCATGGAACCTGCTACTTTACGTTCACAGCCTGAGCTTATTGAGTATTGTGAGCAACGAAGGTTGGTCCAGTTCCTTATGCCCCTTCGAGCTCAGTTTGAGCCCCTTCGCGGAGCAATACTACACCTGTTCCTTTGCCTTCTGTGGATGCGGGCTGTTCATGAACTTATTGCAGAAGAAACCCGGTTCAAAGTGGCTAGTATGGCTTCTCCTGGTTCACAGTCAGTTTTTGCTGCTCCGTCTGCTTCCTTCCGTTCACCTTCAGCATCTCTGTTGCCCACTCCAGCATCCCATCTTATTCAGTCTACGGGTAAGTCCAAGCCTCAGTGGCCCCAGACACCTGTGGATGAGTGCAGCTATTGCCATCAGAAGGGTCATTGGAAGCATGCGTGCCCTAAGCGTCTTCAGCCCAAAGGACGTAATGCTTCTCAGTCAGCTGGTTCATCAGCTTCTCGGGCACCACAGCAGAATTCTCGCCCTCCTGCAGCATTGGCCACACCTTCCTCCAGCAGTACTCATTCTCCTCCCCCGTTTGATTTTGAGCAGTTTCAGCAATATCAAGTTTACATGGCAGCCATTCAGGGAACTCCTTCCCAAGCTTCTGCCTTGACTACCACTACCTCAGGTTTGCATGGTGCTTACACCACAGGTATCTTACCCACCACTTGGCTGTTTGACTCTGGCTCCTCCCATCATATGACCCATCACTCCTTAGTCATTGTGTATCTCCTGTTAGTATTGTCATTGCCAATGGCTCTCCAATGCAAGTTGTTTCTATTGGTTCCATCCTCCCCACTACATCTTCTTCTCTATGTATTCCTAATGTCTTTTATGTTCCCCAATTAACTTTGAGCCTCCTTTCAATTAGTCAGTTGTCTGATTCCGGCTTTGATGTTATATTCTCTTCTTCTGGTTGTGTTGTGCAGGATCAGGATTCCAAGAAGCAGATTGGGGCAGGCTGTAGAGTTGGTGACCTCTTTATCTTGGAGCATTTGCGTATCCCATCAGAGTCCTCTTCCACTGCTGCGTCATCCTTTCGTTTAGATAATAGATCTTCTCCCTTTTATCTTTGGCATTCTAGATTAGGACATTTGTCTAGTGAGCGTCTGAAACTTTTGGTTAAATCTGGTCATTTGGGAAACATTTCTATTAGTGATATTTCTGCCTGCAGTGGTTGTAAGTTTGCTAAAATGACTGTTTACCTTTTAATAAAAGTTCTTTTGTCTCTACTTCTCCCTTTCAGCTTGTTCATACTGATTTATGGAGTCCTTCCCCAGTTGTGGCTAGAGGAGGTTTTGTTTACTATGTTTCTTTTGTGGATGATTTTTGTCGATATACATGGGTGTACTTAATGACGCATAAGTCTGATTTCTTTAAAATTTATCAAAGCTTTCATGCTATGGTTCAAACTCAATTTTCTGCGTTTATTAAAATTCTTCGTTCTGACTTGGGCGGGGAATACTCTCTTTCTGAATTTGATCACTTTTTAGACACCCATGGGACTATCCATCAGTCTTCTTGTACTGATACTCCTGCTCAAAATGGTAAAGCTGAAAGAAAGCATAGTCATCTTCTTGATACTGCTCGGTCTTTGTTATTATCATCCTCTGTTCCATCTGCTTTTTGGGGAGAAGCCGTTCTCACTTCAGCCTATCTTCTGAATCGGATGCCTACTCCTCTTCTTTCCGGTTGTTCTCCTTATGAGCAGCTCTATGGTCAGGTTCCTAACTACTCTCTTCTTAAGGTGTTTGGTTCCACTTGCTTTGTTCTTCTTCCCAAGAAAGATCGCACTAAGCTCAGCGCCCGTTGTGTCTTAGGTGTCTTTCTGGGATATGGAATTACTCAGAAAGGCTATCGGTGTTATGATCCTGTAACCAAAAAGCAGTATGTATCTAGGCATGTCGTCTTCTTAGAGCGTATTCCGTATTTTACTCTTCCTCCCAAAACTACTCCTGTAGCTAAGGAGGATTTGATCTGTATTGATCCGTTTCCTGTAGATGTGCCTACTGATGAATATACCTCTACTCTTGAGGTCTCTAATGTTCTGCAGCTCCTCATCACCGCCCTCCAATCACTCAAGTCTACATCCGCCGTCCAACTTCTCCTCCTGCTCCCCAATCTGCCTCTAACGATCCTGATCCACCCCGGTATCCTACCCGTGACCGACATCCTCCGGTAAAATATGGTTATGCACAAAATGGCTGCTCCAAGAACCGAGGAGCTACAAGGACGTTTTGTTGTAAAACGATGACCCCAAATCAAAGTCGAAAAGGCATCAGGGAGGGCAGACCTAGATAACCACAGGCTTAAAAGCATGGAGAAATAAACCACAGGCGATGTGACTCACATTCGTAAGTTTCAATTGAAATTTCAAGCAAGAAGTTACAGAGTGTCCCCTTGGCAATGATAGACCTAGCTTACACATTGTAGAATAAGAGAAGAAACGGGGGAAAAGAGTACTATACACGCACAGAGCTTATGTCCAACCATACTATACCCATGACAACAACCAGGCCTAGAAAAGTCCCATCACACTATTATACAAAGTGATAAAAATGCATAAACAAACAATACCTTCTTCTTTCGTAAAGCAAGAAAACCAATGCCTTTCGTAGAGTAGACCACACCACAAATTGGTCCTCTAGTTGTTTCTGAAACTGTAGAATCTGTGAAGAGAGTGAAAGATTAAACAATCTGCGGATTAGTATACACTATAATGTATTAAGATACTGAATAGGTAAAAACAAGATCAGTTCAATCACGGATTCTACAAGTTCGTGTATGTGGCTGAAAGACTAATTACAATTAACCAAAAGGCATTTCTATGGTTCTACCTACATGCACATATTGTGGTTTATTGTGAAAACTTCCACGATTCACGGGAATGACCTGTGTAATCACTGAAAGGAATCAGTCCTTACAATTGAAGGCAAGTAGAACTTCATTTCGCTACAAAGTTCACAATTGCTCAATCGAAACAGCTAGCTGCTGCCAGGATTTCCGCTGATGGAAATACAAAATCTGGGCATGTAAAAGGAAGGAAAAAGTGGGCTAGGGTTAGAAATCGAGAGCAGAGGAAGGAGAGGGGATTACAATTACAATTAAAACCTCACAAATTGGCCGAACATAAGGTCCAATCTTCCCGGTGAGATGGGAAATCTGGATCCGTCGCCGAGGAATTAATACTCCGGTACTGGCGTCGGACGTCCATTTTGCCGGCGATGAGGCAGAGTCCGTTGATTTGGCTTTGGCCGCTTGACTCGACCGAATTTGATGAGGCAAAGCCTTTCTCCATCTTGAAGCCTTTCCTCGTCTATTATAAAGGCTTTGTGATTAGACTGAGCGGCGGAAACTGGTTAATGCAAGAAAGCTTTTATCCATAGCTGATTGAGTGCCTCACACGTTGACCAAGCATCGGGGAGTCGGAAAGATTCATTCCGGGAAAGCAACACGTAGGCACGGGCGAATTGAGATTGCTCAAAACATCTTCTGGCAAATATCCCCCATCCAAGTGAGTATCTTGAATGACAACTTTTGAAGAGCTCGAGAATATGCTTCCACAATTGGATGTCCAACATCCTACATTTAGCAGCAATAGGAAGGAAATAAACACAAGTGTGCAATAGTTTTTGGACATCCTACATTTAGCAGCAATAGGAAGGAAATAAACACAAGTGTGCAATAGTTTTTGGACATCCTACATTTAGCAGCAATAGGAAGGAAATAAACACAAGTATGCAATAGTTTTTGCCAAACACAACAAATCTACTTGTGAAAGATGGAAAAAAATATGGTTAAGAAAAGCATGGAGATAATGTCAGTGTCATAATACAAATCCCACATTGTTCAAGGGGCGATCATAGCATAAAAGTGTTAGTCAATCTACCTTTCTGACAATTCAAAAAACTGCCACTATAAAAATCTCCTTAAAAGAGTTTCTTTTTATGGTACACATCGAAGGCGATAGGAATGTTTTTTCAATCACATTTGCACTATATCAATTTACGACAAAATATCATAATATGCCAGTATGAATCAGTTATGCAAACTAATGTACAGATTAAATCTCGATTTGACACTTACGGAATCGTCCCAAATCCCCAATAAATAAAGCGGTACAAATCTAAATAATGAAGCTCGAAGTCAGAATAACCACAGGTGTCTGAGTTTTGCTCCAGTGATAAACCATAATTAATCTAGAACGTGTCAGACTTCAAACTCTAAGTACGAAGACGGGGCTTACAAAATTAGATTCAGTTGCCTTTTACCGAACTTACCTTTCCATATTGGATTTTCCCAACATCAAGAAATGTCTGAGCAAGGTTAGGATATCTTTGTCTTGAGCAGCCGTATAAGAGCTTCAGCTTGGTCCAATAAGAATTCCATCTTATCCAGTTCAAATATTGGATCCTTCATTAAGGACCATGATGTTCGAACTGGAGATTCAAAAGTAGTTTGTTCCATATTCTCTCTTTCCATGCTAATACTGCTGCTTCCAACCTATTGACGGCTTCACGGGCACTGTTTTCAAATTTCGAACGCGGAAAATTGAGCATTTCCTCTACTGATACTGATTCGGCACTCAAGATTCTGGAAAATTCTTCACCAAGATATGCCTTTCCGGTAGGGCTGTTCATCTTACCCGCAACCCGACCATCCGACCCGACCCGACCCGAAAAACGCACATCCGACCCGACCGACTAGGTCAAACGGTCGGATTCAGATCTAATTCTCTGAAAATCTCAGTTCTTCGGTCGGGTTACGGATTGGGTAGAATTAGTTTGGTCGGACCCGACTCGACCGAATTAGATTTAGTATAAAATTTAACCCTAAAGTGGTTACCCACGCCGCACACTTTCATCTAGATCTGAAAAGTGAAAACCTCCACTCTCTCAAGTCTCTCTCTAGTCCCACACTCCCATCTCTCTCTCCTCTTACATCCTCCGCCGCACGCCTCAACCACACGTCTTCCCAGTAGGGCTGTTAAAACGGGGGGTTGGAGTCACCGGACCGTGCGCTCACCGCTGACAGCTGGTCGGGGGGATGCAGGGCTCTTTCGCGGCGGGAGCGTACATGGGCTATTCCTGTGTTCAGACACTAGGTGGAGGGGTATCAAATATCTATTCATCCACGAGTTTGTTGGACTGCCATGGGAATTTTTATTTTTTTTAATCATAGCCTCTCTCTCTGCACACATATTGGCTAAATACAAGTCTGATGGTGGAAATCTGGAGGTGGAAAGCTGCTGATGATGGAGATAATGGTGAAAATCTCGAGATCTGTTTATGAGATGTGGAACCCAACCAACCCGATCTATCCGACCCACACAACTCGGTCGCCGTTCGGTCGGAATCCGATCATACTTTCGGTCGGAGTCGGATCCCTTTTAACCAACCAGACCAAATGTCAGTCGGGTGAAATCCGACCCGAACCTGACGAAATCCGACCCGTGAACAGCCCTACTTTCCGGATTGTAAATAAGTACAGATGACGGTCATTAGACTTATCAAGGGTAAAAAAACTGCAGAAACAATTCATAGTTCTAGAGTGCAGTTAGCATGTTCATAAGATATACAGCAAATGGGTAGCAGGGATTCGACAAAAAAGTTCTATCATGAGTTTGGGATGTAATAATAGCATATTAAGACCATAAAAAAACACAGAAGTGCGATATTTTATTCTTTTCACACAAATGGCATATAATGATGCCCTGAGCCCCAAGTCTGATGGCCAATTCTCGCTTTTGTGGAAGGTTAGCTAGTTTAGAGTGGAAACTCTGTCATGCAATGAACTTCCACGCAAAAAATCTCACCTAATAAGCTTCCAGCATGGACGAGCAATTTCATCTAGGCTCATATGGTCAATGATGCTAGGAAACCCACTATCAAAATTTATGTAAAAGCCAAAGGTGGATTTAAATTTTTATGGGCACTCCAAAATAAAATGTAAAAAATCCCTGAGAATTTGTCTAAGCTTATTGCCGGTTAAAAGTGCTTTGAAATGAAGAAACTTGCCTGTCTTAGGAAGTGCGTCTTTGATAATGGTAGGGACAGACATATCAAGCAAGACAGTCTCATTGATGAATTTGTCAGCCTTGAACACTTGGTGCACCACTGTCCTCTGATTTAGCAATTGACACTCCTAATGTATTGTCTGGACCATAAGGGTTCAATTGGTAAACCGAAGTACTAATAATTTCTCCACCAGCTCCTTCCCCAAATAGTGGTCCATCCCATTTAAAATGAAAATTCTCATGATCACATTTAGCCCATTGCTTCCTCATAAGAACCAATGCCAGCTAAAAGACATGCCAGAAAATCTGATCCTCCCCTAGGTACTGCTTGAGAGATTTTGTCAAAGCAGCCGAGGATACAGAATCACGGCCAAAGGGCTTCTCTACAATGACCCTCGTCCAGCCATTAGTAAACGAAGAAGAGAGGATTGCTTATTTTACGGCATCTACAAATACATTCGATGGGATTGATAAATTAAAAAGGCGATTAGAAACCCTCCCACCCAGCAGAGAAGTTCACTGCAATCTATCTATATAAAAATGAGAATCATTTGTGGAAAAATTGATCATCTACAACTTAATAGATAAGTAAATCAAGAAAATTATCCCCGTTAGGCTCTTTTGAGTCTTGCCTTTTAAAAAGGCACAAAAACCATTTTGATAAAGAGCCAACAGGTTACAATTCAAACCGGCAAAGTTAAACGAAACCCGAAGAAGGCATCCAGAAACCACAAAAAAAGGGTAAATGTTTCAAATTGTGTTACTCTCTGTCTTAGTGTCTTCAAATACAGTTCAAGACAAGACAAATAATGGCACTTCCTATTTGCCTATATTCTGCTTCTTGTTTTAGATAGGTCATAAAGCAACTTGAATTTCTCAAGGCTGTCAAAAACACAAAATTGCATTTTTTATTTCGCATGAGATTGTTTTATTCAGTAACTTTTCCACCAGATTCTTGAATGCCAAATTAAAGCAATCCATGTGAGCTCAACAAAAATAACTCATGAAAGCAAAAAAATATCTGGGCATTTCTCATAGAACAATACATAGTCAAAACCAAATGAAATGAGAGGACTGAATTCATTCCGTCCTAATTTTTACCTCCGCAGTTTCACTTGAATCGGCTCACTCATAGGAATCTTTCCAGCCTTCCTTCAATCCCATTTGCTTAGAACTAATCAATGCATCCTATTCAACAGAGATTAAAATATTGAAGAGGTAGCAAAGTTAATGGGAACTTAAAGAGCGAAGAAACCAATCTAACTAAGCTTGAATTTCATGTACTAAACTAAAGAACAATGAAACCTCTCACAAAAAGAGACAAATACTTTAGGCAGCTGATAAAACAGAAGTACAAAGAAAGAGAGAACAAACTTAACTCAGCAAAAGAGAGAACAAACTTAACTCAGCAAAAGAGAGAACAAACTTAACTCAGCAAAAGAGAGAACAAACTTAACTCAGCAAAAGAGAGAACAAACATAGTACAATTGAGATTTAGATTAGTCCTGCTCCAAAATATATTCACTTGGATTCTCTTTGGATATACCTGTTTAATGTTCCAAAAACAAATTTGAAGAGAAATAGTTGTCGATTACATGCATTTTTCTTGTAAGCTGAACTCCAAATTTTGCCTTCTTTCCTATGTTCAAAACATTAAGTAAAATATGTATGCATAGTTTTAAGAAAAATAAAGGAGTAGAATTGATTAATGACATCAAGCTAAATCCCATGATGGAGCACAACAACACCAATGTTTGTTTCTTAAGGAAATCGTGTAAAAGGCATTTGACTATTTGAGAGGTAAAAACATTGAAAAATGTATATTAACTTAGAGAATCAGCAAAGGCAGACCTATGTCTCGCGACCTTGTAAGTAAAGCTCCCATGGTCTTGAAATTGCAAAACATAGAAGACATTGTCGGGAAAAAGATTACTTTTGAGTTGTGCTAATGTGATTTTTTAACAAAGCAAAATAAAGTAAATTAAAAAGCACAGTGTTATACGGTAATTAGCGGATATAAAGTTCCATGAAGGAAATCAAGAGTCGGAAGTTGCGGAAAAGGGTTATTTTTTCCCTAGTATTCACTCTGATGTCGATTTCACTTCCATTAACTTAAAAGTAGGCGGAAAAATACTTCACATGACCTTGAACAAAACCAGAAAAAATAGTGACAAAGAAAAAATGTACGATGATACATGGTTATCGTGTCTGTGCATGAGAAAATCAAATTGTCCTCTTTTCCCTTTAGCGAAACATATAAACCAAAGCGCAGTCCACCTTCATGGTTATTAATTAGCATTTTAACATGGGGTTATTAATTAGCATTTTAACATGGTCTTAATGAGTTTCATTTCCGTTCATGGTTTGACATGAACCATACAAATTCTAGCATTTCTTTATGACATAGAGAACCACTTGTTCCATGAGGACGAAAGGTCTCAGCATATAACAATTTAAAAAAACCAAACTGAAAAAGAACAAAACATACAATCTTAGTGAGAGTAACAGAATGGGAAAAGAAATTCAGCAAGACGTAAAAATTTATCACCTCCAACTTATGCAATAAAAGATCGCCCATCCCTACGTCCTACTCAACCAATCTGTCCAGCTACCGCACAACATGAATAAAGCGGCCAAAAATCTCAAATTACCTTGATAGAGGAGAGTCGAGTAACCCATTGCAGCTTCACCAAGTACAGCTTCACTGCAAAGATCAATAAAGTAAATACATACATAATTTCTTCAAAAAAAAGAAAGTAATATTTATAGATTTATTCTAACAACTGAACCATTTCCCTTGGAAACATTAGTAATCCCAGCAAGAAAATCATGATGCCAGTACACCAATCCACTAAGCAGCTAAATATTCCTTTTTTCAGTCATGATCATCGTCAAAGGAAAAAAGGTCGAAGCACACATAATTTACATATTCATATAAACTGCAGTAGAGTTAACCTTTTTTAGCAAGTTCGACTTTCAGTCCGAGTTTTAGGGTTAAAAAAAAAGGGCCATCCGTGACCCACATAATGATCAAGCAAACAGAGCCAATAAGCTATATAAACCAAACCAAAACATTACAAATGCTTCAACTACAACCAAGTTCATGACAAATAGCCATTTAACCCAAAAATCTAACTATGAAACATAGTTGGGGCATTTTATCAAACAATTGGAAGGCAGTCGAATAAACCTTAACTGGAGCTGATTACACAATAAACCTCAAGCACCCACAAAACAATCATACAATATACTTCTGATACTTTGAGTCTGGAAGCTTATGACACTCCACAAAGAAATAGAACGAAACAAAATGTGATTTTGAACTTCATTGGGTAGGGCCAGCGTGAAGGTAGGCCACTAAAAACTATTTAGCACAGACACTCTGCACTTTATAATTGGGCGTTTGATCAAGTAATATGACCGGATAAGTAACTACTATGGAGACATATGGGGAAATAAAAATACTAAGCGTCAACTTCATCATTTTCCCTATCTATCAACATTAGGATTTTAAAGATTTAAGGGAATTGGACTAAACTGACAGCACCTGCGTCGAAATCTCCTCAATCGCAGCGTCGAATTTTTTTTTTTCTCGGCATCCTAGCGTTGAGTCTTATTTACCCAACATCTAACTCACTTATACGAAACCTTAACCTCTGAAACTCAAACTTTTAAGGGTCTCAAATATTTGAACTACCCACCAAATCAATACCGAACAATGAACGTGAAGAACTGGTTTAAGATGGAAACTGAAGACTGTTGGAGAAGCACTCCAAGCAAAAGATTAAATTGAAATCAGGGAGAGGGAGAGAGAAACCTGGTGAGATCGACCAGCGAGGAACGCCACAAAAGAAATGGAGAAATTTCTGGCTACCCGATTTTCTGCAAGTTCGCCTCATGCTTTTACACCTCGCCGTTCAACAGTAATTCGCCATTTCAACAGTGATTGAAGGACACCAAGTACACAGTCCGGCTTCCTTCTCGCCAAAGCAAAACCCAAAAGGTACGCAAGATGTCTATCCCATTTTTCCACGCTTCCTCCCCCGAAATCAGGAAAAAGGACATGGAGAAAGAGAAGAAACGAAGAGGGAAGAGAGGAAAAAAGACGCATCCCCACTGCCCGCTGCCCGTTCCTTGTTGAGGAGAACAAAATGGCAGACGAAACTGCCCGGATTTCTGCCCCCTCCTGGCTCTTATTATGTATAGGTTAGATAAACTTGCAAGTCTATAATGCATCTCAAGATGACAAAACCCCAAGATACTTGCTATGTATATGGCAAAAATTCTTGTACCAGTTCTTAAGCCTGCACTCCAGTGGTGATCTCCTTCTTGTTGGTATATTATGCACAAGCTTTAAATGGGAACAATAAAAGTCACACATCGGGAGAAGAGTTTTGACAAAGAGAAGCTCCATATCACCATCCATAAATGCATTGCTAACCCAATAACAAAAGTTTTGTAAAGGGACTAATGTATGTAAGCTATCACTTTGATGTTCTACTTCGCGGTTTTTTATGTGACGTATTGTGAGAGTGATCTGTCTTGGTTTTTGAAATAAACTGTTCTTTGTCAATGGAACACCCGACAACTCAAATCTTTAGTATTTACAGCAGCAAGAAACAAGAACTCTTTTAGGTGAATTTGACAACCATATAGGCCTAGTGATTTGCTTTGGAGTCTTTTGACCTGAAAGCACCATTCTTCTGCTCAAGAATCATAGTGTCCAACTCTTTAAGAGGAAATAGGTAAGCTAGTTTATTTCAATTCCATGACTTATCTAGCATCTAGGGTAGTAGTAACAAGAAATAAGCATTGGAAAAATTAAATAGAAACAAAATACTTGTACAACCCATCGAAGTAATTCCATCTTCCACTCTCACCCAACGATGAAAATCTGTGTACTATTTTTAACCATTCATGAAGATCACAACAAACTTGATTTGAAACACTTATAACTTGGATTAGCGGAAAATTATCAAAAAATGAATTCTATCGAAGTACAATGTAACACAATAAGACCTTGTTGTGGGCTTCATGTATCTTCTATCTCTTGATTTTATAAGTTAGAAACTCTCTCCTCTCCACTTCTCTCCCTCTTTCTGTGCAAAAACTTCATTTCTAATCCTACATACTCCGCCATCATATATATCTCCGCAGTATTTGGATGGGATTTATCGTCTGACGAAAACCCATGGAGAGACAATGAACCATTTGCATCGCCAGCGTCAACCCAACTGAATCCTACTTCTTTTCTCACCCCTCTATCTCTCATCCCTCTTCGTATTTTCGCCACCTTTTCCCAATCCCCCCTCTCAGCGTACAAATTTGAGAGCACCACATTTGAACCCGACTCCTCTGGCTTCATCTCCATCAAAGCATCGTATGCCCTCTTAGCCATCTCCACATTCCCATAAGTCCTACAAGCACCAAGTAAGCTCTGAAGCACAGAGAATCCTGGCCCACCTGGAATCTGGCCGACAAACTCTTCGGCCTCCTTGAGCCTCCCTGCTCGGCCTAACATATCCACCATACATGAATAATGCAAGCTAGATGGTTCAATCAAATGATTTTTAATCATTGAGTCAAATATTTGTCTGCCCATACCAACCATCCCCTTCCTACCACAAGCAGTTAGCACAGAGAGGAAAGTGATTGAATCAGGCCTCACACCTCTCTTCTGCATCTCCTCAAAAAGGCTCATTACCGATTCATAGTCTCCATGCCTTGAATAAGCAGAGATTATTGCCGTCCAAGCAACTTGGCTTCTTTCAGGCATTTCGTGAAATACTCTAAGAGATTCAGATATGCTCCCACGCTTTGCATACATGTCAAGGAGAGCACCCAAAACAATTGGGTCCTTCAATCCAAGTTTTATTAAATAAGAATGGCATCTTTGGCCGTGTTTTATAGAGATGGCCTCAGTTGCGCCAACTGCACTCAAGACACTGCCAATGGTGAATTCACTGGGAAGGGACTCTAATATTGCTAACAAGAATGTCCGTAGAGCTTCTTGGCCCATGCCATTTTGGGCATACCCTGAAATCAAAGCATTCCATGATACAATCCCTCTGTACTTGAGCTCTTCGAAAATCTTCTCCGAGTCTTCCATTAACTTGAATTCAGCATACATGGTAATGAAGCTATTAGCAACGTCTAGTTCAGACAAAAAGTTTGATTTTAAGGACAACCCATGAACCAGTCGACCTTCTTCCACCAAATTCTTGATTGTTATGGCATGAATCAATGCAATGAATGTAACATCATTGGGACAAACTCCATCTGACCTCATCTGATTGAATAGGGACATAGCATTTTCTTCATCTGTAGAAATCATTGTAGTCCACGAGATCACATTACGATCAGTCATGCTCCCAAAAACCAATGCTGCATCATTGACAGCCTCGCACTTGGAATACATTGCAATCAAAACATTACACACTGATACATGATTCACATAATCCCTTCTAGCTGCATATCCTCTTTTGATGGCCAAACTATGTATCTGTCTCCCAAGCTCCACGTTTCTTTCTTGTGTACAAACTGAAACTATGCTGGTAAGAGAGACATGATCGAGCTTCATAACTCGTCTCACCATTTCTAGACAAGCCCAAATAGCTTTTCGTCCATAATTTCCTTCCTGAGCATACCCCGAGAGCATTGCATTCCACGAAACCAAATCCTTTTTTGGCATTTCATCAAACACTTTTTCAGCTTCCACTATACGGCCCCATCTGCAATACATTGTTATCAGGGCATTCCCAATGAAAACTTCACAACCTAAACCACACTTTAGTTCAAGAGAGTGCAACTGAATCCCAAACAAAAACTCCTCATCATCAGCACAATGGGCAAGGAGAGTACTATAAGTCACAGCATCAAAAACCATTCCGCTTAAATTCATCTGACAAGCAAACTTTAAAGCATCCTCAACATTTTCAAAACCCGAAAGGATGGTGTTGCAAGAAACAATATCAGGGTTATTCAATTTCTCGAAAATCGACAGACCCTGATCAAATTGTCCAGACTTACAATACATGCTCATCAAAGAATTCGACACACCGAGGAACGAAACCAACCCAGATGTAATGGCAAACCCGTGGATTTTACGCCCGAGTTTTGAGTCTCCCCGGCAAGCCTTGAGAGCCATGGCAATCGTAACTGCATTGATGGTGCTAGCGAAATCATTCTTAAGCTGTTTCTTGAATACCCTAAGGGCTTCGAGATGATTATTCTCACGCGAATATGCGAGCATAGAATGCTGGAAGGGAAGAAACTCTGGGTGAGTAATTTTGTCGAACAGTTGGTATTCATGGTGAGATGAATGGAAGTTTTTGAATTCTTTTGACCGATGTGTGGCTCTTCGGCGGAGGGTTTTGGAAGTCAATCGATGGGTAATCATGGGAACCCAAAACGCTCCAGTTGAGATCAACGAAACCCTGAAACCACAAAGAGATTCAACATGACTATCGTTGTGTCAATATGAGAGCATAGAAGGGTGGAAGGGGAGAAAGTTTGGGTGACCTGGGTGAGGAATTCTTTGGAACAGTTGGTGTTCATGTCGTGTGGTGTTCGACATGATTTACAGATTTACAGAGAGAGAAATCTGCAGATTTACACAGATAAAGAGATGAAAAACTTGTGTTGGTGTTCGTCAGAGAGAGAGACTTGTATCTACAGATTTACAATAAAACACATACAAAATACAATCAAAAACTTGTGTCTCCAGATTTACAACAAAAAACATACGTATTTACAGTCATAGATATACAAAAATCGAACAAAACGAGTCCTAAAACGTTACATATTCAAAATACATACATAGACGAAGTGACGAACAGATCTCAAACAAATGGTGGACGTCGTCGACTCCGATGACGATTATGGACGGGCTGGCGTCGGTTGAATAGATCTCGGCGTCGATTCTCTCTCTCTCTCTCTCTCTCTCTCTCTCTCTCTCTCTCTATGCCATCGCCTATCTCTCTCTCTCTACAATAAAACCACTCTCACATAAAACGTGGGCCCCATTTTTAAAAGGAAGAAAAATCAAACGACAACGACGAGCTATTCCGAGGGCACAGAGAGAGAGAGAGAGAGAGAGAGAGAGAGAGACAGAGAAGGGACGATGAGAGAGGAAGAGAAGAGGGACGAGAGAGAGTATGTGAGAGGCTGAGAGTTGAAGTTTGAGTCCGTTGAGTCGGGCGTGAGAACCTGAGACGGGGAATGTTTCAGAAAAAATGTTTTGACGGGTTTCAAAAGTTTTGGGGGTTTTTTTAGGGAATTTTTTTAAAAAACCCCTAACCTTTGGACCGAGTATTATAGAGACACCTGACCTTCAATAAACGTTAACTAAACCCCCGAGCTTGACACTCCGTTATCAATTTGCCCCCTCATTCGATTTTCCGTCCAATTGATAACGGCGAGTCCTACATGGACACTTATGGGACCCCATGCCCATTAGTTGGCCTCCACGTGGACATGACACTACTTAAAAAAACCCTGACCTTTGAACCAAATGTCCCATAAACACCTGAACTTCATAAAATGTCAACTAAACCCCTCACCTTGACACTCGGTAATCAATTCCATGCCCATTAGGGTTCATGTTGAGATGAGTGGAAGTTTTTGAACTCTTTTGACCGTTGTGTGGCTATTCTGCGGAGGGTTTTGGAAGTCAATTGATGGGTAATCATGAGAACCCAAAACGCTCCCAGTTGTGATCAACGAAACCCTAAACCACAAAGAGATTCAACACGACTATTGTTGTGTCAATATGCGAGCATAGAAGGGTGGAAGGGGAGAAAGTTTGGGTTACCTGGGTGAGTAATTCTGTGGAACAGTTGGTGTTCATGTTGTGTGGTGATCTGCGGAGGGTTTTGAAATTCAGTTGATGAGAATCATGAGATTCGAGTGATGACCGTTGAGATTCAATGAAACCCTAACACCATCTCCGAATCACCTATTTGACAATAAATCATTTACTAGGGTTGTCCAAGAATTCCGCCTAGACACGGAATTCGACGACGTTTTCGGCCTCAAAAAGGAAGAGAAATCAAACGACAATGACGAGCTATTCCGAGGGCACAGAGAGAGAGAGACAGAGAAGGGATGATGAGAGAGGAAGAGAAGAGGGACGAGAGAGAGTATGTGAGAGGCTGAGAGTTGAAGTTTGAGTCCGGTGAGTCGGGTGTGAGAACCTGAGACGGGGAATGTTTCAGAAAATGTTTTGACGGGTTTCAAAAGTTTTGGGGTTTTTTTTAGGGAAAAATTAAAAAAAAACCCTGACCTTTGGACCGAGTATTATAGAGACACCTGACCTTCAATAAACGTTAACTAAACCCCCGAGCTTGACACTCCGTTATCAATTTGCCCCCTCATTCGATTTTCCGTCCAATTGATAACGGCGAGTCCTACGTGGACACTTATGGGACCCCATGCCCATTAGTTGGCCTCCACGTGGACATGACACTACTTAAAAAAACCCTGACCTTTGAACCAAATGTCCCATAAACACCTGAACTTCATAAAATGTCAACTAAACCCCTCACCTTGACACTCCGTAATCAATCCCCCCCCCCCCCCCCCCAAAAAAAAAAAAAATGAAAAATGAAAAAAAAAACACGACGTCGTTTTGTGCTTTGTGCGTTTGTGATGGGCTTCCAAATTTTTTCGTTACACGTTGTCTGTGGAGCCAACTTCAGGGTCCCACACAAACAATCTGAACCGTTCAATAATTTTAAAATAATTAA
Organism: Vaccinium vitis-idaea; assembly: GCA_963854785.1. Classification (NCBI taxonomy): domain Eukaryota; kingdom Viridiplantae; phylum Streptophyta; class Magnoliopsida; order Ericales; family Ericaceae; genus Vaccinium; species Vaccinium vitis-idaea. The sequence continues at coordinate 4,897,769 of OY978226.1, read as the reverse complement.
TTGAGTGGTTTTGTAGAAAATGATGCCCATCAGATATTTATAAGTGAGTGATCTAATTCATTTAGAATCTGGACCCTATAATTTGAAAGAATTTTCTAAAAAGTTATGCAAATGTATGCTTGTTATCCTCTTGATCAGAACTATAGATATCTACTTGTTGAGAGGATCATTCTCTAATAAAATTATCTTGATTGGACATCGATATGTATCAAAACAGTTCATAATTTTTGCGTTTTCATACCTATTAATGTCCAATCAAGACAATTTTTTAAGTGAATGCTAATCTCAACGAGCGCTATGATATCTACGGTTTAGATCAAAGGGAAATTGATTACGAAGTGTCAAGGTGAAGGATTTAATTGACGTTTTTTAAAGTTCAGGTGTTTATGTGACATTTCGTCCAAAGGTCAGGGTTTTTTTTTTAAGTACTATCATCTCCACGTGGAGGCCAACTAAAGGGCATCGGGTCCCACATGTGTCCATGTAGGACTCGCCGTTAGCATTTGGACGGGAAATGGGAGGAGGGGGTAAAATGATAACGGAATGCAAAGGTCAGGAGTTTAGTTAACGTTTATTGAAGGTCAGGTGTCTCTATAATACTCGGTCCAAAGGTCAGGGGTTTTTTTGAATTTTTCCCTTTTTTTAAAACAATTTAAAGTTTTGAATTTTAACAAATCGTTTAAAAAAACCCAAAACTTTTGAAACCCGTCAAAGTAACATGTTCTAATTATTTGAAACATGTTCTAATTTTTTACAAATCACCTTTTTTGTGTTTTGAAATTTTTAGAAACTTTGACAACGTTTTTAATAAACACAAAACATAAATAAATGATCAAACACAGTTTCGTTTTTAGTTTTGAAAAAAATTGAAAACAAAAACATAAAACAAGAAATAAAAACGTTACCAAACGCACCCTAACTTTTTAGATTTGAACTGGGGGATGGTGTTATCCCTAAAGGACAACATCCATGTTTTTCCCAATCTGGGACGTCTGGGACGTCCGTGCTCGGCAATGGACGGCTCGAATTTGTTTGGTAGCGAACGATTCGAATTTGTTTGGACAAAATGTGATCCGAGCCGTCCATCGCAAAGCATGGACGGCCCAGATAGGACAACATGCACCCCAGGCACATACGAAATAATAATTCACAAAAATTGACTCAAAATTAATAAATATGAATTTGTATTATTTATAAAGACAAAAAAATAGTCTGGCTACACAGACCAAAGTTGATGAGTAAAAGTTTGTAGAATTATTATTTTGCCCTTTTTAAAAAATTAATGGGTAAAGAGTTAATAGGTAAAAATGGAGGATAATTTTAAAATTGGAGGAAAAAATTAATGTACTAGTTGTAAAGTGAAGGTAAAAGTTGATATGAAAGGTGAAATGATAAATGTTACTAAGTTAAATTTACAAAACAACAATTAAAAAGAGACGGAGAGAGTATATATTTCCTCTTAGCCAAGATAACATATCGAACCCTAAATCACCTCTCGACCACATGTGCAAATGATAATAAAAAATTCATAAAATAATATACGAATGTATTCATGAAAAAATTCCCCATGATGGAATTTGTTACAACATTTTGCCTACTACTTCACTAATAAATGTTTTTGTAAAAAAAAGAAAAAAAACCATTATGCCTACTACTTGAGGAATTAAATGGTATCGTTCATTTGTTGATACGAAGGATTACAAAAAAAGTGACTATTGCTTTGCGATTGGTTGTTTTTGTATGATTTACTATGGTACCATATATAAATAAGTTACGATGTCACCTGACTATTTTTTTTTTCGGCAATTTGTCTAAAAGTCCAAAGTTAGGGGCCTAAAGACTGATTTAGTCTAGTCTACACTTGACCAATGCATCGCGTCCATTGAATAGAAGTGTTTACTGTCTAAGGTCCTGGAAAGCGACGGGAAGAGCTCTGTTGTGCCCGACGACGGGTTTAGGCTCATGGAGTACTACCCCAAAATTGAATGGCGATGGGTGGTACCCCTTTAATTAGGGGATTGAATAATTTTAGGATTCAATTTTAGGGGGTTTAGGCTCTTTGGGGTAGGGTATAGTGGGTTTAAGCATTTTGGGTTTAGGCACTTAGGGTGCACTTTCCATTATAGGGTTTTAGCTGTTTAGGCACTTTCATTGGATACCCTAGTATTTTAGGCACTTTCATAGGGTACCCTAGGGTTTAGGTTTTAGGGTGCACTTTCCTATTATAGGGTTTTTAGTGGTTTAGGCACTTTCATAGGGTACCCTAGGATTTAAGCACTTTTATAGGGTACCCTAGGGTTTTAGGCACTTTCGTAGGGTACCCTAGGATTTTAGGCACTTTCATAGGGTACAAACTTTTTTGGCACTTTCATAGGGTACAAACATTTTTTTGGTAAAAAAAAAAAAAAGATGTCAGCGTTAGGACTAGATAGGTTATAAACTTGTTTGGTGGATTAACGAGGTTACAAATTCTTTGCCTAGGACTTTTGAACAAATTGCCCTTTTTTTTTAGTCATTCGTCATTCCTAATCTATTACTCCATGGGGGGAGAGGGAAATGTGACTTTATCGCGGGATGCAGTGTGACCGCATGAGTTAGCCACCACTTGCTATGTCACCTTATTCAAGTACTAAATTTTGTGTAATTAAAAGTCCCACACGAATCGAGTTTCTTTAATAAAATTATAAACACAATGCCACTAACTTTCGAAATAGATAAGTTAAGTCTATTTACAGAGAATGGGAGAAGCAATCACACCATGTGAATTCAAGTCCGAACAGAATATCGAAAACCCCCTTCCCCTCAAGGATTGAAATTTTTGTTTGGTTGGCTCCGCAGAGCATATTGCATCAAGATTAACCCATGCTAGGTGCAACATTATTCATCTCAGTCAATACGTCCTTTGCCCTCTATGCAGGGCCGGTCCTGTGGGTAGGCTGGGTAGGCCCGGGTCTGGGGCCCACCATAAATACCCAATTTTTAGGGTCCCAATTACGTGTATATATATATATATATAGCCTAAATTTCTAGTCCACACTCCCGGAAATAAGGAAAAAAGGGGGTTTTTTTGTGTTGCAAATTATTTTTGGAAAATCCGATCCATCCAATGTGTTCAGAAGGTGTTTTCAAGGGTCCACGCGGAAAATCTTCAAAAAAAAAAATACCGGGAAGGGCTTGATCCAAGCAGTTTTCGCAAAAAATATATATTTACATTTTTTGCTAAAACTGCTTGGATCAAGCCCTTCCCGGTAATTTTTTTTGACGATTTTCCGCGTGGACCCTTGAAAACACCTTCTGAACACATTGGACGGATCGGATCGTCAAAAAAAAATTTGGATCATGAGGTGCGGAAATTAAAAGTCCGGATGTGAAGCAAACCCTATATATATATATATATATATATATATATATATATATATATATATATATGTTCATAGAAGTAATAAATATATAATGTTGCACTATAAGAAATAGAAGAGCATTTGGTATAATGGAAAGGTTTGTGTGTTTTCTAGTAAATGCTAGGGTTCAATTCCCATGGGCCATTCTTTTCCTTTTCTACCTTCTCTTCCCTTTTCTTTTTTCTTACCATAGTCACTTTCTACCTTCTCTTTCTCTTTTTTTTTTTTCCTCTTTCCACTATCATTATCATTTGTTGACTTTTTTTTATAAAAAAATTGCCGGTGTAGTAATTAGGGAAAAAATAAATAAAACGCTTCGTGCGTATTAATAAAATGTTCGCATTGCCCATTTCAATTGATTTTCTAATTATTGCAATAAGAATAGACAATTATGACCGAAAACTATTTTTTATTAATATGAAGACACGAATTACAAAAAAGACAAATATGGAATACGGTATTTATCATTTGAAATAAATATTGGTTCTTTAATTTTTTTTTCTCTAGAAAAACATAGGACTCCAGTTTACATTATCATTTGGGGCCACGAAAATCTCAGGGCCGGGCCTGCCTCTATGGTTCCCAGGTGAATCTGCCCATCATCTCTTGCTTTATTGCCACTTTGCATATGGAAAGTTTGGTATGCAATCCTCAAGTGGTGGAACTGTATGCTCTTTTGTTCACTCTCCTTAAGAGAGGGTGAATATTATCTGTCATTCTATTGGTTGAAATCATGTAGGTCCCATCAAAAAGTAATATTATCCCATCAAAAATTAATGTCATTCCACTAAACAATGATGTCATCCTTAGCAAAAAGTATATTGCACGGGTGAGACCTACACCACTTCAATTAATAGGAGAGAGGGTAATGTTCACTCTCTTTTAAGGATTGCACTCGATGGAACATGGTTTAAGTATACCCTTTTGACTTTTATCTTACAGGGACTTTCCAACATTGTTCTCCTCCTCATTCAACAACATCATAGACTACTCTCGGGCCAGTTACTTTTATTGACTTTTTCCGGCTTTTTAGAATTTTTGAGTTTTTGCTCAAAAAGTCTCGAAAGTATCTCTGCACATAAAAAGCCCCAAAGGCCATGATAAGAGAAACAACTTTACTTTGTTTACCGTTTAAAGACTGAAAAGCCACAAGAAACATACTCCTAGTGGAAGACTTCGAAGGCTGACTTTATGGCGTTTGGAGTACTACTGTATTAGGATCTGATAGCTTTTGTTTGATTTTTGGCTGCAGCTTGCAGTTTTTTTTTCTTTTTTTCCAGGAAGGGCATCCATCATTTGGCTGGAGGCTGGGAGCTTCTCCTTTTCCAGCAATTTTTTTTTAATTCTATCATCGATCTACCCTTATCGAGCTTTTATAAAATCTTCTTTTGTCAATCAAGAAAAACATTCAAGCTGATATGAGTTATAATTGTCTTCGTTCATGGGACAGCAAGGCTACTTTTTATCACCCTGATGTGCATGAACATGTTACTTTGGAGGGATTAGAAACTTGAACATGAAATATTCCCCAATTTTCTCTCTGTATATAGAGTCGTGGTGCAATTTGATATCAGGGGCGTTCACGAATCACGTCAGTAGGTTACAACTTCTTCTTTTTTGTTCTTTTAAAAACCGGCGTCAATCTAGCTGGCACGACCCATGTTTTTTGCTTATAAACATAGATAAATAGAAAGCAAATTGAATCTTACATGCTCCCGTATGATATATTCTTTTTACTTTTTGTACTAATTTTTGATGATCAGCTTTAAGCAGAACTCCAGTTCAAATCAAACACTCATCCAGAGTGATAACCAAATAGAAAGGGAAAAAAAAAATGCGCCTTTTAAGACAAAGATCTTTTGTATCCCTTTTGAAAAATCATCGTTGCTTAAAAAATATTTGTCCCTCCACAGATGGAGCTTAATTCCCAGAAGAAGACGAAAATTTTAGTGGAGAAAGAGGTTCTGATCTTCCTTTCATGTGATACTCCAAAAAAGTGAAGGATTTGAACAAATTATTGGTAAGATAAAAGAAACAATTATTGGTCAAAATGATTAGTGGAAGGTAGTGTGTCGTCAATTACGTGTAGTGGCCAGTGGGACACTTGAACATGCTTTATTTATGTTTGCTTTAGTGGCTGCAGGTGATGAGAAAAACTTGGGTGCCGACCCCGACGGCACATTTCGGCCGTCCAAAAGTGTTTTGGACGGCCCAAATTTCTTCTTCGCTTGCTCTCCTCTTTCTCTATTTGCAATCTAGACGGTCCAAAAGTTTATAATTTGAGTCGTTTAAAACACTTTTTAAAAGGCCAAAATGTGCGATCGGGCACCACGAGGCCATGCCCGACCGGCACCCAAGTTTTTCCTACAGGGGACTGGTGGGTTGAATGCCAAGTGCAAGCAAACCTTCCCCATGTCAATTGGACTCATGTACCAACCAGACAACTTCTGTCCCTAAATAATTATCGGGCATTTTTTATTGTCGGATTTTTTTCTTTCAAGGAGGCCAAAACGAAACCGTATGTTATATAATTATTAGAACTATGCAAAGATATTGAGATTCTCGCAAGATCATTACCTTCTTGTGACATTTGCATTATGGGCCGGCACATCTTTGAAATAGGCACAAATTTGTTTTTTGGGCCTAAAGTAATGACTAAATAGTAAATATGGACCCTTTTTATGTTGGACACATGGACAGATCCAGAATTTTTGATAAGTAGGATAAAAAAAATTGAACCGCGAGCAATTCACCGTTTCAATTTGCTAGAAAGAAACAATTAGTAAATTAAAATAAAAAATTTGGTATATATTAATAACTAAATATATCTTCAACTTACAATTGGCCCCACCGACTTTCCATACTTTGCCCTCTTATTTTGGGGATTTGTGGGAGAAAAAGTTGGGAGTTTCTATTTTGCCCCCTTATTTTTCTAAGTTTCAAATCTGGCTAGGGCAAGTTAGGAAGTTTAATGTGGGGTTAAATAAGCAAAAACTTAGTGAAAACTATACCTTATCCCTAGTGAAATTTGGAAGGCAGTGGGGTCAATTGATCTCATTTATCTCTTAGTGTCCCCTCCCCTAGTTAGACAGTTATAAGGGTTACCAAAATAGGGCGCCCCTAAAAATCATAAATTTTCGGAGACTTAAATGTGGCTGCATTTCGTCCTTTAGCTCAAGGCTGGATCTAGTGAGTAACTATGGTTCACAAATCACAAAAGGGGAGGTTATAATGTGGGTGCAATTGCCCATCAGTTTCAAGATTCCATTTCTTTCTATTTTACCTTCTCTCCACTTCACCAAATCAGCATCACCCTTTTTATCCTCACTACAGCCGAAAAAAAATCTCTCATAAAAGCAACAATAACTCATTATTAGATCTAGATACTTTTGTAAATATTTCTTGTCATTATCAAGTAATCCATCCGTCCCTATTTTATAAATACTCCTTTTTGGGGATTTCAATTAAATAAGGAAACATAGTTATTGCTCTTTTGAAAACTTACTTTTCTCATTTTACCCATCCTTCAATCATGGAAAATGCTACAATACACACCTCTTATTTAAGTGTGTATCATACACACCCCTATAAAAGTTACGATTTTTTTTTTAATAAAAGTTACGAGACACACCAAAATGTTACGAATCATATTGTTGAAAAGTTACGAAACATTAAAAAATGTTACGATTGCCAATGAGATGGCACAATCTGGTGCATATGGTACATACCTTTAATGAGTTTGTATTGTAGCCATTTCCTTCGATCATTACATTTTCTTACTTTTTAATACTACTAATTTCAAATGGAAAGGTAAAAGAGAAAATTCATTAACTATCACCCATTTAGTTTTGAAATAAGACGATTTTTCTGGAACAGTAAAAAGTGCTAACTGAGACTATAAAATGAGAACGGAGGAAGTACTGTCCCCAACTGGTGCTGAAAGGCTCAAAACTTGGCCTATAAAAGGGAGCTCACTAGACCAATGACTGTCATGAGCTGAAATACATGTACAGAAGAGAGGAGGGTTGATAATTTCGTCATAAAGACACAGACAAAATGGTTTGTATCAAGCTTCATATTTATAGCGCGTTTGGTAATCCTTGCTTATTCGTTTAATTTTCTTACTTTTATGTCTGAATAACGACGCAAAATAAGCAAATTAAGCCTCACAAACAAGATAAGCAGGATAATGTTACCAATCGGGCGCTTAGGAGATTAGCATCTTCCCTGAATACATTCCAACTGATTGCAATCCAACTCTAATGTTTACTGTCTGTTTTTCAGGAGGAGAAGTCGAGTTGGGCAGTCGCCGATGCTGTGGATTTCAAAGGGTTCCCGGCAGATAGGACTAAAACCGGTGGTTGGGTTCCGGCTGCACTGATCCTAGGTTTGTCTTTAATCTCAAAATCTGTGACAAATTTTGGTGCCGTTTCCTCTGTTATCATTTCCAAATACACTTGCGTTTATTCGCAAATCGCGTTTAACGTGTTAAAACAAGAAAACTAAGTTGCCCCCATCATAAAACATTAGAACATGTAAGATTGAAATGGCAGAACTCTGAATTTCCCAAAGAGATCTTAGGTTGTTTCTCATAAAAAGATGGTTACTTGTTTTGTAAACGACTTGAACAATCATTCTGCATCTTTGTTTTCTGTGTACTTGGAATTAGTAATTAATGTTTTACTGTTTTGCCCGTAGTTTAAGTCCTAAAACATTTTAAGTGTAACTATACACTGTTTAAGGGACAGTTTAGACCACCGTAAAATCCACGCAGCTTCAATAATAGGGACACCAAACTGGTGCTTTCCCACTACAAGAAAGTTGGGATACTCCAACGGCCAAAAGCGTTGGTAAAAATGCCTTAAAACACTGTTATAGACCTGAAAGGTCTATACTAGCGCTTGTATAAAGCCGCTGGCGTCTACCCATTGCTATATCCATTCGTATATTAGACTAGATATTGAACTCAATAAGCATTTAGTTACTTCATGCAGATGGGAGTTGGTTTCAATACCTATCACTCCGTTTGGATGCCGGAGATGATTTGGGTGGATTTCTAATGAGGGTGGATTTGAAGGTGGATTTGTAACGAAGATGGATTTGTAACGAGGGTGGATTTGGTAATGAGGGTGGTCCCATCTCATAAGAATGGTGGATTTGTTAGTGAGGTGTTTGGATGTTATTTTGAGAAGGGAGATTAGGAAAGTGGATTTGATAGGATAAGAGGTCAAATGACGTAATTGCCCCTATTTTATTATTTGAATAAAGAAAATAGATTAATTTCTTAATAATTACATAATAATTTAAAAAATACATAATAATTACCCTACAATATTATAAGCATATTAAAAAATTCCGGGGAAAAAATAACAATTACAAAGTGAAAAAAATAATAATGGGAATGAAAAATAAAAACAAAAAGTGGCCCATGGTTTTGGAAATGTGGCCCACTAGTTTTGAAAGCGTTGGGCGGATGGAAGGCCGGCAAACCGGAAAACTCCATTATTGCGCCGGAAAACTCCATTATTGCTCCGGAAAATTCCATTTTTTTCCCCCGAAAACTCCATATTTCATCAGAAAACTCCATTTTTTTGGAAACCCAGAACCAGAACCATACTCGTACAAAAACCGAGAACCCAGAACCATACTCCATTAACGACAAGCTTTTCTCTTCTCTTTTCTCGATGGAAACCCAGAACCATACTCGTACAAAAACCCTCCAAATCCCCTGGATTTGGAGGGGTAGAAGTGGTAGAGAAAGTAGCAAATCGACCCTCGTTAGCTAACGATAGGGTCAAGCCTGTCGTTACCAAATCCAGGCATAGCCGGATTACCAGTCCCAACAGTGTTCCAAATCCAGGGCACAAATTTCCATCCAAACGGGGGATTACGGTGGGTCCGAGATTACATATCCGGATGGATGCCAAATCCGGGTGGCTAGTCCGGCATCCAAACAGGGCCTATGTATCTAGAGAGAAAACAGAGATGATTAACAGATTCAGCATACTCTAGGCCTCTTTTTTAAAAATAAAAGCATTTAATGGAAGTCAAACCAAGTTACTTTTCATTAATGTTTCAATAATCTTCTCATACAATGTCTTCTGTTTGTTTGTTTTAATGTCAAAATGCTATGGGTACTGACATGGAGTGTACAAATATTGCATAGACGGCTTTTGTGATTTTTTTTTTTATCTCACACTAATAATCCAAATCGTTTCTTAATTTTAAAATAATTTTTCAAATGACCTTGCAAAAGATAGCTCAATTGGAGATGTATAAGTAGTTCATAAAATTTTCATTCAAAATTTAGAATAATAATTGTTATATTGGATCATTCATTTATACATTCAATTGAGTTGATTTTTTTAAGGCCGCTCGGAAAAATAATTTAAAATTAATGTACGATTTGAATTATTCGTGTAGGATCCAAAAGTTGCTCTCTATCTTTACCTATAGTCGTTCTCGTTATAATTAATGAGTGAGGAGACGGACCTATTTGACATTGACGGTTCATGGGGGAGTCCGAATATGCTGCCTGGGCCATCCATTTGAGCCGTGACATATGTTACTCCCAAATTCCTATTTATTTGTCGGAAAATGATATGGGTACACCATTTGTGCACCCCAAATACACACTACCCTGAGATGACAAATGAGGAGATGCCTAATGTGGGGCTCACCCAAAAAATGGGTCTCTCCTCATTTGCCACCTCAGGGTAGTGTGCATTTAGGGTGCACAAGTGATGTACCCATAGCATTGTTGTTTATTTGTCCATTTCAGAGAATCGAACAAAGCATTAACAAAGCATATACATCTCCGTCCCTTTTTGATAGTCTATTATTTTATTGTTCTTTCAAAAGTTAATGAGTAAACAGTGAATAGAAAAAAATGGACGATAATTTTGAAAAGTAAAAGTAAATGTTGATGTGAAAGGTGTACTGATGTTGTATCTTTAATAAATTAGAATTATAAAGCTACACACTTGAAAAGGGATGGAGGGAGTGCTTTTGAAGATATTACTCCCTCCGTCCCAATTTTATAGTCCCAGTTAACACTTTTTGTTGTCCCAAAAAAATTGTCCCACTTCAAAACTAAATGGGTAATTGTTAAGGAATTTCCTCTTATACCCTTATATTTTGAAATTAAAAATAATAAAAAAGTAAGAAAGTGTAATGATTGAAGGGTAAAATAAGAAAAATATGTTGTCAAAAGTACAATGATTATGTCCCCTTATTAAGTTGGAATTCCCAAAAAGGACTATAAAATTGAGACGGAGGGAGTAATAATTTTTTGAAGTGTCGTGAATAGTAAAAATAAACAAGAAATTTGGAAGAGGAGTACAAAGAAGCAACTTTTAACTTTTTCCTGACCAAATGATACACTAATCAAATGATACCCATTAGTTGAGTTCAAAATCAAAACCATCTCAAATTATTAAAAGATAATCAGGAATGCTAAACTGCAAATTTGAGGAACTAGTAAGAGTATTAACCTTCCCCCAAGTACATGGTTGTGAGTTTTGCGGGTGGTAGTCCTCATGAACCGGATGTTGTGTACCTTGGTGGAGATGTGGTGACGGACTACCCTTCCATGGGTAGGGTGGACCCAGGGGAGTGCAAGGGGTGTTTGGCCCTTGCACTCCCCCCAATTTTCTTTTTTTATAGTACACTTTTGGATTCTTTTGAAAAATTATTGAAAATTGGTCCCTGCAAACCAGGTCAAATTGGTAATCCTGTGTCCGAACACCGACTCCGAAAGGGTGTCCCTAAGAGCTTGGTTCCTTCATAAGTGATGTTGGGGAGGTTGGAAGCCCCTCTTACCTAATGAGGTTTAGGGGGTTCTAACTCTGGTCTCCCCTCCCAATGTTTCCACAACAAAGAACACCAAGACTTGCTTTGGAACTTCAGTAAACTGATTAATCACATGAACATAATTATTGGCAGGGATCGAAGTATGTGAGAGGCTTTCAACAATGGGAATAGCAGTAAATTTGGTGACATTCTTGGTTGGAACAATGCATCTGCCCAGTGCTTCTTCAGCCAATATAGTAACTGATTTCATGGGCACTTCTTTCCTCCTGTGTTTGCTTGGAGGATTCCTTGCAGACTCTTACCTGGGTAGATACAAGACTATTGCAATTTTTGCCCTAATCCAAACACTGGTGAGTGTTCTTTTAATGACAGAATCAGAAATTAATAACAAATAACAAGACAAAATAAAAGCAAAATAACGCAAACTTCACCGGTGAAGATCAGAATATGAATTTTACTCTGAAAATGGAGAGAATACAACGAGCCAGCTTCTTTGGATAATTGTTATCAGGATACCCTAGAGCCCAAAATAACCCCAATACCTAGCAGAACCCGAAGTTAAATGTCGAACATGTATCCCACACTCTTATCCTAGTGTCAAGTGTTAGACGCGTGTACCTAGTTCTCTAATCAGATCTTCTGATAATTCAGGGCACTGGATCATTAGCAATTACAACAAAACTACCGCAGCTACGCCCCCCTCCATGTCACAGCCAAACCACAACAGACTGCGAACAGCCCAATGGATTCCAAATGGGAATTCTATATCTATCTCTATACCTCGTTGCACTAGGGACAGGCGGCCTGAAATCAAGTGTATCAGGGTTCGGAACGGATCAATTCGATGACAAAGACGAGAAGGAGAAGACGCAGAAGGAATATTTCTTCAACAGGTTCTTCTTCTTCATAAGCATGGGAACTCTAATGGCAGTCACAGTGCTTGTATATATACAAGACAAAGTTGGTAGAAGTTGGGCATATGGATTATGTTCTGTCTCAATGTTCATAGCCATAGTGATATTTTTATCCGGGACTAAAAGGTATAGGTACAAGAAAAGCATGGGAAGCCCTATTATTCATATTTTGCAAGTTGTTGCTGCTGCTACTAGGAAGAGGAAGATGGAAGTTCCAAATGATTTCGGCATGTTGTATGAGAATTTTTCAGAAGATTCGAGAATCCATCGCACAGATCAGTTCCGGTGAGTTTCTTTGGTTACTCAAACTGAAAGCAACAACGATGAAACTTCAGTGACAGCCAGAAAATTGATCCAGGAACTACAAAATGCCTGGAAATGGATAATTGGACGTAATCGAGTCGAGTTTTGTGATAGGGAAAGACTATATCAATGCAATCACACACTGAGTACGTTAAGATAAGTACAATGTGCGCGAGACAAGAGAGGGGCAGAGTTGCAAGTGCCACCATGATGGCAGTAAGTAGTGATCAATGAGATAAAAGTAAGAATGGAGAGAATAGCTACAAATGACAATTTTGTAGCAAAATAAACGCTAGAACAGAAAGTTACATGGATATTCTCAAAAAACATAAAAGAAAGAGAATGGCTATAAAAGAGTTTAAGGTCAAATTGAAATCTTGTCTTGGGGACCCTGAACCACATCACAACCGTTTATCTTGGAAATCAATGGTCCAGATTTGCTGAAGCTTTCTTACCGGTGATAAAGCACTTTGATTGGTAAGAAAGTGTCTGCGAATCCGGACCATTGAAAACAATTTTGGAAGGTTGAGATTGGTGCACTGCACGGTGCAGCGCAAATGATGCGCTGCAGGATCCCCCACACCTGTATTCATCACTTTTATATGTCGTCATTTTCTAAAAACTTGTAAAGGCGCAACCAAATAAGTTTTTTAGTATTATTTAAAGGGATCAGCCGATCCTCCACTATCCAAGTTTTGTCCTGGAGGACACAGTTCAAATCCGGACCAGATTTGGGTTGTCTCCTCAAGTCCAAGAACTTGGACCAGAGAGGATCCAATTCCTTTTAAAAACTGCAAGAGAGGAACGTAGCCTTCCTAGTTATTTGGCCACTGATAACAAAGGCACAATAATCACATTGCAGAAAGTGAGAAAGATTGAGTAGAGCTCAATTTTTTTCACTATATCTCTTTGACTTCATGCTTCTTGTTGTAGTTTCTTGGACAAGGCTGCTGTAGTTGCAGAAGGCGATTTTGACAACAATGCTCCAAGCCCCGATCCATGGAAATTATGCTCAGTTACAAGGGTAGAGGAAGTGAAAATGATGGCCAGGCTAATGCCAGTGTGGGCCACAACCATCATGTTTTGGACAACATATGCACAGATGATCACTTTCTCAGTGGAACAAGCATCAACCATGGAAAGATCAGTTGGAGGTTTCGAAATCCCGGCAGGCTCCCTCACTGTCTTCTTTGTGGCAGCCATTTTGATCACTCTGGCTGTTAATGACCGTCTGGTCATGCCTCTTTGGAAAAGATCAAGCGGAAAACCAGGTATGCATCCGATGATAATATGAGTACTCACAGGGCTGTTCTTTGAGCATGGACATGTTCGGCTCTTTAGCTCGAATTCCAAATGGTCTACAGCGCATTTTGAAGCTCGTTAATTTTTAGCATTGCCCAATCTAATCTTGGCAAGCTTGTACTATAAGAAAATAAATGCATTATCACCAGTCCAGTCCACAAAGTGATTTTGAGGAGTGGACGACAAAGATGGTTTTCCAAAAATAGACCACCCATTCCTTTCATACAACCTTGATTAAATCATGTGGCTACTATTACTGAATCAAGATGATTTTTCGCATGAATGGTCCACACACCAGGGGTAAGAAATGAAAGGTAACCATAATAAAATGGTGTCCATGAGCCCCATCGCATTGACTCGATTGAAGCCCTGTGAGATTGTTGCGAAAGTTAAACAAGCCGAACTAAAACATTTGAAGAGTAGTTGGGGCTTTCAAGATTAACTTAAAAAATATTTTCAAGATTCTTAAGCTTTTAAACCAAGCTTAACTCTTAACTATTTTACACTCCCACTTATGTTATACTAAAAAGAAGTTGCAGACACACGAGGGATGTCATACGAAAATCTCATGAAAGTAACCCTAATTCTTCAAAGAAACACAAGCTGTTGAGAGGGCAACAAGAAGAGATTGAAAACTACAAATGGCAGTTTGTGCAAATCTTAAGGCGTAAAAAATGTGGTGTTTGAACAATTTTAATTGTCAAAACTGAAGTAGTTTTCCATGTCTGGGTGTATCTTCTCAACAGGTTTTACCACTTTACAGAGGATTGCCATAGGCCTCACCCTCTCCACAGTGGGAATGGGAGCAGCAGCAGTAGCTGAGTCAAAGAGACTATCGGTTGCCAGAGCAATAGGCCCTAGCAACACAAAAAACCTGCCTATAAGCGTATTCCTACTAATCCCACAATTTTTCCTGGTGGGTTCTGGGGAAGCCTTCATATACACGGGCCAGCTCGACTTCTTCATAACTCAATCACCCAAAGGCATGAAAACTATGAGCACTGGCCTCTTCCTCACCACTCTATCGCTTGGTTTCTTCGTCAGTAGCTTCTTGGTCTCTGTGGTGAAAAAAGTGACCAGAATCCACGGTGGGCAGGGGTGGTTAGCCGATAATATAAACAACGGGAGGCTTGATCGTTTCTACTGGCTTCTGGCCATTCTTAGCTTCATAAACTTTGTGATTTATCTTGCTTGTGCAATGTGGTACAAGCCTGGAAAAACTAGACCTGGTTTAGAAATGGAGAAAGTCAACCGGACTTGTGCTGAAGAGAAATGCTAGGAGTAGTTGATCAATTCTTTGTGTTCTCTTTTATTGGGTTGGTACAGTTAGAACAGGTTTGTAAGAAATGCTAGAAGTAGTTGACCCCCATGGGCTTGACCATAGGGGAATCCACCAGCCCTGGAATGTCCGGATTTTGAGCCACAGCTCTTTCCTTGTTTCTTCAATATTAATAGGTCGAATATTGTGTTCTGCTAACAAAACCTTCTCAAATGCTTCTGAACCATAGTTATGGATTTCGAATTCACCTATTTAATTCGTTTGATAAGGATTTGGATCTTCTATTTTTCGCAGAAAATGGAGGAATGAATATCCCCATTGCAGTTCATATGGTCACAAGTACATCATCAAAATCCAAAATCAACTACGCTATGAGCGAAATCCTCTGGGTTACCGTTACTATCAGCAAAAAACTTGTGCAAAATAGCTGTGGAAGAGGGTTCAGGTGCACAGTGCGACCACGCGACATAAGGTTGCGGTTGGTGAGATCAGTTTTGGGATTATGAAAAGACAAGATCCAAACAAACTGTATAGAAACTACCATGTCTCATGATTTTCAAATACCACCAATCATCTGTTATAAAAAATAAATTTGATTGATAAGGCTTTTTTATGACCAGGAATCAGGATTCATCAGGAAGTAGAGGTCAGTAGGAATTGCCATAATATGGGAGTTTAATTTATAGTCCAATGCAGTAATGAATTTGTCTTCCGATTATTTTTTTGAGGAAGCAGGAACATATTGCATTCATAATAAGAGGCAAGTCTTCTGATTAATTGACGCTTATGGATTTTCACCCATTTTCGGCACCATATTGGTATTGCGCGATGCTTGTGACAAAGACGGAAGGTCTCATATCCACCACTGAGTAACAATGGCCTTGTTCGTTTCCCTGTGGGCATACTGCATTGGGGCAAAGTCAAGAATCCAATTGGCCTATATTCCAAAGTCCTTACCGTTACTCGGGGTCCTGTAGTGAGGGGTGTAGTGCCACGTCTCAGCCGTCCAAAGTGTTTTTAATGGTTAGATTTAATTAAAATTCCCCGGAAGAGACTATTCTTCCCTAGAAGAATCTTTTTAAAATCTGAACCATTGATTGCTGAGATAAACGGCTAAGATACGACACTACACTCTTGTACGCCCAGCCTCCCTGTAGGAACAGTTGTGGGGATTTGGTCCTGTGGTATGAATTTGATTGTCCTGTGATCAAGTCAGGAATGCAATCAGCCTTTTAAGAATAACCCTAAAGGCTAAAGTCCTTTCCATTGTTAATTCTATTTGAGTTGATTTGAATCTGTGCCACGGTGGTGTAATTTTGACCCGGAAGGACTCTTGTTTTGATCAAAGGTGTACCGATTGCTAGCTTTATTTTTGTTGTACACCAACATGAATTGCGGAAAAACTATTGGACACCGTCACAGAGTGTCTTAGTCTCTTTTCTACAAAGTATATGAATCCCACCACGATGTGTGATGGAAAGGGGGCTTGAGGCATTACGTGACAACGTTAGGAGCACACATTAGCGGTGGTCCCATAGAGCACAAAGATTTTTTTTACAAGGTAAGAAATCTAATCTACTCCATCTAACTTGAGATTGGGGATTGAGAATATGTTTCATCCCATGATTAGGGATGGAAACAGGGTGGGGGGGTGTTAGTAGATGTGGCTACCACTATTCTGTCTCTGATCGCCGAACTCCAATCCCCGTTCCCAATCTCCACCTGAATATATTTTTTCCCCTCCATTCCCGTCCCAAACGGGGAAGGGGAATCCCTGTAGGGAATCGGGGATCCAAACCTTAAAAAAAAAATTAATAAACGTCACTTTTTTGGTCAGCAGCATTAATAAAGTCCATTACTATGTTATTAGAACCCATATCCATTTTATTTTAGGAAAAGGAAACATAAGAAACTTCATTAATAAATTTTGAACGGCGATACATACACTCCATGTGAGTCACTCCCAGCCACACCCTCTCTCACATGGGGTGTGGTCCCCACATCTGGGCCCCACACCCCATGTGAGAAAGGGTGTGGCTGGGAGTGACTCACATGGAGTGTATGTATCATTTTTCATAAATTTTAGTTCATTACAAATTAAGTCAACGCATGAGCATCTACTACCCAAAATTATCCTTTAATAATCTGTCTTTATTAATCAAAGGAAAACATAATTAGTTTTGAGTTCATTATAACTACTACCCTACTAATTATGCTACTACCCTACTAATTATGTTTTCCTTTGATTAATAAAGACAGATTATTAAAGGATAATTTTGGGTAGTAGTTGCTCATGAGAAGTAGTGAAGTTCTGAGTGACCCTTTACAATTACTACCCTAACTAACTTATTGGGGGTGCGGCTGTGAGAAGTGACGTAATGAAGTTCTGCGTGACCCTCTAACTGATATACATATCTATATAAAGGTTCCATTTCCTATCCGGACCTCCGTGATCCAAGCATTTTTTTGACAATCCGAACCGTCCAATGTGTTCAGAAGGTGTTTTCAAGGGTGCAGGCGGGAAATCTTCAAAAAACAATACCGGGAAGGGCTTGATCCAAGCAGTTTTTTGCAAAAACTGTATATTTACAGTTTTGCAAAAAACTGCTTGGATCAAGCCCTTCCCGGTATTTGTTTTTTGAAGATTTTTCCCGAGGACCCTTGAAAACACCTTTTGAACACATTGGACGGTTCAGATTTCCCAAAAACAATTTTTAACGTGAAAAAATTACATTTTTTCTTATTTATGGGAGGTCCTTACTAGAAAATTTGCCTCTATATAAATATCTCTCTCTATATTTAAATAATGGGGATTCGGGGCAGGGATCTGAGAGGGGTGGGGAACTCAACCCCATCGCCTACCAGTTCCTTGAACTTTTTCAAAAGTTGTCCCCATATCCTACCCGAATCCCCTCCTGTTCGGGGCATGGAGCGGAGCGGGTAGGGTTGGATTGGACGAAATGGAAGAGCTTTCTTTTATTTTTATTTTTACTTTCATCTTTCGTTAATTAAAGAAAAAATAAAAGGATGGGATGTAGATATTTAGGCGCATTGTACTAGCTTTTATACAGTGACACTATTAATGCCTTTTATTATATTTTCTTATTTAGTTTTGATATTTAAGTATTTTCTAAGATATATATAGTAGGTAGATATCTATTTTTTTATGTGAACAAAAAAAAAAAAGAAATTTATTGAGAAAATTCCATGTAAGAGAGAAACCATGAGAGGCCTCCATTTTTGGACTCGGGGATGCTGCTGTGCAAGGCAAAAACGACGCCGTTTTGATGCCCCAACGCACGGGAAAAAATTAGAGCCAAAACGACGTCGTTTTGGATTAATTAATACGGCGCCGTTTTGTGGTCTTCTACCCGGAAAGAAAATTAAAACAAAACGACGTCGTTTTGCATTAAGTGGAACGACGCCGTCTTGAGTTTTTTTTACGTGGAAATAATAAAAGGGACAAAACTACGTCGTTTTGGCTCAAAACTCAATCCTTATACAAAGCATTCACTTCACGCCCAATTTATACAGCAGCAGCATTCATGCCCTCGAAAAATATAAGCCGAAAATTGAAGAAATACCAAGAGATTCAACTCTTTGGAGACCTAAGAAAAACCTTATCAATTGAGGAAAGACCAAGAGATTGAATTGATGCATTCAGTTTAATATTGCCGGGAATGTATAAGCCGAAAATCATCGGCATATGTTTCAGTAAAAATGAAAAGAAATTACAAAAATATCGGCTAAAATCCCAAGAAGTCCAAAAATTATTAGGATGGGCATGTCCTCAATATCTTGCTCCGCAATGTCTGTCGGTATGTGTTCATGATACTCGCTCGTCTTTCCTAAAACCAAAACTTGGTATTAGAAACAGTAGAAGACTAATTATCAAAACCCAAAATAGCTAATCAAGAAGATAATGTCAATAGAAGTCAAAAACTAACTTCGTCTAATAGGAAAATCAAACCAATTAATCCATGTCTAGTATTTTCCAAACAACCCTGTTGTTGTAAGGAAGACCACCAGATTAGCGTAAATCCATTGTTCAAGGATATATTACTTGACCACCAATTAATCCATGTCTACCCGGCTTTTTGTAACGTAGTCTTTTCTTATGCCAAAACCCATAATTTTTCCATAATCATTGTAGAAACTATATGCATGATCTTCCGATTCAAACTCCATTCCAATAGATATCACATACTCTTTCGACAATTCTTTTATAGACTCTTGAAGTCCACCCTCTTCCATTCTAATAAATAGCAATAAATATTAAGGTTAAAATGCATATTACACATCTATAACAATAAACATAAGAGAAATGTGAATCCAACAAGAAAAAATATGTCAATGAAGGGGCACATGGGTGCTTTAGGTTACCAAATTACAAATAATAAGTGAGGTTATTGAGATTCTAGAATAACAAGTTAGAATACTTGTTGATGGGTCATGGTCCCCCCCACCATGACCCATCTCAGGTGAAGACAAGTTAGAATAATTTTTGAGTTAGAATACTTGTTGAAAAACACCATGGTCCCCCCACCATTACGCACCTCAGATGAAGACAACTTAGAATGATTTTTTAGTTAAAATGCTAGTTGAAAAACCCATCTCGAGAATATTGCAAGTTCCTAAGTGTTGGAAACTGGAAAGCCTAACACTACTCTCTGTTTATAATATCCCTTCTCCTAAATTGGTTGTGGAGGGTTTTTCGACAAACAGCAGAAGTTAGACGTGTTAAGGAGCAATGGAAGAAACTCAGTTAGAATGGTCAATGCACTAAACACACGAGGGGATGTGCAGAAATTGGAGAAGCAACCTACATGATCATGTCATCCATAAAAACTCAAAATGAGATCTAGATCTGGAAAAAAAAAAACCCTAGATATTTTCGAGATTGAGAGAAAGCTTACTATTTCGGTGAGGCTGCTGCGCCATCACCGGTTGTGGGAGTCGGTGGTGCGCCATCATCGGTAGTGGGCGGTAATGGAGGAACGACGGCGGCAGTTGGCTGTGGTGGGTTCATCGTTGTTGGCTGTGGAGGGCCCATAGCTGTCGACTGTGGAGGATTTTTCTCTTCCAGAGCGTCTTTTGGGTTTTGTGGGATGAGAGCCAAAACGACGTCGTTTTGGCTCTAATTTTTTTTCCACGCGTTGGGGCATCAAAACGGCGTCGTTTTTGCCCTGCACAGCAGCTGCTGTGCACTCCTTGCACAACAGTATCCCTGAGTCCTCCATTTTTTATGAAGGAAACAACTTTTTTCTGCTACATTTTTTTTAATAGCAAAAAAGGAATATATTAATCATTGGGAAGTGTTACAAGTATAATAATTAAAAGGAGACAAAAGGCTTCACAACGCAAGAGAGCATCTCAACTACTTTGACGCCTAAACTCACCACAATCATATGTCACGGCGGCCCAAACACAAAAATCGTTTACAAGATGTTAACCAAAGCAGGAAACAAAAACAGCAAGCTCCAGCTGAAATGGCTATGGAATAGCATTTGGAGCAGATATAGTAGAAGTACACCAAGAAGAAATCCAATCTAGGAATCCACCTTAGCTAACACAATTCCAAACCCAGCAGCAGCTAAGGAGTAATCAGAGACTGTTATGAATGAGCAGCAGGAAAAACATCACAAGGTATATTAATCTTGAACTAACTGCCATCAAAATATAGACCTTGAAATAGCACTATATAGCAGAAAAACCGTTGAACCATGCTAATCCAGCACCTTGAATCCAGTAAATGAGCAGCTAACTATATGGCCTCATCCTTTTATTCATGATAAAAGAAGCAGCAGCATGAGCAGTGTATGGCCTCGTCCCTTGAGTCGTGATAAAAGAAGCAGTAGCAGAGCCGGTCACTGATATTGATACCCATGCGAGAATGAGAGAAGATAATCTTTGAACCCAGATGTCAGCGATATTTGAGTGAGCAGCCAAACTGATAACTTAAGACAACAAAAATTTCTAGACAAAAAGACGGACAAACTCAGACTGAACAGACACCGAAAAAGACTCAACCAAGACAAAGACCTCCCAAGCATGACCACAGAGAAAGAAAGCTAAACACCCAAAAAATAAAACCCAAAAAAAGACACACAAGAAAATCCCAAGACAACAACGAGCTCAGAGAAAACAATCAACCGAAAACTCAGACAAAACAACGATGAACCAGCTGACACAACAAAGATGACAGACTCAGACCCGAGCACCTCCAACATGACAAAGACACACCCACCACCAGCCAAACCACCACCAACCCTCCCCATACAAGTAGCCAGGATAAAAAACACCATCACAATAGTTAGATAGTAACAAGAATGCTATGTAAGTAAGTTAGGATTTATGCCAAATATAACGTACAGCCTAGTTCATTCTTAAAGGCATGTTTGTTTCTCATATTCCATATAGACCACAATACTGCCAGTGGGATACAGTCCCAAATCATTTTGTGCTTTGAATAAAGTTCGAGATTCGTCTGAAATTGAAGCAATATAATGACAGATGGGGGTGAGGACATTGAATACCCCACCAGAGTAGCATTTGAGACCTGATTGCGTAGGCAATCCTACAATGAAGAAAGATGATATAAGGACTCCTGCTCCATATTGCAGAACTAGCACAGAGTTTCCTCAATATTCTGAATGATCCCCAAAGTATGCAAGTATGCTGCAGTTTTCACCCTTCCAGGTTGTACTAGCCATCCAAAACATTGAACTCTATGAGGTGCAACACTCTTCCATATGAAATCACAGAAAACATTAGTATTAAGATCCTGTGATTTGGAAAGGTGGTACATAGAAGACGTACGCATAGTATTGGTTAGTGTTATCTCCTTCCCAAGTGAACGGGTCCTTCCTTCCATGTCTAATGGTAATCCCACTCCTATCCAACATTTCATAAAATGCATGTAATCTCTCTTCTTCCCAATGATACAATCTCCTTTTGAACTGAAAATTCCAGTGTAATTGCCAGCTTTCCTTGCTAGCACCTCAACAAGGGATTCATCCTTTCTAGTTATCAGCCTGGAGAGATTCATTCATTTCCCTTACACTTCTGATACCAAGACCACCAGCCCTTTTGTCTCGAGTGATTTTTGACCAGGTTACCATTCCATGTGTAGTTTCCTCTTTAGATCTGATCCACCCCATAAGAACTTTGCCTGAATAGACTCAATGCATTTTGCAATCCCAACAAACATCTTAACAGTAACATGTAGTAAACGGAAAGGTTGCACGGGACTGATTTTGTAAGTATAACTCTACCACCAAAGGAGATATATCTTCTCTTCTGCGATGCTAAACTTTTCTTAACCTTATCCACCACAGGTTTCCAAGTTGATGCTTTCCTTGAAAATCTTCTGTTAGAGAGCCATGAACAAGCACTGATAGTTTGATACCTAAGCAGATTTTAGACATTCCTCAAGCCATCCAATCCATTGACTTGGATACCCCTTAAGCTTCTTCATTTTGAGAATGTAGTTCCAATTGAGGTTATTAAAGCCTTTTGCAAAATCCAAAGATAAGACATTTTTTCCTTCATCTTTTTTATCCATCCACCACCTCGATCATTTGCAATAAGGACCCCATCCTGAATGTTCTTTCCCCCAGTTAAGGAAATTGGATTTCACCAATAACCCCATTAACCTTCGCAGCTAGTAGTACTTTTAAGTTTTAATAGGATTTTATACATACAGCCAATAAGACTTATTAGTCTATAATAATAGTCATATAGAAAGAGGAGAAAACATTATTTCCACCGCCGGCGGAAACAAATGTTTCCTCCAAATAGGATCCGGGGTGGGTGCTATGTGGTAGGTGTTGTGCGGCAAAACTACGTCATTTTGCTTGATTTTTGTGCACACTTTCAAAGCTTCCAAGAGCCTTATTTGGAGGAAGAAAAAACCATTACAAAGTGTCTAAACCCAAAGTGCCTAAACCCTAAACCTGAAGTGCCTAAACCCAAAGTGCCTAAATTCAAGTGTCTAAACCGGCCACTATACCCTACCTTCAAAGAACCTAAATTCCCTAAAATTGAACCTCAAAATTAAACCACACACTTAACTCTCCAAACATGGCCCATTGGATATACTAAGAAAATGAGAAAAACGACATAGTTTTGCTGCACAACATGACGCACAACACCTACTGCACAGCGCCTCCCTTGAATTCCTCCAAATCAATCACAGCGGACCGCTGTGATTGATTTGAAGGAAACATTTGTTTCCACCGCCGGCGGAAATAACTTACTCGCTTTTATTTTTTTTATTATTAGATCGAATATGGCAAGTAACCACTGATAATTCCAATTGGAAATATTATTCAACTCATGTCCACTTATGATTTACGAAAAGAAAATATTCACAAAATCAACCATATATTGTTACTGCCAGAATCGGTTCCATTAGGAAGCCAATATATTCAACTCATGTCCACTAAGGACTGTATATGGAAATTGCAGTTCTATGGAAAAAAAATCACCTACAAAGATTTCTTTAACTGTTTTGTTTTCATAAAAATTCAATCTAAAAACATAGTTACCAATGTTTGCTCATCATAATTTTCAAATAGTATACTTTCTCGACGAGACAAACAAAATAAACGATTTAGATAAAAAAATGAGATCCGGAATAGGCCCCGCAGCCTTGCACAACACACACCACTCCCGGAATTTCCAGCAATTGACTCGGGCGTCGTACGAAAAAAAGGTCGGGCTTATGAAAAAGGACATCGTGGATTTTATAGGTGAGAATCGCAAAAAAGCTAAAACTTCCAAGAGGGATTAATTCCGCTTTTATTGCACTCATCCCAAAGGTGGAAAATCGTATCACTCATACCAAGAGCGATTAATTCCCCTTTTACTGCACAATCACATTGACTACACAATCACACCTACCGCTGTGATTAATTTGGAGGAAACATTTATTTTCGCCGGCGGTGAAAATAATGTTTTCACAAAATAAAATAAACCTTGTGTCGTTCTTACAACTCTCCTGATGAAAAGTTGTTCGGCAATAATATATATAAGAACATAGATAGGAGTATTTTGTTACCATATTTTTGGGTTTTATTAACATGATTCCTAATTTTGTCTGTCATTATTCATGTTTTCTAGTTAGTTTATATTTCCTTGTTATGCATATATTCCTAATTTATTTCGATTTCTTAATCACGAGTTTTGGAGCCCATATAAAGACATAGTAGGAGGAGTTGATAAGGCATCAAGCCAAGGAGAAGACAAAAGCAACAACAATAAGTAGAAGAAAGAGAAGCATGGCACAAGCCAAAGCACACCAACAGGCGAAACACCATATCGACCAAGTCAAGGTTACGAGCAAGATCTTTTTTATTATCTACCTTTAAACACGCCAATAGACCAAACATCTAACAAACTAGATCAATATTACTTGCAGGATCCTTTCAACTATCAAACTCGGAGTATGCCAATAGACCAAACACCAAATGAACCAAATTAAGGTTACTTCCAGGATCCTTTTTATTATTCACCCGTTAGTACGCCAACAGACCAAATACCAAACCGACCAGTTTAAGGTTACTTGTAGGATCCTTTAAATTATCCGCCTATGAGCACACCAAGGGGACCGGTTCAAGATTTCGAGCATGATTTTTTTTTTTTTTTTTATTACTCACCCCCGAGCATCCCAACAGACCAAACACCAAGTGGACTGGTACAAATTTTCGAACATGATCATTTTTATTATTCACCCCTGAGCACGCCAACAGACCAAGCACCAAGCGGATCGGCTCAAGGTTACTCGCAAGATCGTTCTAATCCACCTCTTCGTCGAACGTCGGACCGAAATCTAAAATGTTGTAGCTGCAATAGTCTCCAGGTTGGTTGACTGCCTCTTGGAAATTTGAATTACAAACTTACTTTTTAACACGAATTATGTATATAATAATATGAAACATTTGGTTTTGCACGTGTCTGATTCAGTAACACGAAAAGAAAAAAAAATCGGTGCTGAGTGGGTAGCGGGTGGCACCGCCGCGTGGTGCCCGTCGGCCCATTCGAGTCATATATCCATTCGTATTTTGGATCGCTCAGATGTGTGGGGGTTCTTTGGTATCAGTTTTTGTAAATATTGAGGGTGAATTTACCGCAACAAATCTGGTCCATCCGAAACACAGATGGACAGCTCGGATGGGCCACCTGGCACCGAAAAATTTCTCAAGTAACACGTATTTGTACGAGTTCTCAACCATTACAGACTTACAGTAATAGTTATTGTTAAGTGTTTTCCAACTTCGATCAATAATTTTGTTTAACTACGGTTTGCATATCAAGTTTTATTAGGGCTATATATGCATGCATGGATATATTCTGCGTATTTACGAAAAAAATCTAGTAGCAGATTTTGAGAGTTTAGTTTTTAAAAAGCTTATGTGTGTTTTTTTTTTTAATCGGCAAGCTTATGAGCGTTTTCACAAAATTCTTATAAAAGATTTTGAGAATCTACGGATTCCTAAATGCTAAAATAGGAAATAAAATTAGATTTTAGAGAAGCTAGGTTTAAGGTGTTTTTTAGGTCAGATTTTAGATTCTAAGTACTTTGAAGCCGATTCTCAGTTTTTTTACACCAAACAATACCAACTTTTACTACAGCTTAATCATCATCCCTTAGTTAAAAGTAAACATGAATATCCACTTCGATTTAAATTTGAAATATGAAATCTAAAATCTCCAGCAGAATCTGAATACCCAAAATTCAGTTATTTCAACTACATTAAATGATCTTTTTCAAATTACTTAAATGTATAAATTGGTTCATTTGTACGTGTGTCCTGTGCTTGATCATGCGGAGTTCAACATTGTTGAACAAAGTTGTTATGTCATCGATCTATGCTATGGTATCCCATGTCTTGGTAGGACCACATTAGATTATTACTGTTTACTATTCCCTCCGTCCCTTTTTAAGTGATTTCTATCAGAATACGTACAATTTTAAATCCCTAAAAAACATATTTCCTTATATGATTTTTTATTTTTTTTTATACTAAATTAAAGTGCTCATTGAGTACTTTAATTTGGTGCAAAGAAAATTGAAAAACATGCTACATAAGTGCATTTTTTAACGGCTACAAAATACACGTTTTTCAAATGTAACATTTAGTACCCTCTTGATTGAGGTTAATTTGATGAAAGGACTGGAGCTTTATTTTAGCAATTTTTTCATCAAATTTGAATTTGATGAAACATTTATAAGGGTTGGAGGGGAGATGGCTTTAAGGATCATTATATTTAACTGGAGACAAGGTTTTAAATACACGTAAAGATAACGATTTAGGCGTAATGGTTTTGAAAATTAATGATCCAATTGCCACGAGAAAGGGTGAGATATAGTGGGATATCATGAGTTTATTTTCCCCTTTTCTTTAGATAAAATACACAAAATTATACTCAATGAGAATCAACCAACAATATCAATTCCTTCACCAAATTTTCAATGGTAACATTTCATAAATTCTACATACCGAAATACCTTTTGTGTCCTTCTTTCCTTAAATATAACGGTAATATTTTAAATTTCTTGGCCTTTCCATAAATACAACAGAACCATTTTATAGGTGTGTCCATTATTAGAGTTCTGAGATAGATATAGTGGGAAATTTAAAATTTGACGAAAAATTTAATTCTATTGCTATTGGAATCCTCAATATCAAATCAAACTTTTTATCAATAGATATAAGGGCTGCCTTACTTAGGAATTGTGGACGGCCGACTCAATTGTTGGAAATTTCGTTTAGTACTTTAGCATTTATGGGTGAGCAAAATAATCGTCAATCCTTGATTCTAATCCAAACCAATTCATACCGAATGGTAGGTTTGGTTTATGACTAATGTGGTTTGCTTCCGATTTTAAAAAATTAGATACCGTGTTAAATAATTTGGTTTGTGAATTTAATTTAACGGTTGCAAGCGGTGGCTAGCTAGCTGATGTGGTAGAGCTTAAGGATGCCACATACTGCATCCTAGGAATGACGAATGACCAACAAAAAAAAAATTTACTTTAACGGTTATGGTTTCAAACCGATCCAAACTGCCATAGTTAATAAACTTTTTTTCCAAATAGTTAAATAGTAATTTCTTGATCTAATGTTGCGTTCCACCACCATATTTCTTCACTTCCAAGATTAGTTCCCTAAACTTCTACATATAATAATTTATCCATATGATTTTAATACACTGAAGCATACATGGCTTGGGCATAACCTAATGACTTCCTAATGTTTTTGCTCGGTGAGTAATTTTCCAATCTAATAATTAATTTATTCTTTCACTAATTACTGGCATTATACTCTTTAAATTTAGTTGGTTGACGTCGTGAGTTTTGATAATTTTAATAGACATAATTTTAATATAATCGTTGGTTTTATTTATCTATTCAATTTTAATTATTTTAAATAATTTATGAAGGTGAAATCACAATTTCAAAAGAACCGTGGTTCAAAACCGAAACCAAACCGTATTTTAATGGTTTGGTTTACCATAAAACCAGACCAATCCTGTCTATACTCACCCCAGTATCTCTATAAAAAGACACTAAATTTTGTATGTTGACATTTGGTTCGTATTTTTTTGGATTGAAATTCACTCCTTCTTTATGAATAAATACAATCATTTCTATTTAATATCACAATATTTTTGTGGCGGATTATACTCAATTTCGATGTATTACTTTTTATTTGTTATACCTATTTTCAATGCAATACGAAAGATGCTTTATTGGCGTCCTAATGGAACCGATTACGGCAGTAACAATATATGATTGACTTTGTGAATATTTTCGTTACATTTCCAATTGGAATTATCATTGGCGACTTGCCATATTCAATCTAATAAAAATAAAGTAAATCTTGTGCCGTTCTTGCAGCTCTCCTCACGAAAAATTGTTCTGTAATAATATATAAAAAGATAAATATTATGTTACTATATTTTTGGATTTTATTATCATGTTTACTATTTTTGTTTAGCCCTTGACTTGCTTCCTTACCAGCAATAAGAGTTAGTCTATATTATTATTTCCTAGTTAGTCTATATTTCTTTGTCATGCATATATATATTCCTAATTTATTTCGATTTCTTAATCACAAGTTTTGGAACCCATATAAAAACATTGTAGGAGGAGTGGATAGGGCATCAAGCCAAAGAGAAAACAAAAGCAAAAACAATAAGCAGAAGAAAGAGAAGCATGGGCACAGGCCAAAGCACACCAATAGATGAAACACCAGATGAACCAAATCAAGGAGGTTTTGTGCAAGATCTTTTTTCTTATCCACCTTTAAGCATGCCAATTGACCAAACATCAAACAGACCAGATCAATATTACTCGCAAGATCCTTTCAACTATCCAACTCCGAGCATGCCAACAGACCAAACACCAAATGAACCAAATCAAGGTTACTTCCAGGATCCTTTTAATTATCCATCTCTGAGTACGCCAATAGACCAAACACCAAATGAACCAAATCAAGGTTACTTCCGGTATCCTTTTTATTATCCACCCCTTAGTACGCCAGTAGACCAAACACCAAATGAACCAAATCAAGGTTACTTCCAGTATCCTTTTTATTATCCACCCCATAGAACGCCAACATGTCAAGCACCAAATGAAACAAATCAAGGTTACTTCCAGGATCCTTTTTATTATCCACCCTTTAGTACGCCAATAGACCAAACACCAAATCAACTAGTTCAAGGATACTTACAAGATCCTTTTAATTATCCATCTATGAACATGCTAACAGACCAAACACCAAGTGGACCGGTTCAGGGTTACTCGCAAGATGGTTCTAATTCACCTCTTGGTCGATTGCCGGACCAAAATCGAAAGTGTTTTAGCTGCATGATTCCCGAGGTTGGTTGACTGCCTCTCTGAATTTTTTTATTTTTATTTTTTCATTCGTCATTTCTAATCTATTACATGGGGGATGGGGGAATGAGACTTGATCCTGGGATGCAATGTGGGACATATATCCAAGAGCTCTACCGTATGAGCTAGCCACCACATGCGCCTCTCTAAAATTTGAATTACAAACTTACTATTTAACACTGATTATGTATATAATAGCATGGAAATGCTACAATACACACATATTTAAGGTGTGTACCATATACACCTATTGTATGGTCGATATTGTGCCACATCATGGCCAATTGTAACATTTTTTCGTGTTTGGTAACTTCTCAGCAGTATAATTCATAGCATAAATTAGCATTTTCTTTATTTTTCGTAACATTTTTACATTTCGCAATTTTTTCTTATAAAAATTGTAACCTTTTATTCATGAGATGTAATCGATTCGGTACACTTTAGAGATACCTATGATACACATCCAAATAGGGGTGTGTTTTGTCGCATTTCCCAAGCATCTGGTTTTTGCACGTGTCTAATTCAGTAACACGTGTTTTCCAACTTTGATCATTAATTTTCTTTAACTATGGTAGGTATATCAAGTTTTATTAGGGCTATATATGCATGCTTGTTTTACCATATTCAGAGAACATGTTTGGATATATCATTCATTCAAAACCCTGCGGCCGAGATTGATGGACATCATGACATAACTGATGCAATATTAATGTACGAAAAATTATAGGAGCAGATTTTGAGATTTTAGTTTTTAAAAAGCTAATGAGTGTTTTCAAAAAATTGTTATGAAAGATTTTGTGAATCTATACGGATTCTAAATGCTAAAATATGATATAAAATCAAATTTTAGAGAAGCTAGGTTTGAGTCGCAGATCAGATTTTAGATTCTAAAGTGTTTTGAAGTTAGCTGATTCTCAGTTTTTTATAGCAAACAATACCAATTTTTATTACAGCTTAATCATAATCCCACAGTTATATGTAACATGTAACTTCAATTAAATTTGAAATTTGAAATCTAAAATCCGCATCAGAATCAGAAGACCCAAAATTCAGTTATTTCAATTTTCAAATAAATTGAATGATCTTTTTCAATATTTTTTTTATCGGCAATTTTTTTATTATTAAAGAATCTCGATAAGAATGCATCGAGAAGGGGGGAGGGGAACATCCAACCAAGGTTGAATGAAAGAAAAAGAAAGGAAAAAAAAAAACAACCAAAAACACCCAAAGGAGTTAGATCCAAATTAAACAACCACCACAAACTCCTGAAAAATGAAAGCCACATAAAGATCAGCCCCAGTAATCTTTTTCAAATTAGTTAAATGTATGATTTGGTTCATTTGTATGTGTCCTGTGGTTGATGAAGAAAAAGGTGCTGAAATCCAATCTATCTAGAGGAAATTTTTTTTGGCGAACCGAATGGGTCCCACCTGTCCATGTCGAGCATGATCTCGGCCATCCAAAAGTGTTTTGGATGGCCTAGATTGATTCCTTCTTGCTCCTCTCACCCAACCATTCTCGATCTCTGCTCTTTTTCTCTCTCCTCTTCCAGACCGTCAGATCGCATTTTGGAAGGCTACGATTACTAAGCGGGTACCACGTGGGCAATACCCACCCGGCACTAAAAAATTTCTCTAGCTAGAGCTTTCTGTCCGGGACATATTTTATTTCAACTTGAGTTACTGGTGGTAAGTTAAGTAGTACTCCCTCCGTCCGGATTTGTTGGTCCACAAACATACTTTTTCAAGTCCGAAAATGTTTGTCCATTTTCAAAAGTTAAAGGCTAAAATATGGAAAAGTTACACAAAAAGTAGTGGACAAAAAGTAATGGAAAAAAAGTTGAAATCCCCAAAACGGACCAACAAATCCGGACGGAGGGAGTACTATAATTTTATGCTAACATACTCTTTGTCTAATTTATGCAGCCAACAGGGGAAGAATATACCAAGGTTGAAGGTCGATATCTATGTTCGAACTGTCTTTCTATATCTATCATGGAACCCAGACAACTGAAACCCGTTATTCGTCAAGTATACACCTTTTTCGAGGAGTATTTGAAGCTTCCTGTCAAAAGGGACATTCCTATTTTCCTCGTCAAGACAAATGGGTTTATAGATTGTGTAAGCTTCCTCTCTAAGTCCCGCATCTTTGGAAATTTCTATGGTGCCCCAATGTGGTATTGGGGCACCAGGGCCCCACTAAATATGAGCCATTAAATAACAAATAGATGAATCTAAACCATTAGATGAAAACCACCACAAGAAAGAGAGTGGTTTTGTTCTTTTCCCGCACAATTGTACTTACCATTAACACAGGTTTTACTTACCATAAACACAGGTTTTACTTACCACAATTTATGGCCTATACGTGTGGTAAGTATGGTCTTTTTTTTGTGGTAAGTGTGATCCGTTTTTATAGTTTGTAGACCAAGTGTTTGTGGTAAGTAAAAACGGCTCCCCAATACCGCTTTGGGGCACCACGGACTCCTCCCGAAAGCATCGTAAGATAAGTATTACCTCCCAATCTACCAACAAAGACACATGCCCTTTTCATATATTCATTACCTTGTTTGTACCTGCTACATTTTATTTATAAGATCTTCTTGTGTAGAAATTAAACCGGGATTTCTATAGTGTCCAATTCGAGCTTTCTATTTAGCAATCAATGATCCAGATTATTTCACACGTAAGATAAGTATTTTGCATGTGAGATATCATTTGAAATTTGGACCATCGAAAATACTTTTAAAGGGCTCAGAAGATTGGGCACTACAGAAACCCCCATTTTGAAACTAAATTGATTCCATCTTAAGCAATAAGATTTCTACTTCAACGAGTTTGTCTAAAGCTAAAATTACTAATGTCTTGACAGGAACCTGATCTAACTGGTCCAGGGCGTCCAGGTGTTGGGGAGTTTCTTTGTCAAAAATCAACAATAGAAATCGTAAGAACCTTTTCCTTGCCCGATGAATACACTGCAAATAATTTTGTTTGTTTATTCTCTTTTTTGCCAAACACGCACTTTGATCATTAATCATTACTATCTGAAAATAGAAAAATTCTTATATATATATATATATAGGTACCTTACATATAAAAACGAGTTTAAATTATTTCCACCGTCGGCGGAAACAAAAGTTTCCTCCAAGTCTATTGCATTGCGCCACACGTCTATGTTCTATTATTTGGGACCACAATTTGGATGCATGACGCAATGCAATCGATTTGGAGGAAACTTTTATTTCAACCGGCGGTGGAAATAACGAAATCTCATAAAAACAGGACTATTGAGAAAATTTTAGGTGCCGGCAGGGTACCATGTAGCGGTACCCAGCACGCATTCCTACCGTTCACAAGTGTCATATATCAATGGTCCGGAATTGAAATAAATTATTTTCGGAAATAGTTTATATCAAATCCAAGATTAACTTATTTCAAATCCAGACCATTGATAAGACTTGTGGACAGTTGAGATGCAAGACGATGGGTACGACGTAGGGCGCCACGTGATACCGGCCGGCAACCAACATTTTCTCCAAACTATTAGATAGGCCCATGTCGTTGCCTACATCGAGGGGCCAAAAGGTGAAAAGCATATTTAGTCTAGTGGACTGTATAGCTTGGGCCAAGGGCTTAGAACCCAACCCTTAAATGGTGAACGAATTGGACCAAGGCCAACCCAAGTCCAATCTGCGCCAGCCACGTGGATGCTAGATGGCGATGCCTAACTGTGTCGCGGAGATCGATGTTGCACTTGGAGTATGTCATGCATGACATCTTGGAAAAAATTAAGGGATGCCAGCATGCGCACGAGGTTGTCACGAGGGCACAAGAAGCTTGGATGTGTATTCATATACAAGATGAAACCTTAAATAGGTATGCATGTTTCATAATCTATCTTAATCTATCTTATATTGTGATAATTTCAGAATAAAATGAATTTAAGTATATATTGAAATGCCCTCCGGCCAACTTTCCGGCCAACGTTCAATCTATTAACACTAACCAGTTGTTCATCTCGCAGTTAGTCACATGGAGAAAGAGCCAGACTAGAAGACGATTGTCTATTAGAAGTAGTCGGTGAACCAACGATGATACACACACCCCCCCCCCTATAAACATATACACATTTGTGTGTATCTATATATTCACACCACGGATCCGGTCCACACCCTTCAAATGTGGACTCCATCTACACCTTCACTTTTCCGATCAATTTTTCATGATCCGAATCTTCCAACGTGTTTAAAAAGTGTTTATAAGGGTCTCCACGAGACATTAGCAAAAAAATGATCGGGAAGGGCTTGATCCGAGCTGCTTTCATAAAAATGATCAAACCCTTTCCGGTCATCTTTTTTGTGATTTCTTGCGTAGGCCTTTAAAAACACATTTTAAACACATTGGACAATTCGGACCATGAAAATTTAAATGGGAAAGTGAAGGTGTGGACGGAGTCTGCTTTTTAAGGATGTGAACTGCATCATATATGTATATATATATGTATGTATGTATCACACAACAGTATATCCATATATTAATGTTTATATACTTTTTGTGCAAATTAGGTCAAAAGGTGCGTAAGGAGAGGGACTGAAATAGAAGCGATAACAAAGATGAAGAAAGTGAAGGCAGAGCCAACAATCGCACTATTGTTTTGTTTACCAAAGTAATTCTCATCTAACCCTAACATTTACATGTCTTCATTTTATACACGTCTTTCTTTTTCTTGAACGAACTTATTTTATCAAACAAAAATATAGCTAGAAAATGGGCAATATATCCGGGAACTAGCCTTTTATAGTTTGAAACTCTCTTGATGTTGTTCAATAGAGTTGATTTTGGCCACAATGAGAGATCTTTCCATCAGGATGTAATTCAAGACTGGTAAACTAGATTCAAGAAAGTGAGAATACTCATTTGGAAACATACACAGTATCATTTTTGGGCATACGTCAATGATGCAGTTGCATCAGACCCTCCTAAATTCTTTATAATTTTCCATGCCCTCAATTTTTATGCTCTTTCGTTAGGTCTATAGATACACTTAGTAATAGGTTAGCTATGTTATATTTTGAAGTGATAAGGTAGATATCTTGATTATGAGAGCTTAATTACATCTTTTCTTGTTAAAAATGGGAGAAAAGTGATAATTAGTAATACCTTTTGACTTAATTGAAATCAGTATCAAGTGTTTTATAAATTGTAATTTTATAATTTTAGTACTTGTTATATAGAAAAATGATATGCGCGAGGAATCTTATACCGAACCATACACAGAATGTCAGTAATGTGAGAACATAAAGTCGTGTTTCGCAAACACGTTTTTTAAAAAAACACTCACATTCTATGTATAGTTCAGTGTAAACTTTCTTGCGTATAACATTTCTGAAAATTTTAATTTGATTCGGCCACGGATAACTCATAGCCGACCCGGCTTACGTGAACATCCATGATGTTGATGAAAAATATATACATATATAGGAATCAAAGAGAGAAGATGAAGGAGACCAAAGTGAACGTAAGCGAAATGTGATTTCCCATGCATCCCAAGATTTATTACAATGATAGGATAGTTTTTGTAGGAATCCATAATTTCTATTTGTAGAGAAATCCATAATATTTGTATAACCATTGCAAACATAATGTGATATATATGCATGCAGACAGATACTTGGGGGAGCGCTAGTTGGTCGGATGGTGCATACATTAATATCCCTCCAAGGTATAATTATTTCACACTCTCATACCTTTTGTTGATTTTAATTTCAATCTATCATATCAGGCAAATAATAATCTCACTGTGAGAATACTCTCTCTCTCTCTCTCTCTCTCTCTCTCTTACCTTTCGTTGATTTTATATATATATATAGGATAATGATCTACTAAGGACTCCCTTAGCCAAATTTGGTGCGGACCTCACCATTCCGGATCAAATTTTGACGATCCGAACCGCTCAATGTTTTTAAAATGCATTTTCCAAGGTTCTCGCGGAAAATCTTCAAAAAAAAAAATACCCGGAAAGTCGAAAAATGGCTTGGTCCACACCAAATTTTGTTTGAGGGAGTCCTTAGTAGATCGGCTTCCTATATATATATATATACACCAAACTTCCGGTCCAAACTCCTGCAACTTATTAAGTTCCGGACCTCCACTTTTCGGACCAAATTTTGATGACCGAATAGCATTTTTATGAAAAACTGCTCCGATCAAGCCCTTCCGGGTATTTTTTTTTTGCCAAATCCTCGCGGGGGACCTTAAAAACACGTTTTAAACACATCTAACGGTTCGGATCGTCGAAATTTGGTCCGGAAAGTGAGGTCCGGACGGTAGGTCCGCATTTTGTGGTTTGGATAGGAAGCTCTCTCTCTCTCTCTCTCTCTCTCTCTCTATATATATATATACACACACACACACACACACACACACACACACACACACCCATGATCTAGTCAAGGGTCCCGGATTAAAGAAAAATGAGTGTTTTCAAGGTTTTAAAATGTGTGTTTGCATAATCCGAACCGTCCAATGTGTTTTTAATGGTCCCCGCGAAAGATCATAGAAAAAACGACTAGGAAGGGCTTGATCTGAGCAGGTTTTCTCAAAAATTGTACATATACATTTTTTTGAAAAATTGCTTGGATCAAGCCCTTCCCCGTATTTTTTTTTTTTATGATTTCTAGAGGGGACCCTTAAAAACACGTTTTAAATACATTGGACGGTTCGGATCATGAAAATTTAATCCAGAACCATGAGTCCCGGAATTAGGGATCCCAGACTAGATAAAGACGGTATATATATCGGACTATTTATAATTACTCTATTGACTGTGGATGATCTTTCATATAGACTGGCCCTTTACATTGGAAAGGGATGTTGAAGACGGCATATGTCAAGCGGTAATTTTCAAGTGGCTAAGGTACACAGGTGATATTATTCATAATAATAATGATCCATCCTACAAAACCCAAAAGGATGCTCAGTTCGCACGACGTCTCACGCTGATTCTTATGACGAAGATGAAAAACGACGGGGTTCCTTGCAGTCCTGCCTCATTTCGGAAGGCCAGGCACGCAATTGAAAAGTATGGCTTGGAAGATATGTTGGGGCGTGTTGCTCTTGCAAGGAGTATTCCAGAGTGAAATAAGCATTCGTGGAGTTTGTGTTACCTCTGTTATTATTGGCTCGAAGGATATTAAGACAACATTGACCTGATTTTAATAACGTTAAATTTGCAAAATTGTTTTTTGTTTCATCATCTGTAATATCACTTACTTTTATCTTTATTATGTCTTTGAAGTAGCGGCCTACTTTCTCATGCTCACTTTGCCAAACCACTTGTAGTTTTGCTTTACCTACCCTATCCGGGGTGGGTGCTAAGCAGTACGTGTTGTGCGCTGTGTTATGCGGTAAAACTACGTCGTTTTGCGGCTCACCTCCATAGATTCCAAGGGCCTTGTTTGGAGAAGAAAAAATCACTACAAAGTTCCTAAAACCCTAAACTTCAAGTGCCTAAATCCATTATACCCTACCCCAAAAAGCCTAAATCCCCTAAAATTGAATTCCAAAATTGACTCTCCAAACAGGGTCTTTGGAAGCTTTAGAGTTGTACCAAGAAAATGAGCAAAACGACGTAGTTTTACTGCACAACACCTACTGCACAACGCCTCCCCCGGATTCCCCTATGTGAGTGTTGTTCCACCAATTAATCTTAAATACTACAACACTGCTAAAGCTTAGTGACTGCACATTATTGAATTTCAGTAACTAAAACAGTGCCCAATCTTGAAATAAAGATTACAAATTCAAAACTCAACTGTTAATTAAGTCAAAAAAAAAAAAATTGCTTTCTGATTGGATTAAAAGAGTAGACAAAAACTACTGGGATAACAAAAATTAAAAATTGCATGTATTAAGCTACTAGAAATAATCATTGAAATCAATACCGTAGAAAAGCATGCTATAATTTGATTTCCAAGCTATAACGTGTTGAAGCTAATCGAGGTTCCTTACACATTGACATCTTCATGTAAATTGTCCAACAATATTCGTAGCATCATCGACTCCGTAATTTCTTCACATGGCATATGCGAACTCCACAAATTTGGTGCCGAATCACATCTCGATGAAAAAAACAGAAGAAAAAATAACAAGGTAAAAGTTGTGAAAATTGTGAACTTAACTGCGCGAGGGTATAAAAAAAATTGCGCGAGGGTATAAAAGTACCCATGGAATAATCGCGAATGGTGATGAAAGTGGATCGAACGCTGTACACTTTTTCCTTTTTGCATTTGTAGTCAGCATTGGCAAGTAGATCTCAGTTTTTTGCACAAATGCCGCGGTATGAAGTCACAGCAGGCTCGCCGGATCCCATCTTCCAAACTTTGCATAGGGCTCTGGAAATCTCAAGGCGGGCCCTGCTCGTCCGTTTGCCCGGGCTTGTTCTGCACGTCCTTCGCCTTAAGCGCTTGCAATTTCGAATAATTGTAATACGCGACGCCTGAAAACACAACCGCGTACCCAACCAAATTAACCGGCGTTAGCATATCCTTGATCACGTACCAAGAAAACACAATCAAAAACCACTCCTTCACCACTCCGGCAATATTCATAGTCAATGCCGACGTCTTCCCCACCAGCAAAAACACGGCCAAATTCAGCGCGAATGCGCACAACGAGTTGCTGCCGAAGATCAAGAAATCGAAATGAAAACCCGAGGCCTCTCTCAACAACGGGTACTCGACGAAAACCCATGGCACGAATAAGAAGACCGTGCAACAAGGGGCGACGTAATAGACCGAATTAAACGGATTCAATGAAATTACTCCAGATGTCAATAGTATCTGAATCATTACCAATCTTGTGGCTTCTAAAGCCACTGCTCCCAGCTGAAGTGTCACTCCCCAGACGTCGAATTTCGCCTCTCCATAGGCGGCTATCGCGACACCCAACGAGATAGACAGCATATTCACCATTGTCTCGGATTTATAACATTCCTTTTTTAACACTACGCTGATTGAGTAAACCGCGACTGGCATTAGGGCCTTGAGCATTTGGATGAACGAGACGGAGAGGTATATGTAAGCGGAGTTTGAGAACCAGAGGCTGAGAGCATAGAGAGCGCCAATTGGAACGACGGATTTGAGGTAGAGAGCGTTGGACATGGAAACGGGTTCGACGAATTTGAAGCGGACTAGGAGGAAAGCCATGGAGGAGCAGAAAGACATGTGGATCATTGCAAGAGAGATCGGGTACGGCCAGTTGTACATATTTTTATCGAGAATGTACTTGTTATATACGATTACGGTGAAGCTGAAGAAGACCCATAATGCTACGTATGTGTAGGATAGGATGATCTTCTTCGCTACGCCGTCGCTTGATGATTCTCCTCTGGCGCCCATGCTAGCTTAGTCGAAAACGTCCGCGTTTGTTTTGGTTTTGGTTTGGGAGGTAGAATTTCTGATACATATGTAATCTCTCATATGTATAGAGAGGTGTTGCCGAGAAGTTTGAAACGGAGAAAGTAGAAAAATTTCTTATTTCTGAAGTTGAATTTGGAGAAGATGTTGATACTAAGTACTACTATTAAAAGCCTAATTTGGTGTTTCAAATTTCAAAAAGGCCATCGATTGAGTAACTAAGCTACAAATAAAAGTAGAATCTCAATAAACTTGATTCTATATTTATTGAATATATACAGATTTCGTCAATTTCAATCACCAATGAACACTTTTGACTTTGTATGTTATGTAAGGAAGCTGTGCATAATTAAAGAACTACTTTACCAAAAATAACTTGCAGTAGTATATATTAGCTACACACATCTCTGTCTCAACAAATTTGGTCAGACGAAAATTGCATTTTACAGCAACCCGTCTATGGGTACACCGCACTTGGGGTTCCCAAGTGTACGCGAATAGTTTGTAAAAAATCCGAAACGTCCAAAACGTTTTTGGACGGTTGAGATGGGCTCGTGTGCACTTGGGGTACCCAAGTGTGGTATACCCACATCATTTTCCTTACAACAATCTATAATTTCCTGTAAATTTTTTACCAGCAGTGCTACATACCCGGAAAAAGCACCTGGAATTTACCCAGAACAAGAAGAGCATGAATTTCTGGTACAATGGACAAGAACAAAGCATGACTAGGAACAACATTCATGCAAGAAATGGTTTTCATGGAAGAGGGGAAAAAACAAATCAGGATTAATTGAGGTAACTTTCATAGTTACATTCATAATGCATCGAAAAACAGGAAGACAAGATGGAGGAAACTTTCAACCATAAATTCTGCTCCAACCAAGGAACTAGTAAGCAGAAAGAAAAATTCGATTATCGTTGAATGAAACGTAAAACTGATGAGACAATATGCAAAGATCCGGTAACCAAAATAATACCCGGTTCATCCCCCATTGTTGCTCTGAGAATTTGATTTCCAACCCTCATGGAGATCATTAGAGAACTCTCAGTTGCTAATATGGTTTTGCTTTCCAGCTCGACAACAGAGTGAACTGATTGATCATCCAACAAGTTACGGCAGTCTTCCACACCATAGTCGAGAATATCAACACCTAACTCATTGGAAGCTTGAATCCAACAATCTTTTAGTACAGATGCTGAAGTCATTCGTGACTTATCTCCAGCAATATCGACTTCAGTCAGAAATACAGCTTCCAGTTTTCTCGCTGGAGGGATGAATTAAAACCAAAGTTGGAAGAAGAAAAACCCATGCAAGTGGAGTTATCAAAGAACTTTATATTTTGACTGATGAAATAAGATGGAGGTTGTATCCGAAGCAAGAATTTGAGCAAAGGAACCCAAATGGAAACTGGACCAGCAATTCTGAATGAAGGGAGTACTACTCAGCTAAAAGGGTATCACGGATGCAAAGGTGTGACATACAGATCATGTAAGCTCTAGCAAATCATAGTGTCGCCATTTTATTTTATCCCCAACCCAAACAAATAATCACGCAAAACACAAAGAAGGGGAAAAAAAGGGGGCCATACCTGAAATTAGTTCTCTGGCAAACCCCAAATGGTCTTTGTCACTTGCCATTGCAACCACAAGAACCAATTTTGCCTTCGGAAATGTCATCTCAATTGTATCTGCCAAAGCTTTTGCAGATTCCTTGGTATGTGCTGGAAAACAAAAATCATGGAGTAGTTAGTACTTAGAAACCGTACATAAATGTTGAAATCGACACGTGGATTTTAAGTGGACGAGCACAAGATGCATGTGATAAAGGTTCAGTTTATAGTGAAGGCGCTAGTGGAAAGAAGGAATTGAACATTTGCATAAAACCTCCATCAAGCAATATAGTGGCTCCATGCAGTCCTAGTGCCTCTGCTTCCTCAGATGTTAAAAACTGACTTCTCCCAAGCAAACATGTGTGCTCCAAACCAAAGCGAATGGATCCATCTGAAACTTTCCAACCTGAAACTCCCAGTTAAGTGCCAAGAGAAACAAGTTTTTAAAATTAACTCAACCCAACAATCCATTTCTCCAGCCGTTGTGGTCGGACTACTGAACGTTCTTTACTATTTTGCCTATCAAGCGCAAGGCTCGCGATGCCGCACAACAGTAAAGATCTCTCTTAAGAGGTGAATTCATATCCTAAACATGGAAACTAAGTGACTGTACATATTGAAACTTTGAATTACGAAAAATTAATGAAAGAAACAAAAGATCTGAACCTTGATCACGAAGGCAGAGAGATGCACAAGTGGCAGTTGCAGCATTTTGAAGTTGGTGAGATCCCAGCATTGAGAGTTTCACATCAAACAGCTCAATGAACTGCATAAGTTTGAGATGAAGGTGCATGTTCATATAACATCCAAACATATAAAAGACCAAAAAGTAAAACAACAGAAAACCAACGCCACGAGTGCGTACCACTTGAAAATCCTTCTCAATTTGAATCATTATGTCACAAGATTGGCAAGGTTTACCATATAACTTGCTCAACCCTTTTATTGCGCTTTTATTCCCAGGATCACATGCAGATAGTACGGTTGAAGACAGTGAGGTTGCCTTGTCACGGAGAATACGCTCAATATGTGGAAGGAATGGTCCACCTAGAACCACCTGAAAAGATTAAACTAGAAGCATAGTCAAGTTAGATCATCTAGCACCAAAAAATGGGAATGGGAGACCAGTGGGGCCTCATACAATAACGGTCAGCAGACTGAGTGCTTCAAATGTTATCCCATTACAATCAGCATGCAAACACAAAACTAATACAATACTCCAATAAACTAGGTGTGGTATAGGTAATTATAAAATCACGGAACGTCACCCTGATGATCAGCCAAGGACTGTATACCTTTTTCTCTCGTATTTTCGTCAATTATTCAAATACAATAAAATAAGTTTCTCCACATGGGTAGTATTTGGCTTTCATGAAAAGCCATTCTATTGAATGAAGACGAGAAAAAGATCCTCTAAGTTATTATGAAAGGATTATGGATTGGAAGAAGCAATAACTGAAGAGAAAGATGGGAATCGGGAGAAAAGTTTCCTCATTTTAAGCCTTCCACCAAATTTTTCCCTATGTTGGAAAGGTCGTTGACCTCACATCTTCCTCACCCCTTCTGCTTTCAGTAACACCACAAAAAGGGGCCTCCCAGCCACAACTAATACTCCACATCAAGACCACCAAAAGCAAGCTATGGCATTGCTTCCTAGGGCCGTAAATGACCCACACAACATAAAAAGTAATAGACTCCAAAACATTAAGCTTTTCTTGCTTTTTCTTCCCCAAAGTCTCACTTTCTATGACTCCTAAAGCCTTGATTAAAAACTGAGCCAAGTTCTAACTTCAAACTTCCAAATGTGACCAAGTTTGATTCACTTGTGTTATGAGGCAATCTCAGGCAACTGTGTAGCCTACAATTGTTGGAAACTCAACTTCTCGGCACTACTGTCACTAAAACCACCAGGTCCACCGTCCACCACTGATATTGCAGAGTGTAGTCACACACCGACAACTAGCAATACATAGCATTTACGCCAATATCACATCTCCCACATTAAACATCTTCATCAACATGCTGGCCACCCAAAATCACAATCAGATCAAATAGAAATTCAGCAAAAGGAAGTATGGTAGGAATAATATGGTGCAGCAGCAAAAAGGTACAACACCACTTGTGCAAAAATGATTCTCTACAATCTACATATACTGCAATCCATAAGTACTCGGAAACAAAGAAAACCAGAAAAGCCAATATGATGCGCCATTACAAGTACTGCATATGTAACCGCGTCAGTCTTAACCTCGTCAGTCTTACAAATCTAGTTGACCAACAAAAGCCTACTACCACCCGGTTATCCATACATTTGACTTAAGCAAATAATAGCCAGACAAGTCCACACTGGGGGACCTCGACAGTCAATAGGACTGCAACCTATATGCAACAGCCTATTGATTTTCAAAGGTGCAAAAAAGGGTCATTTCCAATATTGTAACTAAGGGCCAACAAATCAGCCACTAGCAAATGCTAAAAGTCTTATGGGGGCTACAAAAGCATTGACTAATTAATTAGTAACAGGTTTTATGGGCCACTGAAGAAATAATGTAGCATGAATTGGTCCCATTGGATGTTTGACAGTACAAGCGATAGGCTCTCCTATGTACATAAGACCACAAGGCCGATAGCCAAGTCATTCTACACACACACTAACACAAGTGTAGCATCCAAAGTCGAAGTTGCAAAAGCAGAGAACTTAAGGCAAAGTGCAATTAGAATGGAAGTTAAAATTAGTATAATGAACAACTTAAATATTAAGTAGGAATAATTAGGAAGAACCACCAAACTGGACGGCCATGTTTGATTATTCCTGATTTTGCTATCGCAATGCTTTCCAAAGAACCCCCAAGTGCATCCAGATGTTCAGCACCGACAGTCGTTATGATTGCAGCCGCAAGATCAGAACTACGGATAAAATTTGTCGCATCCCGTGCTCCACCCAACCCAGCCTATTCAAATGGAAAAAGACAACTTTAGCCAAATTTTGGCCTTCCAATATCTATGAATGTTCAAAATTCAACAAAAGAAACACTACAAGACATCACTATATTATTGGAACGTACAAGTTGCTATGTTATTTCATTGAAGAATGCCAGGAAAGGGGTATATTCCATCCAGTAGTGTCATATAAAGAAGTTACGGTTTCTTCAGAGAGATACAGGGAAAGATGTTAACCTCAATAACTGCAATATCTACTTTCTCTTGAGCAAATAAGCTGATTGCTATAGCAGTGAAAACCTGAAATTGTATGACAAGAACAAAAGCAATTAACAAAATGAAAGCAAAAGCTCTTTTTTAAGGAGACTATCTAAAAAACAAAAGCAAACAGAATATGCAAAACGTGAGAATATCAACATTACTCACAAAAGTCAGGGAGAGGGAATATGGGTGTAGGTGGTTCTATTGGGGAAGCTGCTGAATCAAAGTGAAGGGGTAGTGCGAAAAGCGAAGAGCACATGGTGCACATTATAGCCAATTTAAACTTCCTATATGTAGAGTAACATAAAGGCCAATTTATACTTACTAATACGATGGTAGTGCAGCCAGATGAAATTTTGACAAGCAAAGCAGGTGCACCAAGAAGGACAGTCAAGCTAAATATGCCAATTGCAATTATGGGTGGGATGTCTAATTGTCCAGGCGGTAATGATAGTATCCTGTACCTGAACCGACACTGTAGTTTTGAGGAACTTGAAAGAACCAATTGCTTCCAGGGAGATGTAATGAAAGACAATTGGTTATTAGGTTTCCCTTTTACAAAAATGAATTTTCTTAGTTTACATTCTAAGTAGTTGTACTTTTTAAAAAACATTAACATAAATTCTGTTGGGTATGTAAACAAGCTGGTTACCTCAAATTGACTGAGACTCCCACCTTCAAGTTGCACAGCCTGGTCAAGAACCTTTTTAATCCTTGAAAATAGAGAATTTAATGTATTCACTGAGACAGGTTCACCAGATCTTCCTGCTGATATACGTTCCCTGATAGTCAGAATATGTGGGCTGGACAAAGAAAACAAAGCCTGTCATCGTAAAGAAGACAACAATGTACTTCTCGTTATGCAATAGAAGAATTCTTTAACGAGCACGCTGGAATAGTAAAGACCACATACCTTGTATAGCAACCAACAGAATAACCTTCAGCTCGTAAAATGTTTGACAGGAATGCAGCAGTTGATCCTTTTCCTTTA
The DNA here is from genome assembly GCA_963854785.1 of Vaccinium vitis-idaea. Taxonomy (NCBI): domain Eukaryota; kingdom Viridiplantae; phylum Streptophyta; class Magnoliopsida; order Ericales; family Ericaceae; genus Vaccinium; species Vaccinium vitis-idaea. Next base: position 4,853,635 of record OY978226.1, on the reverse strand, counting down.
GTCCCAGCAATGTGAACAGACTGAAATTCACTTGTAGCAAGTTTAAAATGACTTAAAAAGCAAGTGGAGTCATGTAAAACCAGTTACTTCGACCACATACCAGAAAGCTAAAAACCTAAGAAAATGCAGAATTGAGGAAACTCAGGTGATGAATAAGAAACTACATTTCTTGGACTAGTGAAACCCCACTAAATTCATGCTCAAACGCATACCAAATTGAGTCTCTACTTGAAATTTTTAACCAAATCAAGAAAGACTCAAACTTTAACTAACCAAAAAAAATGAAACTGTACCAAATTCTTGTTTTACTCTTCACAATTTACAACCATAGCATAAATGAAACCTTTACCCGAAAATTCGTACTTAGATTTGGATTTTTCCGTTAACATGCTTCGTATCAAATGAAGTTTTTACTCAAATTTAACGCGAATATGAGTAAAATATTTGAAAAAGGGCTAGAGATGCTAAGAACTCTTAATTCCTACAGGGGTTACTGACAAAAACAAACTTCAGCTCAGACATATTGATTTCACCGCAAAATCTAATTATCAGCGACCAAAACATCGCCATTCGAAATTCCGCACCTCTTTCCTTCGTTTTGTCCACTACCAAACCGAACCCAAGTGAATAATAATGCTACGGAAGATAAAAATCAAACCTTGAAGTTGGATTGAGGGTTTCCGAGCAATTCCATCAACCTTCTCATCCTTCCAAGATCAAACCCTTCATTAGAATCCGTTCCCGCTCCTTTGGGTACACCGGATTTCTCATAGTTTTTCAACTTGTTCAAGTAATCTGTCAATTCCTTCATTTCTGAGTCGTCTGAGGTTGCAAAGAAGTATCGGTATACTCTTAGATAGCTAGGGATTGTAGGAGTGGCGATAACCGAAGGTTTTCTCAGACTGAAGGAGTGTCGACTGAGAAATTTGTTCATTTTCATTTTCTCCTCTCTTTTTTTTTTGGGAAACTAGTGAGATAATTGGTACAGTCACAGAGCACAAGTTGCAATGGAACTGTTTCTCTGGGAAAAATGGAAAACGTGTTTACCAAACACGCCATCTAAAAGCGTGTTTGGTAATCACGCTTCTGCTATTTCTTTTTCCCCCTCCGTTTATGACATACATAAAGTGTGATTAGGAATCACGTTTTTAGAAAGCGTGTTTTGTAAACACATTTTTAGAAAGCGTGTTTTGTAAACACGTTTTCAAGCCGAATTAGGATTAACTTTATTTTTGGGTTAATCCACTGTGAAAGCGTGAAACGGAACCACGTTTTCAGGTACTTTAGGAGTAAAGTTTAAAAACACGCATTTTAAATAATAAAGTTATAAAAAATAACCCGCAAAACGGTTAATGAGCTGAGATAATTGCGCGTCATCTAGGTCCATGTAACAAGAACACCTTCTAAAAGAAAACAATAAGAAATCACCAAATTGAGCAATTTTTCAGTGCCAAACGGACTCCAGCTGGCACTGTCACATGGTACTCGTTGGTTTATTCAGGTTATTCATCCGTGTTTTGAACGGTCCAAATCTGTTGGAGTTGTTCGGTGGCATTTCGTAATTTTAAGGGGTAAATTTTACTCCAACAGATATGGGCCGTTCAAAACACGGATGGACGACCAAGATGAGCCGACAAGTACCATGTGGCAGTGTCAGCTGGTGCCTGCTCGGCACTGAAAATTCTACATATCTTGCTTACCTAACAAGTTTACAAAGAAATAAATAAAGCACGAAACAAATTTGAATGGACGCGTAACACATTTATTCTGTTTGGGTCTATAACAATTTAAGATAACCCTCGTGATTTCTATACCAATTTTATAATTTATTTGGGCGGTTAATTTCCAACTTGTAAAATACTGTCAAAATTGTTGTTCTTGTAGGGCAGTTGGAGCTTTATAACAGCCAGAAATGCTAAATGCCAAGAAATATTACCCAAAATTTACCCAGAAAGTGGGAATGAGTGGTGAATCTGCACTTTCTGAATAAATTTTGAACAATATTTCTGTGTATGTAACATTGCTGTTTTTGCTTCTTTTGTCCTGCCATTCCAAGGAAGGAAAAATGCACAGATCTAGAACTATTGCCCAAGTCATCCTAATGAACCACTCAGCAAGTTGTAATTAAAAGCGGCAAACTCCAACAAAATAGGTTGCAAATTAATTAGAAGTAAAACAAACATTATCAAGCCATATTTGGTCGACTTTAGCATATTGCCACATGGATTGGGTCATGAATCATGATATCATTCCGTCGTCTTCCTCCATCCACATCCGAGCGGATTGGTGGTTTCCATCGTCGTTGTTGTACATTTTTTACGGATTTTGTATGTGTTTCTTTATTTTGCCCAGTTTTGAAGTTTAGGAAGTGTTACTGAGACAGAATGACAGTTTTTAAAGGTGAGCCCGTGTAATTAGTGTTTTAATTTATTTTATGGATGGATAACTTCTACGAGGAACAGTCATGATCTGAGGTAATTAGGGGACAAACGTAAAATTAAAAAAAAGTGACACTACTGTTATGTACAATATACTTAAAGATATAAATTATAGATTAATAGATACACACAATTGATAATTATCCAATTAAAAAATAATGATATAATTATTAAATTTTTAAAAATAAGCTACAAATGCACAAATCACAAGATCACATGTCCGCTGTGAACGTATCAGTTTCTAGAATCAATATATATATGCGCTAATAAACATACATAAAATGTCAAAGAAAAGAAGGTTGGAACGTGTAAACAAAATGAGAGTCAAATACTCCTCAAATAACATAATACTACTTTTAAGCTCCGAAGGTTTACGTTTCCTTTTGACTTCTTCTGAGTAAATTAGGAAACGGGGCTCATTGGCCGTCCATCTCGGTACCAAAGGCTTGATTTTAATTTAAACTTTAAATGATCCAAGTCATTTATTATTTAGAATAAAATCCGAGCATTCATTACTGAGATGTACGGTTGGATGAGCTCATATAACCTTGTAACGAGTCACTCACTACAGGGATCTTGTACCCGAGATGTACAACAACTAGCTCGAACAAGTCTCCAACACACTCACATAGTGTGTGGAGCCCACACACACTTGAGTGTGAAGTGTGTGGGGGCTCCACACAACATGTGAGTGTGTTGGAGACTTGTTGAAGACTTTTGTTATACAAATATCATTGTTCATGCACAACGATTCCAACGTTGAAGCCAGTGAAGGCGTATCTCTTCTCCTCCGCTAGGCTTGCGGAATGGTCGATTCAGTGGCGGAACACGGGCTTGATTTCGGAGTGTAAATAGAATAAATCAATGGCTAAATTCCTTAAATTTGGTTGTGCTTTTCCTCAATTTTTTGTCTGGTATTTTTTCGGTATTTTATTGCTTTTTGTCATAACTTTTAGTTTTAATCATTGGTCTTGACGATAGTAATAAAAAAAAGTTGATAAAATGTTTGTATGACGAAGAATTCAACAAAAAATACCACAGTTCGATATTTTTTTTCATTTCTTGTGGATTTTTTTTTTTTTTTTTGGCTTTTAGTCATAATATTTTGTTTTTCAAACTCATCTCATCAAGACGGATGAAGATAAAATAAACATTTCACGTATTTAAATTACATTGGGAGTAGATAAAATAATATTTTGAGAGAAGATACATAGAGTAAAGAGCATTTATAAGTAACTGAGCATATTACCGAATTCAGGGGCCTCATAGTGCAGGGGTGCACTACAGGTTGTAGTGTGACACTCGAGCCGTCCATCTCGCAATTAATGATCCTAATTCATTTTGGTCCGTACATATCTGAGCTGTCCATTATCGAGATGAAATCCAGACCATCCATAGCCAAGTTCAATCGCTCGAAAGCACAACTATATAGTGCACACCTACATTACAGGATCCAAGTGTCACATATTACCACACCACACAGTTTAAAAAACAGTTTTGAAAGCATTTAACTCCCGTCGATAAAAATAAAATAAAAAAAAAACATTTAACTCCTACAAATTATTTACCAGCTAGGAGCGTTCAAAAAACTTAAAAAACAAACAAACAAAAATTCCTAAGCCTAAAGCATAGCTTTAGTTTGCACTAATAGTATTACAAAAAATAAAAAGTTGGATACATGCATCTGTAAATTGCTTAAAAATGGAAGTAGGGGCAACTTATTGCAAACTCATGGTGTACTTTTCCGGAATTAGAAAAACATGATAAGGAGGAAAACATTTGCAAATACATGGAAAGACAAATAACATTTCACCCAAATACCCTTCACCTGTAAGATTTCCAAAAAAAAACCCCACTCCTTCCAAAACCCAAATCACGTTCTCTCTCCATCATCCCTTCTGCGCCTCTGCTACTTCGCCGTCTCTAGCCCTAGCCCTAACAAGTTCTGAACAATCAGTAGGAAACTCTGTTTCCTTAACTCCCACTTCAACGTCTTTATCACCAACAGTCGGCGAAGTATCATGAAATCTAGATTCAGACATTTCTAGGGCTTCGTTTTCTACTTTATCTTTATCTTCCATGGTGAAACGAATCTCTTGTTGAGGAGACGCCGACTCGTGAACGTTCTCTACTCCCATGTGTATCTTCTATAAGTATTTCGGTAGGTGTTTGTGTGAGTGAGTGACGTGATTGTCGTTTATCGTGCGTATGTATACGGTATTCTTCTGTATGAAACTTGTCACGCACACAAGGTGTTTGGTTAAATGTCTCAAAGAAGATGCATTTTCTTTTCATTCTTAGGGACCAACTCGGGTGCAATTAATTTTTTGAGGAGTACAACCACATTCCATGAATGGTGCAACACAGACGTAGGAACGGTGCAAGGAGAAGAATATATTTCTAGAAAGTGTGACCTGACAACACACTGCAACCCTATTTGGACCAACTCGGGTGCAATTAATTTTTTGAAGAGTGCAATCACATTCCATGAATGGTGCAACACAGACGTAGGATGGTGCAAGGAGGAGAATATATTTCCAGAAAGTGTTACCTGACAACACACTGCAACCCTGTTTGGACCAACTCGGGTGCAATTAATTTTTTGAGGAATGCAACCACATTCCATGAATGGTGCAACACAGACGTAGGAACGATGCAAGGAGAAGAATATATTTTCAGAAAGTGTGACCTGTCAACACACTGCAACCCTATTTGGTCCAACTGTTAATTTTTTGAAGAATGCAACCACATTCCATGAATGGTGCAACACAGATGTAGGAAAGGTGCAACACGGGCGTAGGAGGAGGGAGAGTGAGGGGGTTGGTTTACTGGAGTTTTTTTAGACAAGGGTATTTCGGTCCACACAAAAATTGGTACCATGTATGTGCAATTAAAATTTTCCTTTTCATGTTGGGAGCAATTTCCATAAAAGTACACCATAAGTTTGCAATAAGTTGCCCCTACTTCTATTTTTAAGCAATTTCCCCTGTACCCTTATTCTATGCTTGGTAATTAAGAAGTCCTAGGTGTTAATTGATTCATTTTCGGTTTCACCCATACTTTCTTTCATCAAATTCAAACTAAAATCTAACGCTCTTTTTACTTGAAGTAAAAATCGACCCGCAGATAATGAAAGCTAAGGCTGTATTTGGAAGTTAGGGAAAGAAAGAGAAAAGAAGGGAAAATAATTAAGAAGGAAATTAAAGAGAAAATGGGAGGAAAGTTAAATGAGAATTTGAATATTTTCCTTCCTCTTTTTGTAGAACCAAACAATGGAAGAGAATTTTTTTTTAAATTTTCTCTCCCTTTCTCTTCCTTTCCCTAGAACCAAACAGAGCCTAAAAACATCATTCATAGGGGCGGATCAGTTTGGGTTTTTATCCGTTTCAATTGAAATAGTAATTCTTGCGAGGCATAGTAAGGGCTAAGTATCCATGCCGAGCCAAACTCAAATTCAAATATAAAATTTTTGCAAGCTATAAATCAACATTGGACAAACTCCAAAAATCTTAATCTAGCCACTTTAGCAAGGACTTGTTGAAGGTTCATTCCTATACATAAACAATAAAGAAAAAAAAAAAGTTGAAGTGTTTGACATTCACTTTGCTTGTTTGTTATTTAATAAGCAATCTTTCCTTATCAATTGGAGTAAGTTTTTTTTTTATTAGTGATTCCTAAACAATAATTAAACAAATATTAACAAGTGAACCAAAAGATTTCTAATATTAAACAAATATTTTTGTCACTTCGAAGGTGAAAGAAACTGGGGGAGAGAATTTTAAAAGTTGTATTGTTTTTGTTTATTTAACAACAAATCTGTACTTATGTTAGTAGTAATATCTAGGTAGATGACTGGTTGGTCCGGGAAAGGAACTGAACCGTTCTATTGAGAGCTAATTATCGGCTCTTTTGGACCCACGTTAACTATAAGAATCATTCATCTTTTAGAAAGCTACTAGAAAAGGCAAATTCTAAAGTTGTCCAATGGACTGACGTTAAGGTTTAGAAAATGTGTTGAGATGTGTGAAAAGTGTATGGAAAAATGTGAAAGAATATTGAAATAAGTAAAAAAGGTATGGAAGTGTTTTTTTTAATTTTTTATGTGTGCTTATTGTCAGCCCAATGAACTGACAATAGAAAATCATATTAGAAAAACATCAAACAGGCAAAGAATAATATTTATCATACATCGATTGATATGTTTTTGAAATGCATTCATGCTGAAAATATAAAGGTTAAATCATTCAATCGAAATCCAATTTCTAACATGAATCCATTCTAAAAACATATGAAACGATATTCAATGAATATATATATATACATATAGTCCGGTTCTTATGAGGGATTTATTACTTTGTTACGGTGCGAACCTTCCATCTCTTGATCATATTTTGATGATCGAACCGTTCAATGTATTTAAAACATGTTTTTAAGGGTCCTCTCAGAGAATCAACAAAAAAATGACCAGAAAGGACTTAAAATATTGCTTGGATCAAGCCTTTCCCAGTCAATTTTTTTGCTAATTCTTTGCAAAACCCCTAAATACATCTTTTAAACGCATTGAATGGGTTGGATCATGAAAATATGATCGAGAGAGAGGAGATCCGCACCGTAGCAAAGTAAAAAATCCCTTGGGCTAAGTTCTCCAATAGATTTTATCAACATTTGACAAAAATTCAAAATTCACAGATTTTATCACATGTCTTCACGGATAGATAAAATCTTGATAAAATCCACCGGAGAACAACCCCTTACTTGATTCTTGGTGTGTGTGTATATATATAGTATATCTAAAAACCCATAATTGTTTACAACGAATTATGTTTCATACTATTTTTAAGACCCATCGATGTTTAGAACGAACTATGAAAAATGAATAATTTCGATTATTAAAATAAACTCAAAAGTAGCCGAAAATGGGCCAAGTAAATACTCCTTTCTCTCGTGGATAGCTCATGCGGTATAATTCTAAATGCCCTATATTGCATTCTGAGATCGAGTTTCATTTCCCCCTTCTTGTATAATAGATTAGGAATGACGAATAAAAAAATAAAAAAAAATAAAAAATAAAAAATACTCCTCTCTCTCTTGTAATTTGTAAATAATCCTCCAAAATTGTGCTAATAGGGTCCAACCGTCAAAGTGGTCCCCATATTGTGGAAAAAGTAGGAAGAGAGAATATCAAATCACATTCTTTAACAAGTCTTTCCTTAGATAAGTCCACCCCACAGTCTCACCCACTCATTAACAGCACAATAATCACCAGTAGCCAGTTGGTACTCATTAGATACAGAAATTAATATTCACATTCCATGACCTCCGGCTGTGCACAACCGCACAAAAACACCCTTCCGCCGCCGCACTTTTCCCTTGCATCCGCCTCCATTCTCTCTCTTCTCTTTCTCAATGACCCATTTCATAGCATCCTCTCTCCTATCTTTCTCTGTCTAAATTTCTTGAACTGCAGAAATGGATGGTAGTACTAATGGCAAGGCACAGCAGAAGAAGAGGAACTGGTTCCTCCCCCTAGTTTTCTCTCTCTTCACATCCACCCTCCTCATCATCCTCTCTCTCTTCACCCCTTCAAACCCATTTCGCCAAACACCCATTAAAACCCAACAAGCCCCTTTATTTGTGGAATCCAAGCTTAACATATCCCCAACAGGAACCAATCTTATCCCAAGATTGGCTTATTTAATTTCAGGGTCAAAAGGGGATGGTGAGAGCTTGAAAAGGACATTGAAAGCCCTTTACCATCCTTTGAATCAGTATGTTGTGCATTTGGACCTTGAGGCCTCAGTGGAGGAGAGGTTGGAGTTGTTTGATTTTGTGAAGAATGAGGAGTTGTTTGGGAGAGTTGGGAATGTGAGAGTAGTGGTGAGATCCAATTTGGTTACTTATAGAGGGCCTACGATGGTAAGCAATACCCTGCACGCGGCAGCGATTTTGTTGAAGGAAGGTGGGGAGTGGGATTGGTTCATCAATTTGAGTGCTTCTGATTATCCTTTGGTGACCCAGGATGGTATGATTTTGATACTTTTGTTTTATACTTTTTTTTGTTTTTTTTCAAAAAATGATTTTGATACCATGTTTTTTGCCATCAATTGTGTTTCAAGTACTATATGGTTAGGTTTAGTGTTTTCCGGTGGGATAGTACTAGTTGCCTAGTTGGGTTTCTGATTTGAACTCTTGTTTGATTGGCTGGAATAGTATGATATTAAGTTATACATTCCCGAGAAATTATATTTCAACGTTTGAATACAACCATTGTTGGTAGAATTACATTTTGGTTGGATAACCGATCCTGCAAAACATGAGATTGACAAAATCTTCAGATGTGGAATTGGTAATCTGTAACCCTGTCTATTAATCCAGTTGACTAATCCAATGATTGTTTATATATCTACTCAATGTTAATCTGGACCAATCAAACTTCCTTCTTCGTATGTGTATTCATTTGCTTAATTTTTTTTTTCTTGATCAAGAGAAACTGCCCTCATGCTAACAATAACTCAGAAGAAAATACTGAAAAAAGATAAGATGGGTGGATAGACACCCAATTACATGGAAGATTGGCTCTCAAAGCTAATGCCGCCACCCGGTGAGCTGCCTTGTTGGCAGAACGAGGAACCCAGTTGAACACCGTTTGAAATGATTGAGCCAGTTCATGAATATCCAGCACCAAGGCAGAAATGTTCCATGGAGGAACAAGTTCTGAAACACTAAGGTGAATGGCTTCCTTGTTATCTGATTCAACCTCCACACTTTGAGCCCCAAAGCTTTAGCCAGAAGACAGGCTTCTCTGATAGCAAAAAGTTCCCCGTGAAGAGATGAAGAGACATGGATTGATTTACAAACGCCATCCACTACTTTCCCTTTCCAATCTCTCAACACTACTGCCGCCATGCCAACAGATGAATTAGGCCAAATCGCCACATCGCAATTAGCCTTAAACAGAGCAGTCCAGCTTAGCCAAAGTATCCAAAGAGTTAACAGGAGTATGGCGAAAGATGAATTCATTTCTAGCTTTCCAATTAAACCAAGCCGTAAATCCCGCAAAGCTGATGGTAGCATTCGCTTCATCTTTTGGCAGTGATTCAATAACATAAGAGGTCAATTTAATCGCAGAAATGGGAGGGCCATGTGAACCATTAAAGGGGAAGCTGCTACCAAACCAATCCGGTCGGGCCCAAGAGCAGAAAAAGAGAATATTTTTCGATGGATTCTACCTGGGAAAAGCAGATAGGGCAGGTGTTGGACGGAGCACACCGTCTTCTAAAAAGATTCTCCTTGGAAGCTAGCTGTTCCTCCACCAAAAGTTACGGATTTTGTTAGGGACCTTTAGCTTCCAAAGTGTTTTCCATAATTGAGCGGGAGTTTGAAAGGTGATTCTGGGGATCTCGGATCTGGATTAAGTTTCAGCTGGATTGCACAATGATAGCCTGACTTGACGGAATAAATACTATTAGGATTGTGATGCCACACCATTAGAATTAGATTACTTTATTTTGAGGAGTAAGAGTTTTGGTTTTCCAGATGAGAAGTTGGGAAGGGTTATTGGTTTCTGCTTCTTATCAATTGCATTGAATTTGTTGTTGGGGGTTTAGTTTTGTTGTTGAAGATTCTGGCATGATGATATCGTGTCCCTTTATTGTCGATCTCTTGATAAATGAATGTAATTATCTTCCCCTTGTAAAATCAAAATCAAAATAAAAAAAGAACCTCCACCAAAAACAAAAACAAAAGTCTCTTGGAAGTCTTTTCCTCCTTTCTTACAGGTGGAATAGTTTTCTATACGATATATATTAACTCGATTATCTCAGTCATCACAATGATAGCCTGACTTGACGGAATAAATACTATTAGGATTGTGATGCCACACCATTAGAATTAGATTACTTTATTTTGAGGAGTAAGAGTTTTTGTTTTCCAGATGAGAAGTTAGGAAGGGTTATTGGTTTCTGCTTCTTATCAGTTGCATTGAATTTGTTGTTGGGGGCTTAGTTTTGTTGTTGAAGATTCTGGCATGATGATATCGTGTCCCTTTATTGTCGATCTCTTGATAAATGAATGTAATTATCTTCCCCTTGTAAAATCAAAATAAAAAAAGGACCTCCACCAAAAACAAAAACAAAAGTCTCTTGGAAGTCTTTTCCTCCTTTCTTACAAGTGGAATAGTTTTCTATACGATATATATTAACTCGATTATCTCAGTCATCACAATGATAGCCTGACTTGACGGAATAAATACTATTAGGATTGTGATGCCACACCATTAGAATTAGATTACTTTATTTTGAGGAGTAAGAGTTTTTGTTTTCCAGATGAGAAGTTGGGAAGGGTTATTGGTTTCTGCTTCTTATCAGTTGCATTGAATTTGTTGTTGGGGGCTTAGTTTTGTTGTTGAAGATTCTGGCATGATGATATCGTGTCCCTTTATTGTCGATCTCTTGATAAATGAATGTAATTATCTTCCCTTTGAAAAATCAAAATAAAAAAAGGACCTCCACCAACACCAACACCAAAAACAAAAACAAAAACAAAAACAAAAACAAAAACAAAAACAAAAACAAAAACAAAAACAAAAACAAAAGTCTCTTGGAAGTCTTTTCCTCCTTTCTTATAAGTGGAATAGTTTTCTATACGATATATATTAACTCGATTATGTCATTCATTTTTTTGATGACTTTTTTTTGTCCGATACGCTGTGACCTTTCATTTGTACTTAATAAAACTGATTTTCGACAAAAATAACGACTTAAGGATAACCGATAAACTGTGAATCGATTTTCCCTTGTATTAATACAAAATATAGCCATTGTCAAGTCGACGATCTATCCACAATCTTTTTTCGATTTCTTTCGTAATAAGAATATTTTTTCTATTTCTTTAACTATCTCTTGTATTAAGTAATAATCTGAAATCCTAAGAAATAATCCCATGTCGGGAAAGGAATATACCAATAAAGAAGAATCCCTGTGAAGGAGACATGATAATCAATTCTGGCCTTTCGACAAGATTTTACCTCCTGACCTCACTCAGCTTTAGAGTGCACAAGGGTGGACAACTAGGCTAACCTTGGTTTTTTCAGGGCTTCAATTGATTGGCCTAAACCTTTATTTAGCTCTATGCTTGTAGATGATAAAATCAATTAAGGTATTAAGTTTAATTTATTTGATTTCATTCAACTGCCATTTTTAAGAGGGTTTTTTTTACACGTTATTAGGAATATATAATTTCCATTGTTTTTCAACCTTCTATAGTTTCTTCCCAATTGCAGTATCAATAACAAGCATCCGACCTGGTGATGGCATAAAATAGAGACCAAACCTGGTTGTGTTTAGAAAATGCCATTTTTATTACTGGCACTAAACTCTGAACCTGAATTGTTTCTAGTTCACTGACCAAATCTTCAGTCCTCATTGTTTATTATTCTTAAATTGAGAAGGATGTCATTTCTGCATTTTTGCGTTTTGATGTTTTTACTTTGTCATTTGCAATTTTCTCTACAGATATGCTTCATACCTTGTCAACTATCCCAAGGAACCTTAATTTCATAGAGCATACAAGCGACATTGGTTGGAAGGAGTATGTTGCTCATCTTCATCCCTTGATAAAATTGTAGCTTATTTCAAGATAGAGTTTAGAAAACTGCATATTTGCTTACGAAAATTCATTTTATTGCTAGAGCACAGAGAGCCAGACCGGTTATTATTGATCCAGGGTTGTATAGCTTGCAGAAATCAGATGTATTTTGGATATCAGAAAAAAGGAGTGTACCTACTGCGTATAAGCTCTTCACAGGTAAGCAATTAATTAGCTTCTGTTTTTGGCTAGAATCAAAGTTCTCTCTAATCAGAGCACCATTCCATATGAGGTCATCATTTCAAATAAGTGTATGCTGTGTTTGAGGATCATCCGTTAGTCGTAAATATGGCAGTTGAATGAATGGGTTAGGACTATGTCTGGAAAAGTTAATACGGAGTGCTTTGCTACGAAATAAATAACAATCTGGAATACAAGGAAGTTTGGTCTTCTTTATGGTGCCAATTTCTTCATATTTTGAAGCTTAGAACCTAGTTATGTATTCTCCTGTTCATGTATTTCACTTGTCTAGAGCGAGATAATGTTCGTGTGCGTCATCCTTAGTCCTTACCTCTAGCAGCATCCTTAGTCCTTACCTCTAGCAGCATATCGGATTATTCCAATCAATATCACCTGGGACAACTTTGTTCAGTAGCAGGCTTAGGATCTGAAGTTAAAATTACTTTGTCTGTAGCATGTGCATTTTTAACATGTGTTTGCATTTTTGGCTTCAATAAAATATGCTTTCGTCAAGAATCTAGCTTTACAAACCTCACAGTTGTTGGTTCCGCGTTGATTTGGGTAAAAGTTGTGTTCACGTCTCTTGATATTGTTCTTGATTGAAGGGGAGGGCCTACTGTAAACAAAAAAGCTAGAAACACACCCATCCGGACATAACTCCGAACACAACCCCTCACATACATGTGGGTCCCACACACATTTATTACGCTAGACCCATGTATATGCGAGGGATTGTGTTCCTAGCATCTCTCTAAAGATTGCAAACAACTATCGGGATTTTTGAGTTAAAAGATAGATTGAAATTAAATCTCGCAACTTTTTGACATCTGGAGTTCAGTTGGCCAAACTTCTGTATCCAACCCTAAGAACACTACCAATCATATTCCTTTATCACCAGGATTCTGCGGCGACTTGGGCCACTCGGCTGATGCACCCAAACGTAGATATATAACTTTGTACAGGTTTCCATGGACGACTTGAGGGAAATTTTTGTGGCTGCATTAAAATATTCAAATATTAAATGACCAGATTTCGGCTTTATAATTTGATATTTATAGCTAGATTTAAGAGGAAAGGACCCTGGTTTGAATAAACCATTCTTTGTAAATCATTTGTTGTCCACTTGTAAGTCACCTAAATCCTTTCATTTTTTCCGTTGCTATCAAAATTCTAGTTATCAAATATAGTTACAAGACCAATCTATCAAAAAGAGTATCATTATCCATGTTGACTAATAAGGTTCATTTCCTCAATCAGCTTCAGTGACCATCTTCATATTCGTCATAGTCCTTTTCACTCAACCTTTTCAGTTTTCACACTTTACCTGACATATTTTTAGGTGCTCCAATTTTATCAATTACTAATGTTGGTGCCTCAAATAGTTTTATATGCAATTCCCTGTGGCATCTATGTAATAATGTTGGATCCCACAAGGCTGGACTCTCGTTTTTGTATTTTGAATTTCCTTCATTATCAATGTCCCATGCATCCATATCGATTTCTTGATTGAGGTTGTCTACAAAATTTGTTAGTGTAGTTTAAGTTTAATGGCTTTATTAGTTTTAGGTTAACTAAATACGGCGGTCCAAGTATTACTATTCTAATTTAATATTCGATTATAAATTTTTCGCTGCTGGTCCTAAAAAATTTGCTATTGGAATAGGATAATCTTTCTATAGAGCAATAGATATCTATACTCTGTGATACTTCAATAATGTGCCTTTTTCCGTCATCACATCACTAAATTAGCATATATTGGCGCCGAGCCGCCGACCTAACTTTTTTTTTGGGGTGTGTGTGATCAAAGTGCTGCCGAACCTTGAGTCGGTTAAAAGCATCCAAATGGAATTCAGGCTGTTTTGTTTGGTAAATAGATGGAATTCAGGCTTTTGTTCCTATGGCCCACACAAACAGTTGTCATAGAAATTTTGGTGCATAACAGGGATAAAAATTCATGAGAAAGAACTCTGGTTTCTCTTATATAGGTAGAGATATATATGTACATACAAGTTTAAGGCTCAGTCATTGCGTAATTGAAGTCATTCCATACATGTTAAGGCAATGAATCCAACTGCAACCTAATGCAGAAGAGGTTCGCAGAACTGATTTATTGATGGCCATAATAGAATAGTCTATTCACAAATAGCATCTGGATGCTAGGAAATGGCTGGAAACATAATTTCATGTCTAGAGATCTTTGAAAGAATAAACACTGTTGACTTGTTAAGTTCGACAAAATATGTAGATTTTCCTATGCTTATCTTTTCACGTCTGTATGCAGCTGATATTCCATTGCTGGTAGACTTTGGAGTACTGCATCCACATTTGAAAAAAGTTCCAGTGTAGTATATTGCCTAAATCTGCTGGTAACACAATGCCTCAATATCTGCTCTGTTTGTAAAAGGAAAAAAAGTGAACATTGAACAAGAGAAAAGACCGTAGAAGTTCTAACCCTGTTATTCTTTGTTTGCACCTAGACAAATAAAGAGTATACAACATGGCTAGATGTAGATGAATCATATCCAGATGTTCTTTGTTTGTAGGTTAGTCCTCATAACTTCATCAAATTTCTCAATGACGGACATGATGAATGATGGGAATGGCAACTAGGCCGAAAAGTTGAGGTATCACACCAAGTGTGTGCAGTTTGTTGTTATGGATTCCTTTAGAACTAACCCAACCTCAAATTTACCTGTTCATTAGGATCCACGTAATCATGGGATACCAGTTGCACTGGATCTGACTTACTTCCTGATAAACTGTTGCATTATTTCATAGAGCAAGCACATAGTTGTCATTTGATTGGCTTGGTTGACTCCATTTCAAAGACTTGTTTTCGAGTTGACAGTGATGTGAACTATTTTTCATTACTATTTAGGTTAAAGTCAATTTTTTTGTGAATTGGCACAAACCGTGTTGCTTTCTTCCTTTATTTATTTGGAAGGATGCAGATTGTGTAATATTTGAACTTCATAAAAAAGATCTAACTACACTCCCTGCATTAATTCAGGTTCTGCTTGGATGATGCTCTCTCGCCCGTTCATGGAGTTCTGCTTATGGGGATGGGACAACCTCCCTAGAATAGTTCTAATGTACTATTCCAACTTCCTCTCATCTCCAGAAGGATATTTCCACACAGTTATATGCAACGCCGAAGAGTTTCGAAACACCACTGTGAACCACGATCTCCATTTCATATCCTGGGATACTCCTCCTAAACAGCACCCACATTTCCTCACCGTCAATGATTTTCAGAGAATGTTAGACAGTAATGCTCCATTTGCCAGAAAATTTGGCAGAGACGAGTCGGTTCTTGATAGGATTGATTTAGAGGTTTTGGGACGGATTGGTGATGGGTTTGTCCCGGGCAGTTGGTTTGAGAAAGGAGATACAAACATAACTAACCCACATTACACTGTTGCAAACATTACCCAATTGAGACCCGGGCCTGGGGCTGAAAGGCTGAATAAACTCATTACGGGTTTGTTGTCTGACAAGGATTTTGATTCAAAGCGTTGTATCTGACAACTCAGATAATGCAAATGAGTGCAATGAATGCCTCTCATTTTCTTTTGAATAATCAGCGGCTGATTACTGCTCCTCTGTTGGATTAATAATGGAGGAGTGCTTGTTGAACGGGGAAGGAGAATGCAGTGATGAAGCTACGTAGGGATATATATATGTATACGTTGTGGGATGTCTATATAATCAATTCCGTTCTTTGGAAGATGATATGTATTCTAGCCTAATGCCTGATGGTGCATTTCAATGTGATAGTAGGTTTTGAAAATGAGAAGTAGAGTGTTATATTATATTGCCATACGTTGTTGATTTCTTCATCAGAAGGTCTGATCAAGGTTCTCAGATCCAAATTAAGCGTTGTTGAATTTCGTTCTTAATTTGCGCACAGGCTGAGGTTATATAGTTTCGCGAGTTCGTAAACTTTTACCTGCTTTATGTTCTTCTTCCCTTTTTGTATCATTGGAGCATGTTGAAAACCAAAACGTATCAGCTGAGGTGATACTAAACAATAAACATGTGTTGGCAACTTGGCATTTTCAAATGTGCATTACTTTTTAACTATACTTGAGTGCAGGTCTACCGGTCTCTGCCAAAAAATTATTTCCACCGTTGTACATCTCTGCAAAATTCCATGCCAAATATGGCTGCAAGTTTACAAAGCCAACCTTCGGGGACATTTGATAAAATTGAAACGATACAGAGAATATTAGCATAGCCCCTGTGCAAGGATGATTGGCACATCACACAAACGCCAAAATCTTTTCAGGAAAGAACAACCCTTAGAATGAACTGTCAAAATGGATTTCCCACCAATTCAAGAACAAAATAAAAGAAGATAATTTTTCAATGAAACTTGAAGAAAAATCATTTGTGGTGTTGAAATATGGTCTTAAAAAAGCAATTGACAGTATCTAGTGTAATAATAAAGAAAATATTTGAAAACTAGCGGTTGAAAAGTAGGAATGGAGAAAAAAACCTTGTCAATTTTGGCAAAAGAACACTTTAGCCAGCTAAAAAACAACTAACTTCTAAAAAGTCATTTTGACATTAACGGGTGGACTTGTTCTTATAATCTAATCAGTATTTGCTAGTATGGGCAGGTCACATCCCTCCAAAGAAAACCAGGTATATGGAATAGCAAAGAATGTTGAAAGTTAAAATTAGAACATTTTAGGATCTCTGCAAATTTGCCATTTGAATATGTCACATCATTTCTAAGGAAACCATCTAGTATTCCACAGGACTTTTGGGGGATTTGAATCGAAATGATACTACCTAGCAGAAAAGAGTTTTACTCATCTATGATCTGGACAATCTTTTTCCCAACATTATCACCGCGAAAGAGACCCGTGAAAGCAGCCGGGATGCTCTCCAAGCCTTGTGAAATATCTTCAATTACATGAATTTCGCCTTTTCGAAGGTGATCGACTGTCATTGAGATGAAATCCGCGAACAAATTCTTGTGATCACGGGCTAAAAATCCACGGACAGTGATCCTCTTATACACAACGTCGAGCATGTTGGGCGCAGCGCGTTTTGCAGCGTCTGTGTATTCAGATATTACCCCACAAACTGCGACTCTACCGAATGTGTTCATGTTGGCTACTGCTGCTTCCAGCATCTCTGCTCCCACATTGTCAAAGTATATGTCAATGCCATCCGGGAAGTACCTGTAAAACAGTAAAACACAGCTAGGTGTCTAATACATTGCATTTTGCATGTTTAAGATGTTAGCGCGGTTTGAAAAGCACTCATTTAGCAACCCTTTTCAGGAAACTGTTTTCAGGGCAGTTTTATGAAAGAAAAAATCTAAAATCTGTCCACTATGCCGTCACTAGAAAGATCCATTCTTTCGTAGATATACGTGTACATATGATGCATTTTGCTGGGGATGTACGAGGAATTCAAAACAGAGGATATGGGTTTTTCATTGATCAACTTGGCTGTCAAATGCAGCTTATGCTCACTTAGACTAATGTCACTAATTCCTTGGGGACGAATCTCACATTTCACTAGCGGGGCTCATTTCAAGTTGGGGAAAAAGTCTGCATGGACTGGGCATCCAAAAGTTAGATAGCAACTGGAAGGTTCGAACTTGATACAAGAAGGAAGCAAACCCTGTCTAAACCTTGACGACAAGGCCAACCTCTAAAAACCATTTTCTCAGAGGACAGACAGAGAACCAAACCTTTTGAGAGCAGACTCCAGATCTGTTTCTTTTTTGTAGTTGAATGCATCATCAAAACCCAACTTCTCTTTCAGCAATTCCACCTACAGTTCAACCAAAACACAACCATACAAGAACTCTACACATACAATACTTAACCAGCCAAAAACCCATATCCATCAGTCATTCTATCTATGTTCCAATTAAATTCCTATGATCAAAATAATGCAATGAAAATAAAATCAGACTCTGATTCAAGAAATGAACCTTTTGTTTGCTCCCAGCGCAGCCGACAACGTAACATCCAAACAATTTTGCATATTGTCCAACCAAGTTTCCAACAGATCCAGAAGCTGCAGATACAAACACTTTCTCCCCCTTCTTTGGTTTACATACTTTGAAAAACCCAACATATGCTGTTAGCCCACTAGATGCTGCAAGAGAAAAAGAAGAAACCAATGATAAGATCTTCTTTTACCGGAAAAAAAATGATAAGATCTTCTAAGGATCACCCATGGAATGTGAATCGCAATTCATAATAAGATTATGTATGGTCGTCAACTATTGGCCGTTGTGATGTGCCATTGAAACTAAAATATATACAATTATCGATCTGCTAAAAATAAGGTAGAGCAGTTTATGAATGTCTCCGATGATTTCCTTTTCTATGAGGATAAGAAGAATGTGTATTTTCTACCCTTTTTTTCCAAGAGGCTCCTATTTTATGTCGACGCGTGCAGTCTTCAAAAAACAGCTACGGAAATTCATAGGCTTTCGAGGAGAGGTTAGAATAATAGAACCTATTATATGCCATATATAGTGGCATACAATTTATTACAGACGTATGATCATTACGCTTTAACCGGGTCATATGAATGCTAATGCAAGAACATGTGACAAAATGATCTATTTAAGAGATGATGAGGAGGGGAAAAAGTTACCAAGTATTCCAACATGATAGGAGGGTGGAAAGCCCATGAGATCCAACTTTTTCAACATGTTAGACCCTTTCACTACAGTGTACTCTCCCCAACTGATAAATCCAGCAACCAAATCACCCTTTTCAAAATCAGGGCGTCCAGAGGCCACAACTTTCCCCACACCAAAGGCATTAATAGCCTGTCCAAAACATTCATCATAAGCATTGCAGTATAAGTAGACACTGGAAAGTCACACTCCTTGTTTACATATAACTTTCATTTTTTGTGGGGACTTTTTGTTTCTCAAATGTGCGTTATTTTTCAGAACTATGATATTTGGAACGTATATCCTTCCGGTATATACAACAAACAGGAATAAGAAAGCGGTATGCTACAGCCTACATGCCTTAAAAATGTTACGGTAGGCTACACTTCTTTGGACTATACTATAGGAAACTACTCATCTTTTTTTTGATCTTCAACTTTTTTTTTTTAATTAGGAAACTACTTTTCTTTAGAGTTAAAGTTTTTATTTTTCTTTCCATTTTGTTAAAATTTATTTTTCTTTAGTCGAAGAATTATTATGTAAATAAAGAGGAAAACTTTGGAATCACTTTAGTCGCAGTTTACGAATTTGAAACATAGTCGTAACATACATCGGAACATGAAAATGAATGTGTAATTTGGGAAGGTATTAGCGAATTCTGGTTACCCAAGACAGTTCACCAAACAAACAAGTATTCTGAAAAATGAGTAACAAAAGACAAAAATCAAACCAAACGTATAGACGGGTGACTCACCTCTCCAGGAACAATGCCAACTGCCAAGCTGATAGTATTCTGAGAGGAACTATAACTCTTCATGCGATTTATTTGGTAAGGATCAATCGATAGATAAAGAGATTTCACAACAACGTTATTGGATCCGGACTCAACTGAGAGAGAAAAACTTTCAGTCTTGATCTCAAAGTCAGATTCATGTGGTGCACCATTTATGTGGCACTTTATCGCTACGTACTTGTTTATCACTTCCATTTGAAAAGCTTGAATTCCCCTTGGCTATGTTTTTTCTCTTTAAATTCAGTGTTATGAATCAGATGAAGAAGAATCAAGACAAACAGAACTGGACCACAATTCTCCATTTGACAGTAACCTATGTAGCACGGACACCGACACCAATACCAATTTGGGCACGGATATAGACACAGACACGGCAATTTTGGAAAAAGGGACACGGACATGGCATATGTATATATATATATATAAATATATATACACATTAAAAAAAATTAAAAACAAAAACTTTAAAGATTAATAATAGTAACTGTTTGACTCCTGAAAAATTTAAAAATTACATATTGACCCCTAAAAATTTAAAAAAATACAGTTTGATCCCCACCGTGTCCCCGCCGTGTTCCCTACAAAAAAATTCAAAAAAAATTGGCCGGGTCCCCATGTTTAGGGGCGATGTTACACCCCGTTTGGATGCCGGAGATGATTTTGGGTGGATTTGTAATGAGGGTGGATTTGAAGGTGGATTTGTAAAGAGGGTGGATTTGTAATGAGAGTGGACCCACCGCCTAAGAAGGGTAGATTTGTGTATTGGGTGTTTGGATGGTTTTTTGAGAATGAGGATTTGGATGGTGGATATGACGGAAATTGACTCTTTGCCCCCAATTTATTAATTAGAAAGTGAATAAATATTTACGAAAAAAAATTAAAAAAATTTGTAACCCCAAAATGAGTGGGCCGGTTGGACATTTCCCATGAACTTTTCCAGAATCTGTAGCCCAAACTGAGTGGGCCGGTTGACCGGAAGAAAAATTCCAGTTTTCCCGTTCAAAATTTAGCCGGAAAACGCCATTGTTGGCCGTTGCAAGCTTTTGGGTCTCACATATTACAAGTTAAAACAAGTATTAACCCACATATAAGTACAAAAACCCTCCAAATCACCCGGATTTGGAGGGGTATAACAGGAATGAAAGTAGCAAATCGCCCCGGATTTGGTAACTATAGGGTGGAGGCTGTCGTTACCTTGTCGGGGTTCTCCCGGAGTTACAGTCCGAACAGTAACGCAAATCGGTGGAGAGAAGTTGTAGCCAAACGGTGGAGTAGAGTGGGACCAGGATTGCAAATCAGGGGGAAAAACCAAATCCGGGTGCAAATGACGCTGTCAAACAGGGTGTTAGTGTATTACCACTGGTGTCAAGTGAACCCACTGAGCTTCAGAATCAAACAATTTACAGAGTCTTAACTTTTCTCCTTTGGGAATCATGAGATGACACCACTTAAAAGAATATCTTGAACCCTTTGAGCACATGTTTAGATTTAAATGGCTGTCATTTGTGCAGCTCATACAGCAGCTAGCTAGGAAACATAGAGTAGAAGACCCACCCCCCATGATGTCTCTCTCTCTCTCTCTCTCTCTGTACTTTTCTAGCTACTCTACTTTTGTTCTTCTTTAGATATACCTTTTCTCTCAGACCCATATCTCCCAGACTCCCACCCAATTAAAAAAAAAACACTCACCTCTCTTCTATCTTCGCTCTTTATTTCCTCTGTTTTTTTTGCACGGCAAAAAAGAAATTTATTAGCTTTGGAAACGGATTACAAAGATTAAAGGGAACCAAGCACAAAGGTATCACAACGCGAAAATGGCATCCCAACTAGGTTGGCACCCCATCCCACGACAATCATATGCCGGCAAGAACCCAAAAGGAAATAACAAAGGTTGACAGGAAATCAACCAAAAGATACAAAGGAATATACTCCAACTCTTGAAACACAATGAAGCAAAACACCACCATCAGCTTGAAAGGATACCAGCAGCTTTGATCCACAAAAGAATGCCCCACATGATTAAAAGCAGCAAGGTTCTTACACTCCATAGCTAGACACCATAGGGAAAACCAGAATAACCAAGCATAGACCCGGCTAAAGGGAGAAGCTGCAAAATGAAGAAGGCAGTAGCAATGCATAACTCTAGCAGAATCAACTGATGGGCAATAAATATTGAGAGCAGCAGCAGCAGCGAATGACATCCAAAGGAACCAAATCAACATGGTAGCGGCTCCAAACGCACCAAGAAAACTCCAAAAACAGCAGCATAAAGAGGGACAACAGCAACATCATTACTCCAGAAACATCAGCAGCATCAAATGACAATTCCAAAGATGAACAGCCGCATCAAATGAAAATTTCAATCAACAGGAGCAACAACAGCATATAAAACCATATAACATGGCATATGAATATGAAGACTCCTCCAGCAGCATATGACTCCAAGTAGCTTATGAAAATTCCGAGAATCATCATATGAAAAATCCAGGAATCATAGGACAACAGCAACAAATGAATATGAGACAGCTAACAAAAACATCTCAGCAAAAGCCACAAGGGACACACACACCCACAAAAGACACACACACCCTCAAACAAAACCCCATAAGAGACACACACCCTCCCAGAAACCAAAGCCCAACCAAAACCAAACCCCATAAGAGACACACACCCTCCCAGAAACCAAAGCCCAAAAAAAAAAAAAAAAAAAAAAACCATCTGTTGGTAGTCAGTGAATATGGAAATACAATCTTTTTCTAAACTAATATAGAAATGTGACGCAACTTTGGAAATTTCTGCACTTCAAATTATGACACCACTGGTTATGATTACTGGAGTCGCCACTGCCTGTGTCCGACATTCCGATACGGCGACCTCTAGAAGTGTCGGTGCTTCATAGACTACCTTATCATATCACAATCTTTTGCTAATCTTTTTATCATGACAAGTTTTTTAAAGTAAAAACAGAGTTAATTACTCACTCCTTTCCCAATTGTAATTTTTTTTTCGAGATTCTAACATTTTTTGGTAAACGAGATTCTAACTTATTGCTAAGACATTATGATTACCATCAGTATATTGTGATTTCCCCCTATTAATACTCGCTCCTTTTTTACATCGTTATTACTTTTTTGGATTGTTTTTTTAGTTTGAAAATGAAAGAGTAAAAGGGTAAAGTCATTATGTTTTGTCCATTGACTTTTCAAAAGTGGCAACTTATTGAACAACAAAAAGTGCTTAAATGGGCCAACAATTGGTTTTTTCGTTGTCTTTATTCAATGTTTTTTTTTGCATTCATTAGTTTTGTGTCAAATTTTCGCGGTTTATGGATTCCTCTCGTTGAGACGAATCCAAAGAGTATAAAATTATGGTCGAAACTAATTTTTTTATAATAAAGCCAAAATTAAACCAATAAACTGGTTTATTTTCGTCTTTATTTAAAAAACTATTACTTTTGACCATAATTTTGTACTCCATAAACCTCGAAAACTTGACTCAAAACTGACAAATGTAATTTTTTTTTGACAAAACGAAAAAAACCAAAAAACTACTTTTGTCCTTTTTAGTCAAAGGAGGCTGTAAACGCCAATGTATTCTGTGCAACTTTCGCTTATGGCTTTTGTACCCGTCCAAAAAACAAAAACAAAAACGAAAATGTTATGTTTCGTGAGCAAACAAACAGTCAACTTTCAGCGCTAAAAGTAAGGTGCAACAAACAAATCCTTCATTCTTTTCATGTGTCTCTCTGGCCCCTCTCTCTTCACCGATTGTGAAACATCATCGCTCATGTCGATTCAAATGAGGAAATATGACTAAGGTTTGAGTCGTTTGCAGGAAACAAAACGTGCTGGAAGTGGTTATGCGATAGTGCTAAAGCAGCAGCAACAACAACAACAACATTGATTCTTCTTCAAAACTTTGACATGTTTTACTAAAAACTCCAAGAACATATTGACAAAATATTGAGAATGGAGTTGCAGAAAATAGGAATACATCTGACATAACAAACGGCAGGGCAGGGCAGGGCAGGGCATTATTATTTGTTGCTTTGTTGGACAGTTCGGTCTCACACTCAATAACGAAGTAAATTGCTTTAGAATCTGATCAGAACCAAGTTAAAAACGACATATCCATTGCATTCGGAGAGGTAGTTGGTTTACAATCTTTTAGTATTCACTTCAAATCTTTTTCGAAGAGGTTGATTCCCGTGACTCGAGTAATGTTCAAAACAGACAACACTTATCATCGCACCAAGTCCCGAACTCAGTTTATAATAGAAGCTCAAATCTCCGATATCTATGGAGCATTGGGATCAAAACATTTAGTTTCTTTTGTTTTGGTATTTGCTTATTAACATGTGGAGATAATTGGATGCATATGCCAGCTGAAACTAGTCCATAATGAGTCCTGCTACACCAAAAGAAAGAAACTGTGAATTCTCTAGTCCTGGTGCCCGCCTTTGACTGGACGGGAGAGGGCATTAGTTGAGGTGCGCGCAAATTGGCCCAGACCCCCTGACCGCCAAACCAAAAAAGAAAAGAAACTGTTTAAAAGTAGAAAATGACAAAGAGATGGATAATAACAGCTAGGGTATCCAGAGATTCTTTCTATTTTTACTGTTTTTTTTTTGTCAGCTTCTTTCTATTTTTACTTGCTGAAACAAAAAGGACTATTTTTACTTGCTGAAACAAAAAGGACTATCAACTTCAGGGATTAGTCCTTTTTGTTTCTATTTTTACTTGCTGAAACAAAAATGACTAATCCCTGAAGTTCTTTGTCAACTATCTTGGAGTCCTTAATAAACGTGAGTGTACATAAAGCAAGAACAAAGAAGGTAAGAAATATTGTATTCCCTGTCCGAATTGGATGTCCATTTTAGGAATTCCAACTAACTACTGTACACAATTAATTCACTTTTTAAACTTTAACTTTTCAATATTACCCTTCAACGTCAAGAAATATTTGGACTTGGAAATACATTGAAAGTGTCATTTTATTTTCAAAATGGACAAAAAAATTTGGTACATCAAAAAGTGTAAATAAATAGCACTTGCAGTTAGGAAGGAAGGGAGTAATCTTTTTAAATAAAACAATGTAATTACTTTAGCAATGGGGTAATCTGGTTGATTAAACTGATACCAGCAGTAAAATTAAAAACAAAGCTCAAAATTTTAGTATTCTCCTGTTGTTTGCTCCACCTAGCTGAAATGATTAATGGGATGGAAAACCAAGAACAAAACTTCCACTACCAAAAAATCAGAATGAACTGTCTAACAACTAGAGTTAGGGAGAATACCCTAATCAAGAACAACAAAAATTTTGAGTTGTTTCTTTTTCCTATTATTTCAGGGCAACCGGCCCATGGTCATGGAAGAATCTACTGTTGGAGCACGGTGTCTCTTTATTTCTATCCATTGGACAATCGCGCGATCATGTTTGTATCAGTTCTGCAGACAGGGGCCAGGTACAATACTTGTTTCTTTCCCATGAGCATTACCACAAGAGGCAATGACTTGCTTTCCACCACCGGCTGCAATGAGATTTATTGATTCCATAGTAATTCCGGTGCATGGAACAGCTCGGCTGCAGTTGAGATTAATTGCTACATTGGTGCTTGATGTTCCGGTAAAGCCCGTGTACATGACTTTGCTCACCTGAACTCCAGTATTCTTTAAAAAAAAAATTGAAAGTCCAAAATCTGTTTAAGTTTTTGATTCAATAACAGAAATAAGATTAAGGAGATTATTTTTTTTAATCATTCTTGTTAGGATTACCAGTTCTGGGCACGCCCCCCTTAGCCCCCCAATGTCGCAGTAATTTTGATCGATGATCACCGGGTTATCCACTGAGTCAAAGTGAAGGTTTGCAAATATGACATTCCGAACGAAGCCCTTCCCAACCTTTTTACAAGTGACAAAAAAGGGTGAAACTAATGCCACAATATATAGTAACTTGTTAAAAATTGACATATAGTGCTCATTTTTTCAAACCTGCCATGTCTTGATCCGAGCTCCATTGGTGGTTGCCTTGAAGAAAGAATTGCTCACATGAATGTTCTCTACTTGCACAAAGTTGCCATCCCTTCCTAAGCTTCCAATGCTGTTATGAACAGAGGAGGATAAAAAAAAAGTGCATTAATTGCGTTAAAAAAGCAATTAGTATGATTATTACAACACTAAAATTAGAGATATGGAAAATATAACTAATGGATTGTTTTTGGACTTCACAGTTAGTTTTCATTTTCGCTACCGTAACATAATAGTCACAAGGGCAGTGACCCTATAGTTCTCTGGGTCAGGGATGCCAAATGTGAGTACTCCGTACGTGTAGCTTTGTAGAAACACATTAGGGTCGGGAATATAATATAAGAAACTAAATAATCAAGTTACTCATATGTCTAACAAATTAAGCTTTCAGGTAAGTTGGTGGTTAAAAATTCTAACTTCGGCGATATGAGATTCGGTACACAATCTTCATGAGCATTGGCTAATTCATATTTGTTGGTTTATATTTTTGTGAATATCTTGTTGGTTGATTGATGCATATGCAAAGGAATGCTAATTCTAAAAGGAAAGAGAGGTATTTACCCAAAAAAAAAAAAGGAAAGAGAGGCATACCTTATACCATGACCAGGTCCACAGTTCACATTGGTTACGTTAAGATTAGAAATGAAATCTCCAATTGAAACACAATCATCACCTGTTGACCACAAAGGCCCGACCACTAAGAATTATAAGTTACATATGTGCGCGCGCTTTGAGCCTCGATTTAAATTTTGAGGTGACGCACAAAATGATCAATATATTTCAATTGTCCCAAAAAAAAAAAGTTCGGTCCATCAAACAATAACTTATAAAGAACATGTTTTTATTTGAACAAATTCAAAAAATATATATATATTACCAAAAAAACATAGTACATGTTTTAAGATTAATCAAACACAATTATCCAAAAAATACTTGTATTTATGGGAGGTTGGCCGAGGATGGCCCACACCACAGCGACATATAGCCCCCCCCCCCCCCCCCCCCCCCCCCCCCAAAAAAAAAAAAAAAAAAAAAAAAAAAAAAAAGAAGCTACCTACGCGCTTATGTACGCGCGTGTGTATGTGTGTGTATATAAGTTATATGGAGTCTATTTTCAAGGTTGCACATCTGCCTCTCCCTCTCTATTCGCATCAAATTTCTTCTCGTTATATCTTTCTCTCGCTCACGACCACCACCGTTACATGTTTCCTCTACAGATGTTACACCACACTTTATGCCCTCACAATTTCGTGCCAGAACCCTTCTTTAACAAAGATTTTTTCTTCTCACTCAACAAAAAAAACCCGGCTCCGCTATTCTTTGTTTGTGCTTGGTAGGGTAAACTAGAATAGTTTGAAGACAACATGGAATGAAAGAAAAAGATGTTTATACATGTTTTTGTTTTACCAGAGGCTATGTTGCTGTAACTGATTATAAGATGGTGAGAGGACTGGATGTGAATGCCATCAGTGTTGGGGCTGTCTCCTGGGGATTGGATGGTCACATGGTTGACAACAAAAGCATTGCAAGTTGCAACCCAATAAAAGGACATGAGTCTGTGGGCTGTTGATGAGATGCACATCTCTGAGACTGCTCTCATTACATGAAATAAACTTCAAGGCCTATGCAAAAAAAAAAAAAAATGGCAACAATAAATATATTTGTGTATATCAAGCAAATTTTAACTGTATTAATTCGTATTTTTTTGGAGCAATGACTAGTATTTCACTGTAAAAACAAATTTTGTAGCTCGCGCTGTAGAAACTTTGGTTTCAATCTAAAAATTTAAGCTTTTTGATGGAGAAATCCCGCTATTATATTGAGTGATCGTTCAATTAGTACTCTAACCAATGTGGATCTTTATCATATCATTCAACATTCCTTTCAATCCAAAAATTTAAGCTTTTTGGTGGAGAAATCCAGCTATTACGTACATTGAGTGATCACTAAATTAATACTCAATCAATGTCGATCTTAATCATATCATTCAACATTCCCCTTACGAGCACTCGCTTTAGAGGTCTGTCGCGCGTACTCTATTTGTAATTTATTATCATGAAGCGTTTTTTGTAACGTCATTTTGGGGTGTCACTTACTCTTTTTTATTTTTTTTTTTAAACGTGGGATTAAATGGGCCTTGCTTGGATGATTTGTAGAAACTTATAATCCAATCCAACTACTTAAATCTTTTAAATGGAGAGGTCCCAACATCATCTATTAATCATTGTGAAACTTATACTATTAATACTATTTATCCTTTATCCTTTCAAAGCATGCTAGGAAGTCCAGTAGAGGTGTCAAACAGGCTGTGCCAGGATGGAATGGCCCATTTAGCTTTGTGTTAACCGTGTTTGTCCGTTTACAAAATTGTGTCGTGCTGTTTCTTGATCGTG
The DNA here is from genome assembly GCA_963854785.1 of Vaccinium vitis-idaea. Lineage (NCBI taxonomy): Eukaryota > Viridiplantae > Streptophyta > Magnoliopsida > Ericales > Ericaceae > Vaccinium > Vaccinium vitis-idaea. The sequence continues at coordinate 4,825,505 of OY978226.1, read as the reverse complement.
TCGTGCCGTGCCGAGTTTTGTCAAAAAAAAAAAATTTGTACAACTATAGCTCTATTTTTTGAACATTTTTTTTTAAATGAAAAAAAAATTATTAATCTTTGAAAACGGATTAATTATGATATATATTGAGATCTGCCTTATTGAGATCCGCTTCATATTTGTACCGAAGACTATTACGAAATGTATAACATATGCTTAGAAAATACATTTTTGTTACAATAAATGTTAACCATGGTTAACTTGGGTTAGAAAAAAAAAAGTGTTTCATCTATCGTGCCCTGAGCCATGTCGTGTCAACCCACTTCCGTGCCATGCTGTGTCCACTTCCGTACCATGCTTGTATCGTGTCGTGCCACGTTTAAATGTGTCATGCCGTACCCGTGCCTGTCCCAAGTTTGACACCTAAAGTCCAACATATTTCTTGGAGACTAGTCTGCTTATATTTACTCAAGAATTAAGAGCTTTTTTGTTTCTTCTTCCCGACAGTCAGGTGTGTCCGGGCCGGTTTATGTGCAACTCGACTAATCTCCTCCCTGTCGATCCGGTCAAAGGCAGGTATCCACGGTCACGTTTACGTATGCGCACATGCACACAAAAAGAAAAGAAATCCAAAGAAAATTAATGTATGAATGAGACTAATTAACTCGAGCTGGTACCAAATCTACCACAACTAATTAAATTTGGACCCTCATTGATTCTTCTTTGGTCTTTTCTTTCCGGAACCAGGAAAGTAAATTATGAAGCACTAGTTACCGTTGGGGCCAATTCAGTACATCCATTCTGCAAAAAAAATTAGAACAAGTGAAAGAAATGTCAGAAAATGCAATAGTAGAGGTATTCTAGGAATCTAGTTAGCTGCTATTCTGAGACTTGAAAAACTGTGTACCAGTTGAGGGTGATATCTGCATGATTGATCCCACCAACCCTTTCCTCTCCCGTCGATCGTCCCCGTGCCATATACATTGAGCCCGGTCACATCACTAAACGCTAGCCACTGACTTGAATCGAGCCGATTCCATGAAGTTGGTGAATTTGGTGCCAGAATTGTCCCGGAAATCTAAAGAAAATTTCGGAAGGAAAAGCCAAGAAAAATAAAGATTCAATTTTGATGTAATTCGTTGATCAAACGCTCTTTGTTGAACAGAGAAAAATGTAAATTACCTCGAAGGTGATGTTTTCAGCCTTGCATGGACCGCGAAAGAGAGCTGGATTCACTAGAAATGACTTGTTTGGTGGAATGACCACCGTAGGGATGCCTGTTGGTGTGCTACATGCAGCATTCCATGCCTTCAGAAATGCCTAATACAGGTGAAAACATAGAGCGTTAACTTCCTGTATGATTTACTTCAGTCGAACGTATTAAGGAAGTGATTGGATCATGAATTTCTAAATGAATTTGTGGAAGCAAAAGAAAAGGACGGGATTAATCAAAGTGACATTTGGGTATGTCGACGTACCCAAAGTTTTCTAATCTTTTCCTGTTTGTTTTCTTTTCCCTCCACAAAAACTGGCCAACCTAGCCAAATTTAAGCGAAAAGAGGGATATAGGGGTTACTTGGGAATCATCTGTAATGCTGTTTCCCACAGCTTCATAATCTAACACATTGAAGCTGTTTGCAGTTCCATAGGCATTTGAGCAAGCGAATTCTGAAGTAATTAGGCCAAGACTCAAAATGAAAACAAAGAAATCCTGCAAAAAGTCCTGGATAATGAGCTTTAGCAGAAAATTGTGATTTTTGCTTAAACTTGAGCATGTAAAATTGATTAAAGTCCAAACTTAAGAGTACAATACTCACCATAATTTATGAAGATCGAAAAATGGCGTAACGAAGCTAAATACTGTGGTTCATCTACAAGACAAATTAATGACAAAAAACTTAGCAAATTAATTATACATAGTACACTTATATTCTTTCATATCTCTGTCATAGTTTCTTCCACCTTCATGCGATTTTTCGAAAATAAAAGTGAGAAGAAAAAAGGAGCAAAATGGAAATTTTGCAAAGCTAGGCTTGTACAACAGCATATGTAATTGAAGTGAAAAAGAAAAGAAAAGAAAGAATCACTTACAAAGCTTGTCTTTGTTGGAAAAACAATTCTCTCACTCTCTTTCTAATGTGGGCATGCATGTTAGATAGACAATGCACGGGTACTTATATATAGGGATATGGTAAACTAGTGAATGCCCGTGCCTAAAGACACGAACAGACGTAAATCAACCATAAGTTAAATCGATTATCTGCTCTACCCAACAAACACGTAATGATGAAGTATTTGTCCTCTTGTTTAGTGGAGGGAAGGCTAGTCCTTTCTTCAAATTGAACATTTACATAATTATAATCACCTTTTTGAATAAAGTGGCAAAAGGACAGACCAAAAACAAACTTCAAAATTTTAGCATATTGTATAGATAAAATGGCAAATCCAATCCCATTTTTATTTTGAAACCAACAGTCAAAGCATTACGATTCCAGCTTCACATACTAACATATATTGTTAATATTTTACAAGATTTCCTCAATGCATCACAAAAAAATAATAAAATCGATTTATTACATAGTAGTTGAATGGTTTGAGAATTGAGATGAACTGATGAAGGGATCCCAATGGTGGAGGGTAGTGTGGGCATTGGTCTGTAAGTGTAGATTATACTCCAGGAGGCAAGCACTTATAAAAATGTGAATGAACCAAACTACTCGAGTTTGGCTTGTGCTCATTCGTTAAAAACTCTTTTGAAATGGATTTGTTACATACACTAATCAAAGCTTCTTCACCATTCAAACTAAGTTTGATCAACTACTCGGCCTCTTCAGCTTATGACATTAAAAAAATTTAACTCTTCGAGCTTGACTCGTGATCCGCTCAACTAAAGCTTGTATGAAATCGGCTCATTTATCATACAGGTCAAGTTTAAACACTTTTTTGAAGGTTGCTATATAATAAAATTGAACAATTCACTACTCAGCTCGTTTGTCTTATTTATTGCAATTTGTGTGTTCTGTTTGTAGTATCAGTAGGAGATGACAAAGTTACCAGAATGACCATAAATTTGCAGGGAGATTCACTCTGTAGAAAGGAGAATCATAACAACTCAGAGAACAAACTGTATTTTTTAATCTTTCTTTCCCTTCTCAAATCCCTCCACAAAACTGAAATCCGAACACCACCTAAGATGATTACCCCAATTGAACTTCCGAAAATAATTTCTCTGTTATGCTATTGAGAGCCTACAGTGCGATAAAATAATATTCAGTTTTCGATGCATTTTTAAGACTCATCAAGGCACTTTAACACATGAAATTTCTTTTGTTTCGTCGTTTTCCTGCCTTAATGACAGCCCATTGGGTTGTTATTAGGCATTAGCATTTTTCATAATTTATTACTTCTACCCATAAACTTGTCTTTCTTCTTCTAAGTTTCAAAAGATTATGATAACAATTTCTTTGCCAGTAGTAAATGGCATGTACTTGCATAATCTGTATCAAGCTTTGACTTAATTAACAGGGGCACCTTTTTACAATAAAGGTTCAAACATTCTCCATAAGCTTTTGGTATATATCTTATGTAAAAAGTACTAAGCAAAAAGGTTCAAACATTCTCCATAAGATATATACCAAAAGATCCTAAACATAAGCACAAAATTCTAAATATTTGCTGCTTATTTTTCTTTTTCTTTTTTTACAATTGAACCCCATGAGTTTTCATCTTTTGAAAGTTCTACATGTTTGTTTCGTTACTAATCCCATCAAAAGCATCTCGTTCTATGTATACCACCAAGCCATTGTTCAACCATAGATCATTCAATTGTTCTGTAATCGATTTTTCACAATATTCATTATTGAAAAAACCCTCTTCATTGTAGCCGTTGCAACGGGTAAGATCAATGCCAATTTCAATAGTAAATGAACTAAAGGATATAGCCTGTCTCTCCTAGTCTCCACCATTTTTTAGCAAGATCAGTAAGCCCATTCAATCTTAAGAAAAAAAAAACACGATTGTAGCTGATCAAATTCTGGGGGGCACATGACCCCTTGGTCCTTCATTCCCTCTGCCCCTTCTCCATACCCTTCTCCACCACACTTAATGGAAAGTTTGTTGAAGATATAACTAGCTTCTGACTCTATTTGTACATCATTGTCAATTACATAAATAGTAATTCTTTGTTAAAAGTAGGCCTACCCCACAACTGGAGATTTTTTTTTTTTAAGTGTCCAAACCAATCTACGTGCATCTCAGAATTGATATGTCATGATTTTAGCTTTTTGCTCACATTCGGATTTAAAATGGCGGTTATTCGTTTAAATTTTTATATTTAGGCTCCTTTTTGTTTTGACATAAATTTTTTTTGTGTGTAAATGTTAGTAGTTTATATTTATGTTGAAAAGCCAAATGCTAACAAGCTCATCTGAGAAACTAGTTAAGATGCTATTAACGGCTTAAAAAGTTGGTCAACTAACATCTCAGATTTCTGATGGTAACTATAAAATGATATTTGCTCTTAACTACTTGTATTTATTGGTAAGTAATCAATGTTTATAACCAATTCTACCTTGTTTAAATTTTACTACCTTGCTTTAGATGAGAGTCAAATTTTACGATCTCATGATTTTTTTAAACTACTGGTATTTAATTCGATGATAATTTGTTAGCTCTCGATCAACACCCCAAGGGGTTAGTCCGGTGGAATTTGTTAGCTCTCGATCAACACCCCAAGGGGTTATTCCGGTGGTCAAGACTTGAAACTTAAGAATATTTGCTCACTCTTAAAATTTTATGTTCAGAACCTCTTGGTTGTCAACTCCTTTGGGGCCGGTCCGTAGAGGATTTTGCTCGGCATTAATTGAGACCCCTCTAGTAGATGACGGGATTAGTTCTTAGGATTAGACAAGGTACATATAAGTTGGCTCGAGATATTTGGTTATTGAAAAAAAATGACATACGTAGTTGCTTTAATGTGAAAAAACTGAAAATTGGTTGTTAACTAATAAAGATTCACATGCTACTGTGATCATATGTATAGTAGTAGTTGATTATTAATTATTTTAGTCAACATAATTGAAAATGATCCTCTTTTGAGTCAAGCTACAGTATTAAACAAATGCTTTTGCTTGTCAGATTTGGATTGCCAGGTTGGGAATGGGGTAACCAAACTATTACAGTGAAGTTTGTCCACCAAAGGGCAAAACAATAAAGTTTGTCTACTTTTAGTGAACCCTACACCATTTTAATTAACTAAGATGAAGGTTTTGTTTACCCTCTTTTGGTGAAGGTAAACAAATGTTTTTCCATTTGTGTGGGCTAATGATGATGTTCCGTTGATAATCAAAACCGATCACTTTATAGATCACGTTGAAAAAATCAATAATACAAAAAAATTGTTTGAAATGAAATCTAACACTGATAACTACTATTTAATACGAGTTCATTTATCTTAGAAAAATAAACTCGAGCAAATCAAATCTATCTCACAAAAGAAATGCAATTTAGTAAGATATTTATCACTATATAATCAACATAATTTCTGACTTGTGATTTGGTTGATTGACTCAACAAGGTCTAAAAATTAATCACGAGTGAACCAACAAATAAGTTGGTGAGACGGTCGGGCCGTTCTTCGGGTCAGCAATAGGTGCCTGTTTCCTGGAATTCTGGTGACGGTGTGGCATCGTTCGTCTCAATATAAGTAGCCGTGGGGTGCTGCGGCGGTGGCAACTGTATTGTGTGATGTCCTAGGGTTTTTTTGGGCAGTATTTTTCTATCAAGGCTTCGTGGCCCTTTGGGGTTGGGCTCTTTAGGTGTGGGCCTCGATTGGTTTCTTGCCAATTGAGGATTGGGTCTCGAACTAGGCTTTTGATTATTTGAATTTGATGTTTCCTCCTTGCTCCTATTGATCAGTGTAATCTTTCAGTGAATAATAAAATCCTTTTTGCTGTGCAAAAAAAAAAGTTGCACTCTACAGTTGGATTACCCAATTATCGACAGACCAATTCCTTGATTGTAATTAATCCATTTTTTTCATTTTTTAAAAGGTTAGTCCAATTTTCTTTTCTTTTTTTTTTTTTGCAGCCAATAGAATGGCAGTATGTTAGTTATTATAACTATAAGAGTTATTGATATTGTTCTATCAGCTCAAACTAGAACATTTTAATGCCTAAGTACTAATATAGGACTAACCGAGGAACTTGGTCAACTACTCCAGTTTTTTGTTTTTTCCCAAGCAGTATACATCAACTCTGGAGTTAAGAGGTAGTAGTTAGTAAGTTAGTCCATAGGGTATCAAACGTTGTCTATAACCCTGAACAACAAATGCTCACACCAAGGCTCCAACCCTGGCCTTGCACAAGGTAAGTAATAGGAAATGCCATTTGACTACAAACCCGTTTACAGGACCTTTATTTGGGTAAATAAAAATGATAGGGATACACCTATCATCATAGATGTGTGGTTGCCTTCACACATATTTCAAGTGTGTATGGAGCCCACACACTTGTGAGTGTAGGGGTCTAAGTGGGTGTTAATGTAATAAACTGTATAATTAGGGTGTGATTATTGTTGTTTGAGATCCTGGGGCGATGAAGTGGCACATTCTTGTTGGGAAACCAGAAACCTCCTTTGGTTCAGTGACGGTGGTGCACGTTAGTCACACTCCCCCACATTTCTTTCATCCTCTGAACCAGAACAGAAATACTCCAAAGCAAAAAACTTCCATTTCTTTCATTGTACTCCACTCGAGATCCAAACTTTCCTTTTTTGCTGCTGCTTCGGTAATCAAAGATCCAATCTTTATATTTTCCCGGAAAACCCACAAATTTTCCAAGAAAATACTAGAAAATACTCCTCCCCTGTCATTTCTCATCTTTCCATGGCAAATGCCTGGAAAAAACACAAACCCACAAATCTCCTCACCCCAAAACCCCTCCTCCTCCTCTTCACCGTCTCTCTCCTCCTCCTCACCTTCTTCCTCCTCTCCTCCAACCCTTCAAATCCTAACCCTAATCACAAAACCCTAATTCTCCAATCTTCAATCCACCCTTTCAACTGCTACACCACTCCACAATCTCACCCCATAATTGCCAACCTCGTAGAAGGTCTCAAATACCCATTTCTCTACTCTCTCTCGGATCTCGGATCCTTACCCGAAAAACCCCACAAGAACATTGTTCGGATCCTCAAGGGAAAGCCCTTTAGAAGACCCGATATATCGGCCACGGTTCAGGAAGTTTTAGGGAAAATGAGGGATGAGGGAAAGATGGGTATTTTCGTGGATGTTGGGGCTAATGTGGGTATGGCTACTTTTGCTGCGGCTGTAATGGGGTTTAGGGTTTTGGCTTTTGAACCCGTTTTTGAGAATTTGCAGAGGATTTGCGATGGGGTTTATTTTAATCGGGTTGGCGATTTGGTTACTGTTTTTGAGGCTGCTGCGTCGGACCGGCTCGGGAATATTACGTTTCACAAGGTATAATAGTATGGCTCAATTGCTTTCATTTTGTTTTCAATGGGAATTATGGTTTTGAAGTTGTGACCAGGGTAACAACAATTTGCTATAGGGGTTACAAATTGCTATCGAGATCGAACGATCCCAATGGCGGATCAAGAGCGAACCGGGATAAGAATTCCAACTATAAAAGTGGCACACATTTGATTAGTACATTGTCATATAACAGAAAAGACTCGTAAATTAATCCCATTACTGACTTGACTAAAACAATTCGAATTTTCGTAATGGGACTTCGTGCTTGTTTGCTTGAATTTTCTTAATATGTAATGTTAATGTGCATCTCGTAGGACTATGAAAGTCAACCCCATGTCATGGTGGTTAAGACATTAGGAATTTGCTCTCGGTGTTGGTGCTATCAGTTGTTCCAATTTTTGTGGACGAGTACATACGTGGCATTGCCCCAGCATTTTTGGACCTCTGCCAGAGGACAGTAGCATTGGCCCCCAAGGACTAGTCAATTTGCGTTAAGGTCCCAGAACATCTGTTATTGAAGAAATGTATTGACAAGAAAAATCAATTTCGGATAGCAAAACATGTATATATTTATGAAGAGGGAAAAGCAAAAAGAAAGAAGTACTTATGAATTATGTAGATAACGTTTACAGATTTGATTGTGGGACTATGCTTGTTCTGCTCCGATCAAGTTCTTTTTTTCAAGGGTGTGTTTGAATCATGGATTTATGGAGGTTTTTATGAAGAGAAATGAAAGATGAAGGAGACGGTTAATTAAATTAGTCAAGAAGCTACGTTGATCTTAGTTTCCTCTATAATTTGCTTTTTCCTTGATAAATACCTTGAAAAGTTCACAATCCAAGGCCCCCATTATCTTAGTAGCGTTTTCATCTTGGTGTTCTATTAACATGTAGAATACTTCACGATGCTATGATTACTGGTGTGACTCTTACAAGATTCACCAATGTCGTGGGCCTTAACTTGAATTAAGTCGATTGCTTTGCCACTTGAGAAAGAAGTAAATCAAGGTTCATATTGCAGAAAGACGTTTACTGCTGAGTCCTGACTAATAGTAAAAGAATTTTATTTGTTGTGATGTCTGAGGTTTTGTCTCGGATCAAATCTTAAGAGTAGAAACTAGATTCTTTTCTTGGGAGTCATCTCTGTGTGATCCTTTCTTGCGGGCTAGAACTAATGTGTAGCAAAGAAGGTTTCTGCCCTGTAGCAAAGGAGGTTTCTGCCCTGTTATTCAAGTCATAGATGATTTGTACGTTCTCTTCCATTGATACTCTGCTAACGTGCATGTTGTCTTGAAATTCTCACATCTTACCTGGAAGATTATCTTGCACGGGCACAGTTATATTTTCCATGGAGACCCAATAATTGCTTCTATGTGTTGTTCTAATGGCTCAGTTAAGTCAATAATGTGATCTAATTGTCTTGAGAGTCCTCTCAAATATCATGTACAAAAAGCAATAATGGTCGCGATGAATAAATACACAATCAGTCTTGCATGTTGATCGTCTATGTACTAAGTGATGGAGTAAGCCCTCTCCTTGTGGCTGTTAAACAATGGACTAAATTTGCAGTCGGTTATTTTCCTCACCTATTCACATTGATTATTGCATATGTTGCCAGCTAGTCGGCCGTCTTGACAATAGTGCTGTATCAGCCACTGGAGCAAAAATGGCATTCAAGTCCAATGAGGAGGTTGCACTACAAGTAAGATCCATTCCTCTCGATGAACTGATCCCAGAGTCGGAGCCCGTGCTTCTGCTGAAAATTGATGTTCAGGGTTGGGAGTATCACGTATTGAAGGGAGCCTCCAAGTTACTATCTAGAAAGAAAGGCGAAGCCCCGTACATAATCTACGAGGACGATGAGCGTTTGTTGCAAGCCAGCAATAGCAGTGCGAAGGAGATTAGGGAATTCCTCCGCACCGTTGGTTACCAAGATTGCACTCAACATGGCACAGATGCACACTGCACAAAAAATAACTAAGTGGAGTCTTTGTTGAATGTTTGCAATGAGAATACAAACATAGCTCAACAGCAAAAGGACATTCTTCGTCCTTCGACTATTTCTCGTTGGTCCAATGAAAAGCATCTGACTGATAGATCGACAGGAAACACATAAGCTCCTGATGGTAATACTTTACCACTCTGCTTACTGGATATTTAAAGGTTCTAACTTCAGCTGGTCATACTGCACCCAGTGAAACTGGCTCGAAAGGCATTTTCTGGGCTACCGGGACTTACTGGTTTAGAAGCATCAGCTTGATGAACTGCCAATTTTTATAAATTTATGGTCTGTTTGCTTGCAGTTTTATTCGGTTTTATTTCAGTGTCACTTTTTATTATTTGGTAATTCATTCGTTATTCTTCCAAAACTTACAGTACAAATTCATTCGTTGTATTAAAGTTACAGTACAAATTTTGTTAGTGTTCACCATTCTCTGTTAGTGATAGATCTCTATCTTAATTGCTAAAATCACATGTCGTGTTCGTGATTTTAAAACGGAAAGTGGACAATAAATAAAAACATATATTGTCCCTTTTCCCTCGCATAAAATGGCTTGTTAATGTATATCAATATCTTAATCAAGTTGAAGTTAACTCTTTACATAGACAACCTTATCTGGCGGGGTCTATGAGATGAATGAAAGAGACGAAAAAAATTTGGGTGCATGGTGCCATTTAAAAGTGATTTGGAAGGCCTAAATTTCTCTCATACACTCTCCTCCTCCTCCTCTCTCTCTCTCTCTCCGTTCAAAAGTGATTGGGTATAGCTTCGTGGTACTTGGGTGCATTGTCCGACACCCAAGTTCTTCTCGAAAGAGACTGACTTAGGTTTTGGTCCTCAATTTTTTATTTTCTTTTATAATAATGGTTATTTCAATAAATTTTTGCATATTCCTGGGGCCGGTTCTCCTCACACTTAAAAAACACATAAAAAAAACACCTCACTCTTCGGGGCCCCACTTTGATGTTCTGAACCATTAATCTTGTTTAAATGAGTAAAATAAAAGGTTCTATAAAATTTCAGCTCAATTGGATACCGACAAGTGCTTGATCCAAACAGTTTTAAAAACACTAGTTCCTGTCACAGTTTATGCAAAACTGTTTGAATCAAGCACTTGTCAATATCCGATTGAGATGAATTTTTGTAGGACCTCCTATTTTACTCATTTAAACAAGATCAACGGTTCGGAATATCACAGTGAGACCCGGAACAAAATCGAGGGTTTTTTTTATGTGTTTTTTTAAGAGTGAGGGGAACCGGCCCCTTCATTAAAATACAAATTTTTACTGATTATTGAAATGTATTGGCCATATTCATCTCCCATATTCTAAGTTCCAATCTACATCATACTTTACTTTCAGAGTTTAGTATTATATGGATTGTCCATGTTTGTACGAGAATTTCTCTCATTACTTATTGCTAGGATTACTGATTTTGGTTGGCTCGTAAGAAAAATTCTCTTCAAACTTGACCCTCCTCAAATCTAACTCTTGAGGCCTACGAATGATTGCGATCATCACCACAGACCCGTACTCGATCCAAAACAGTTCAAAACTGGACTAAAAGGGAGGATAAAGCATTCTTCTTGTGGTCTATTTAACTTGACCGTGAACACCTTCGCACTATGTAAGCTAGTTCGGGAAACTTTTTATCATTGTACCACAAAAAACACCTTAGCGTTGTTAAGAACTGAACGAGTATTCATATTACTACTATCTTTGTATCAAGAAAGAAGAAACTATTCCTCTCTTTGGTTCGAACACCGTAAGCTAAAAAAAGTATTAGCTCGTTCAAACTCGATTCAAAGACTCAACAAACTTCGAATAAATGCTTAAGTTGATTTATTTATGTAACAAAACAATTCTTGAGTTGTTATCGATTGATCAAAAATTCAAAATCAGGTCCGTTCCACCTGATTGATTATTGGCTAATTTATTATTTTTCACTATTACGAAACATATAATTCTCCTCACATTCTTAACTAAAAAAAACTCAAAAATCAAAAAGTCAGTTTAGTGGAATATGCCAGCAAGTATAGTACTGGTTCGTTTATTAGCATGATCAAAATTCATGCCCATTCAGGTATGTAACATCAATTTAAATAACCCAAGGACATTTTGGTAAGTTAACAAATCTGTTGTTTTCCTCAGAGAGAGAGAGAAAGAGAGAGAGAGAGAGAGGGAGAGGGAGAGAGCCTTATCTTGTTTTAGTTGATACTGCTGCCTCTGCCTTGGTTTCGTAAAAGCTCCATCATCACTGCACTCCCCTTTCTTCAACTCTTCCTTTTTGCTTCTCAACCCAGTTACTAGCTTAGAAAACCTTTCGAATTCCTAAAGGAAAATGGCCAACTCACTCTGTTCCACACCTCTGACCTCCATTAAAGTCCCTTCCAAACCAGGTATACTTCCCCACACACCTGTGTATTTTTTGTTGATATATCTATGCATTTACCCATTTCTCTCCCTACCCTTAATTTGTGTGAATTTTGTTCCCTTTTTTCCTGTTATAGTCTTTTTATTCCATGGGGTTTTTTTTGGCTCTAGGGATTTTCATTGGCAATTCTGCTACTCGGAAGGTTATTTGGATCAATGATACTACTCGGAACTTCAAAAGAGTAAAGTTGCAATCTTTCGAGGCAAAGGTAAGGTTCTGTTTGGTAAATTATGTTGAAGTTTATTTATTTGGCATAGTCTTGATTTGCAGTAAAGTGCAGTAAGTTTGACCAATGGTGATAATTGGCTCAGACCCATTTGTTAGTTAGCATAGTAAGAAGTAGGGATGCAGTAATTTGACTCTTAGTTAGGAATAAGAAATGAAGCTTTGGAATCAATGACTTTTATACTGAGGAAAGTAATAGGGAAAAAAATGGGACTTAGTTTGACATACTAGGAGAGGAAAGAAAGGGATAACTCAGATTGAGTTGTGGAGGAATAATTACGATTTGTAGAGGAGGGTTTTTTTATTGATTTTGTGAGAATATATTGTTTCACCATTTTATTTAAAAAGTTTCACTTGAAGTGTTTTTGGGTTATGGTGGAGCAAATTGTGCTAGAGAAAAGATGACTGGAGGCCAGATTTTCTTTTGAGCTATATATGGTCAATCTGATTGAAGAATGATAAATTTTTACTGTGATTCCTATGGTTCTATTAAATTATAATGGATATAATTTGGCTGTGAAATATACTATTTTTCATCATAAGCAATTAAACATACATGGGTGAGGATAGCATGGGCTACAACTTGACATGAGGGCACCAAAATATGGAGTTAGACGATAGAAAGGAAATTTGTTGGAATTCTTTTATCTAATATTCAATATTGCATACCAGATTAAGAGGATGGAGAAGGAGAACTGACTAACATGTTTTTTTAACTCAAAGGAAACCCTTTTTTGATTTGATAAGAAGTAAAATGTAATAAAAGGTACATGAAGTGATCATTAAGGATAGGGCTCGCTTGGTCTGACTATGTGACTGATGAGATTGCACTGTGGGCCTGTGACATGTTGAATTTCTCTTCTTCTTTTGCTGTTATTGTTATTATTATTATAGTTCATTCTGTGTGGACTTCCAAACTGTTGGTGATTATACAGGCTACAGACAGCAACAAAAGCCCTTCCAAAGTGACTAGCATAGTTTGTGCTGATTGCGATGGAAATGGTAAGTTCGATGCTAGCAAGCTACTGCTCTTCGTTTTTTTTTTTTTTTGAGTGGCCAGACATAAACATTAAATCTTTTAGCAATTTGATCTAAGGCTACATATGAAAAGTGATTTGTTATCTTCTAGACTTATGCTGTGACGAAGTCATAAAATGAAGGAGAATGCCAACCTTAGTCCTTAGGGTGGAGGATAATGTGTAGAAAGTGTATCGACATCTGAGAAAAGTGTATTGATATCCGTAAAAGTATATTAATATCCGTGAAAAGTGTATTGATATCCAAACTTGTATGTCATTATATGGGTTTTATCCTCCACCTAATGGGTTGGGGTTAGCAAGACCCTAATGAATGCAGTTGGAGCAAATTTCAGGGACATTGTTTTTGATATCTTTGTGTACTAGAAGATGGAATATGTTTTGATTCAAAGGGTTTAGCCGTTTAGGTTTGGTTTGTTGAGGAAATACTAGAATATAGGAGTAATATAATTAGGAGACTTTAGGTTTTGCTGTGTTTGGGATATACTAGACAGTAGACAGTAATTTGATTTGGACTGTTATTTTTTATGTTCTGAGATGAAATCTGCGTTTTGTATTCGTTGTTGTGCACTCCTGTGCCTCTCTCTTTGGCACCATGACTAGTTCAACTTGTGTGTTAGTCTTTCAGTTCAGTTTACTTTAGTATTTCGCATATTCAAAATGGGGTCCAATAGGATGTAAGGTGAGAGTACATTACTGGGACTTATCTGTTGGCAAGATGATCATCTGAGAGTATGTTTGATTAAGACAAGAAACAAGACAAATTTGAAAATTAACTGCTTATGCTTACTCAAATGATAGTGCCCATTCTTGATTCTTGACATGTTATGGTGCTCCTCTGCTGGTGAGAAGTAATTATTAGGGGAAATGACCAAAACATGGTGCTTAGGGAAAATTATGCCAAAAACATGGGCATGGTTTGGCAAATGACCAAAACATGACAAGCAAAAAAAAAATTCCACATACATGGAATTTTAGACTTGTACTACCAACAATACCCCTCATCTCTCTCTCTCTCTCTCTCTCTCTCTAATCTCTGATGAGAAAATTACTCGAGACACCCAAGACCCTAGCCCTCCCATCTTCCCTGCGCCGTCTCCTCCAGCGGGAGGCTCCGGCCGTCCTCCTCTCCTCCTTCGATCCTTCTATTCCACCCTCTCCATCCTTTTCCCTCTTTCGGCCTCACCCGATAGCTGTGTTTTTGGCCTTTCATCCATAGCCCTCGTTTCCTTGTGCGTACAGTGGTTTCGCTTAATCAATCATGGCGGTTTCGCTTAAACGAAGTCATTGAGGTAGAGTGCAAGGGAAGAATTTTTAAAATTAGAGTTATGGAGGAACAACTTGTTGTCAACACTTTCCTGAAAGCAGACTGCTGCTGCAAAGGTTGTGTTATTCAGACATCTTCACCCTATAATAAGGTGGAGGAACAGAAGGAGAATAATGAGGTAGTGGCTGAAATAGAAAATAACAAGGAGTATCATGCGAGAAAGCCAGAAGAAAGATTTAAATTGAATGGGGATATGGTAGCTAGGAACTCTTTTGATTCAGAGGATGTGGTGGATGATTCAATTGAATCAAAGGATGAGCAATCAAGGTTTGAGGATTCTGTAGAAAAGTTAATGATCTTCATGCAGTTGACAATTCAATTGATGAGATGTTGGAACCAATCAATAATTGCAGACAGTTGGTCATTGCCAAAAGCAATGGTCCTTTATTCCAGTGCAATGTTATTGTCAAATGGTGCCACATTTTTCACGTAAGGTGCAAAATTTGTTAATACAAGGAGCAAATGCTTTTCTCCTAATACAAAAAGTGGGATTGAGACAAAACATTGGCAACTCAATGGTCCTTATTCAGGTGCAATATTATTGTCAAAGGGTGCCATTTTTTTCACGTAAGGTGCACAATTTGTTAATACAAGGAGCAAATGTTTTTCTCCTAATACAAAAAGTGGGATTGAGACAAAACATTGGCAACTCAATGGTCCTTATTCAGGTGCAATATTATTGTCAAAGGGTGCTATTTTTTTCACGTAAGGTGCACAATTTGTTAATACAAGGAGCAAATGTTTTTCTCCTAATACAAAAAGTGGGATTGAGATAAAACATTGGCAACTCAATGGTCCTTATTCAGGTGCAATATTATTGTCAAAGGGTGCTATTTTTTTCACGTAAGGTGCACAATTTGTTAATACAAGGAGCAACTGTGGTTTTTTCTTTTTTTCACGTAAAGTGCACAATTTGCCCAACCCACCCTCCTTTTGACTGGAACATCTCATCAGAAAACAATCATTTTCTCTACCCAACAGCATTAGATTTTTCGTTTCTCATCATTTTCACAAACCCAAACAAAACCCATTAAACCATGGGGGAAGACAAAGAGAACAACAAGAAAAAGAAAAGCAAAAGCACAACCACCCAAATGACCAAACCTCAAAACCCACATCAGATTTCTCCTTCAAACCCACCTCTGATGTCAAAGGCCTTAAATTCAGCGGCCAATTCTTGGTGTTATTCGTATTCGAAACGGAGGTGATGAGGGCGGCGGTGGAGAGGCAGTGGCCGCCAGAGATACCGCTGGGGGAAGTGAACAAGAAGCTGATAAGAGGGTTGAGTGGATGCGAGGATGGATATCCCGAAGAAGATTGGGGAAGAGGGGCTGGATGTTAGGGTTTAATTCACAAAGGGTATTTCAGGAAAGTTAGTTGGGGGTACCACTTATGTGGAATTATTATTTTCCTTGTCATGTATCAGGTCATTTCCCAAAACCTTACCATGATATTGGAATATTTAGTTTTAAAAACCATGTTTTGGTCATTCTCCCTAATTATTAATCATGTCTATGGACTAAAATACATGGACTTCGCAAAGGACTTGCGTAATTGATTGTGCTGATTACAAATAGACTAGCTTAGACATTCGTACGAGTAAATGTACACATTCTCGTTCATCGAATCATCTGATGAGGAAGCACAGCTGTAATATAAATGCATACTTCAACCTTGTGTTACATGGACTCGGGTGCGGGTGGGATCCAAGCGTTGAACCTTCCTAAACTTAAATCTTAGGATCCTGGGATATGTGTCCCCTTATTGGGTGTGGGTACGGGGACATGTCGTGAACACTTGTTTGTAGTATGTATTGCATAACTTTATTTGATTATGTATCGTAAATTATATTTAAAAATGTATTTAAATAAGAAGGGGGTAAGAAAAATATGTTTTGCTATTTCAAATATCTATTTGAAAGACTAGAAATATCGCTTTTCTAACAAATTTGATATTTTTTCCTGTAAATATCATGACAATAGAGGATCCTAGTGTCCAAACCGGGTACGCGTGTCGGATACATCGACACGGATACTTCAGCCAAAATGAAGGATCCATAACATTTAGAAAGTATCTACACTTCAACCGTTCTTTTCATTTTCTTTGCGTAAAGATGGTTTAGTTATTTCCCGATATTGATTCCTCTGATATCGTATTTAATGGACTCGGGTTGATCGGGAGTTGAAGTTTGGTTTCCCATGTTGTGATTGTCTTAGCCGTCTAACGGGTTGCTTTCCTATGCTTATTATCTGGGAGTTAGAATTACCAGTGAGACGCCTTGAGTTTCTGTCGACGTAGCTCTTTGATTGGGTATTGCTTCTTGAACACCTTTATGGTCCCTATGCTGTACAAAAGAAGTCCTTGGATAGTTATAAAGTGCAAGAGATATGATTAAAATGGGCGAAAGGTAAGATGCGTAGTAGGACACGTTTGAATTTTCTAGTATGATTCATTTTCTTTTTGACCTTCATAAATTAGTTTGGGGATGTGCGGGTATCTGGGTAATTCTTCTATATGTTCTTTATCCATCTTCGATAATTTTGTAACCTTCTAGTTATGCAACATGTCCTCTAGGAATGTTTTATTTGTCACAAACTAAAATTCTTAGTAGATACATTACAACCTCTGGCTAAAAACTGGAAATTAAAATTTGCGTCGCTTCTTACAACTTAAATGAGCTTTCTTGCAAATCCTCTACTGCAAGTTGTACATTTTTCTTCACGTACCAAGTCATTCTCAACCAAGGATCATACCTCGAAACCCATATACTTTGAGATTTCTGTATGATCCTGCGGCTGAGAGTGACTTGGTACATGGATACAACAAAAAGTGGGCAGAGAGGATCCTTGGCCCTTATTCAACTACTTGCTTTACTGATTTCCTTGTCAATGAACATAAGCTCATGTGGACAATTGGCTTAAGAATTTTTTGTTCTTTACCCAATTTCAGGTGCTTTGCTGTGTCCCGAATGTCAAGGTGCTGGAATCAACCCAGAAGATAAACGAAATGGAATGTTTAAAGCTGGCGGATTATGCTGGCTGTGCAGGTAATTATGTTTTCATTCTCGCTTTTTGTTGTTTGTGATTATGACTTTTATTCCGTTGCTACCTGGGAGAATGGGTCAAGCACTCAAGCTTATGGTTAGATTTTCATTGGCATAAAATTGGCTCAAAATATGAATTGGCTCAAATGAATATGGGTTTACATTTTTGCTGGATTTGAGAAAATTGCATCGAGGAAATGGCTCTAGTAATTCTCCATGTTATCTTGTTTACAGCTGAAGATAACTTCATCTAACAACTGATATAGAATACGGACTCCCTATTGCATTCTATAATGCATAACACACTGTCCATTTGGAGTCCATTGAGAAGAGATGTCTCATGAATTCTCTTGACGTGACTGTTCTTTCCGAAGTGTAGGTTCCATCATTTAAGATATGATGGATTGCACTTCATATTAATAGGCCAAAGTGTGAGTCTTCTTACCGGTGAAACTTCTATTACTATGAGGAGGAAAGAAGTAAAAGATAACCCAGTGAAAAAACCTTCAAATTACAAAACAGTAGGTATTTACTATAATGACCCAAATTTACTATGACATGCGATGATGTCCTGATTATGTTGATAAACTAAGATTTGTCAGAACTCGTACTGCTACCTTTTCTCTTGATAATTTCTAAGGTGAGTGGCAAAACCGATTGCATTCTAATTCCACATACTCCACACATCTATATGATGATTTCTTTGTAAATCCATTCAAATCTTGTTGAAAACACAAGTCCTCGAGTTTGGAATGAATCAAGGATGACTTTAAAAGGACACAAATTGATTTGGTAACTTCCGCGATAAGGGTGTTGTCTGTGTCAACTTTTCCAGCACATTTGGGCTGTTACTGTTTGATTTCTGTTAGAATATCTCTGATCCTAACTCCAATTTTTAATCAATTTCAAATCTGAACAGAAACCCCTTCAAACGCCACTCTTTGATTTGAACCCATACCCAATTGAGTTTGTTATTCTTTGGTTCAAACCTGTACTCAATTGAGTTTTGCTCAAATCTATGATCGAACTTTTGAGGGCCATTTTATGCCTGTGAAATTTACAACTAGTATTTCTTTTGCTAAAGCTTTTGATAATATCCATGTTTAGATTTGAGCTTGTTCATTTGAGGGTTTCATATCAAATCAAAGCATTTACCAAACACTTACTCCAACTTTGAGTATATGTATTGGAGATGGCTTTATTAATCATTTTTCGCTTGCAGAGGCAAGAAAGATATTTTGTGTGGGAATTGTAATGGAGCTGGCTTTATGGGCGGATTCATGAGCACCTTTGACAGTTAAAGAGGATCAAAAGTTCTTGGGATGTTCCTATTAGTCAATGGACTTGTGTCGGAATTCAAGACATTTAGACAATTTTCCCTCTCTTTGTTTGTATATTTCTGGTGGCAATGCATCAGTGTAGCATCCATTTGACAAAAATTTAGATACTTCTGATAAAACAGTCCAGGAAGTATGTTTTAGTCACGCTCTTCGCTTCCCTCTTCTAAAATGCCTGATTGGAAAGTTACGGATGCTTTGTTGAATGAAGAAGAAGCTTGTTTCAATATTATTTGCGTTCCTTTTCCGTCTCACTACCATTCTGTATAGGCATGCTAGCTATGGTTTTCTCACGTTGCTATAATTATGGGTTCCATCATGTCCTACTTTTGAGCATTTTAGCTTTATAAAGGATTTGGAATCCTGAATCAAGAACTTGACGACCTCCAACATTGACCGAATCCGGGGTCAACGCTAACTTCTTCGGCAAGAATTACTCCTTAAAATACCTTTCTCGGCCTTCTGGCTAAGATCAAGTGTAGAACTAATCCTTAAAATTGTGGTCTTTGTTTTCACCCACAATAATTATATGCTTGCAATTTCATCAGTTGTTAGGTTCTGTGTGTTGGCATGCATTGGATGATTTAAGGGTGAAGAAAAGCTCGGGAGAATGAGACAATACTCTCCCTCAAAAACACAGACATGATACTCAATTACGAGCTTTCACTTAGGTCCCAATTTTTTTTTTGTATTTACAAGTTTAACCCCTATTTGTATAATCCTAGGCGCCAGTTGCTTGTTCCAATTCATTAATAAATCCAGAGAAATACTAGAGAAGTGAGGATTCCTAGCGGAACTCCGACCTGTAATGCTATGCTGTAACCTTCAATTTGTTATAGTACTATCTACGCAAGTTAAATTAAAAAAAAAAAAAAAAAAATCTCAACCAAAAGGCTAAGTACTGTTCCTGAATACAAATTGAAACACATTCCAATAAACTACAAAGAAAGGGAAAAAGAAGCAAACACCAATTTTGTAGAACTCGTTGAGAAATATAAGCATGTCATAAATCAGTTTGATTGGATTCTCATTTGTTATATATGATCGAATCGTGTTTGTGCAAAATTGGCGTTTGCTCGTGGCAGTGTAGGATCATATTTGATACTTGCGCCAGGAGCTTGCCGGCGTTGGCACTTCTGGATTAAACCAAATGGCCTCGATAGGTGAGGTGTGGTCGTAGTAACTGCCTTTTCCGGTGATTGGTTGGTATCCGTCAATTACAGGGATTAAAAATCCAGAAATTGCTGTGTCCCCTCTACGAAATGTGGACAATCACCGGCATTTGTAGGCAATCATGTGTCCCCTTGTAACGATTATGTAGTTCATTTATTTTTTATGGCTCCAAAAAATAGAGTTGTCACATTTTATTTGTGGGGTCATTCACAAGCTTAAATTTAAATTAGTTTTCAAAAGATTATGTATAAAGGATGCACCAAAAAGTCCAACAATAACGTCCCACATAGCATTTTCCCCACAAACGCCATTTCCCTTTCGACATCAAATGGAAGCCGAAATGGTAAATGCAACTTCGAAGGTTTTATAGTTAAAACAAACATTGAAACAAAAATAAAAATGATGTTTAACTGTGGGGTCTAGCTGTGGTGTTCCAAGGTACTGGGGCACCATGCCCCCACTTTTCTTGAACCATCGTTTCTTCATTTTTTAATCTTAACCATTGGTAGAGTCCCTCTCTCACTAGACTGTTACCCTCTAAACCAGTTGAAGAAAATTTGAAAGCCCTAAGAAAAATTGTTTGCGGTCTCTAACTCACTCTGTCTCTTCACGTCTCTCATCCAGAGTCGATTAAGTAAAATGTGGTATAATTTTATAAAACCCCAAAAGTAAGGTGTTTTTAGCTAAAAGTTGGTGACCTACTATCGGATTGACCAGTCGCCAGTCGGCCTTATTTTGTGGTAAGTATTTCCAAATTTTGTGGTAAAGACTGCCTTATTATGTGGTAAGTATTCGTTTATGTTGTGGTAAGTATTCCTAGTGTTTGTTGTTAGTAAAATGCTAGTATTTTTCAGAGGGGTAATCGCAAAACCAAGGGTTGTGTTTGGTTTAGGTTTTGAGTTTTGATTTTTGTAATTATTAGAGGGAAAAATAGGGATAGTAATTAAAAAATAGGTATTAATGATTGGAGAGAGATGGAAAGAAAAAAAAATTAAAAATAGGGTAATAAATGAATAATAATTGAGAAAACAAGTTCTTGAAAACCAAAACGAACAAGGCCAAGCTGTTCTTCACAATTTCGCTCTACTTTTCGTGTGTGGTTTTGATCCAACGGCTCAAATTGTTCCATTTTTTTTTTATCTAATGACTTATTAGATTTAGTAGGGTATCATCAATGCCCCAGTATCACACATTGGGACATTATAGAAAAATTGCACAGGCTGGCACTGGCGTCTGGCTGCAGGGTAAGGATTATTTAGAGGGAGTTTCCCTAAATATGTTTTAGAAAAAATTGAATTTTCACGATGTTTTATGTGATACATTATGAAAAATGGCCTATCGCAATTTTTAAAAACAATTTTGTTTTTTTAAGGGAAAACGGCCCCATGGAGGTGAACTCTGTCCATGCAATTAATACTTCTGGTGCAGCACGCCCTGCTAATATTACTGCTAATGGGAACTTCATCTGTGTCAGACTGTTAGTGCTGTTTTGGTTTTTTTCCAGAAAGATGAAAATCCATTAATGCATTTCTTCTTTGAAAAAATGAAAACAAGGAACCTCCCTCCTCTGTTATTATTTGTGTATAAGAATCGAAGGGCCAGATAAGCAATCATCAAAGCTCCTTGTGAACAGGAAAATGGTAATGATGAAGAGAAGTGGTGACATTGAGGCCAGCAACAAGCTCCTGTGGCTGTACCTCCGGGATTTCTACCTCGAGCTAGCTCTGGTATGGCTTCTAGCCGTTGCCATCGGGACTGTCGTCGTCCACGTCCCGGCCATCCCCAATTTCCTTCTAACCACAACTCCGGGAATCGTTGTCCTCATCCTCGCTCTAGTCGCCCCCTTCGCCGGTTAAAATCGAGATTTCCTTACTGATTTTCTTCTGCGGATTTTTGTTTCTTCGTTTGTATACTATATAATTGTTTTGAGTTTGTGTTTCTGTGATAAAATTTTCAGTGCTGTTCCCCTTATTTCGCTACATCGAGCACCTTAGAGTAATCGCTGTACTTCTGAATCTGGCTTATGTTCTGACGGCATTCGCTGCGGGGTTGTTATGCTCGTTTCCCATGGGTAAGACGCATCAAAAAAAGGCCTATCGAACTAAATGTTTTTGTTTGTATTTAATGATTGGTTTATCTCTTGTATTCATGTGTGTTTTAGTAAATTGGACGTATTAGCTGAATATATCTTGTATTGCTGGTATTGTTACCGACCTTGTTGAATGATTGAATGAGGCTCTAATTAGCCTCTGTCCTCTGATCTCTGTTTGGTTGCCAAGAAAGGAGAGGAAAAGATTTAACAAATGATAGGCTTAATATTCCCTCTTATTTGTTTTTAATGTGAAATGAAAAAGGAAAATTCAAACTTAACAAAGCCAAGGTGTTGGACTAGGCCTGTGTGTATCCGAGTATAAATTGAGTGTTTTAATGGGAATGCTTAATTAAGCCAAGTGATGGTACTAGCCTACTAGGCTGAGTTTCAAATGGAGTGTTTTTTTTTTTCCTTCGAGATTTAAAAGCTAATAATTTCTGCCATTTTTAGTTTAAGTTTCTCTAGCAACTTTCCATGACATTTTAAAGTTATTTCATTCCTTATTTTCACACTGTATGAAAGAACTGTTTCTGTTGCTATTGTTTGGGGAAACTTTTGGTTGTGTTACGCATGGAAAGGTTCGCTGAAGCTTGAGCACCTATAACCAGGAAACCAATTCCAGCCGGTGAAGTTCGGAAGATTTTGTATTCTCAATGATGGTGTTTTATTTGTGATCAATAAGGTGTGAAAACAGTGGTTTTGTGTGAGATTCCAGAACTTTTTTTAACCCATCTATTCTAGTTGCGGAAAATTATGACCTTGGTACTGTGTTGCTAGGGAACTTCCTGAAGAAACACCAATGTGAGGATGATCATTTCAATGAGCTTTAAACTTTTCATTTGCACTGTTCTAAAATGCTTAATTTCTTGAATATGGACCAGTTTTCATTTTCAAAACGCCCGCCTTAACCATTCCTTACTTACAAATGCTTAGCCAATGTTAAAATGAGAGAGATATTGTTTGCCAATCAATTTGTGGCTACAGGAAAATGCTGCTATAAGATTGAGGAAATTACTAGGTTTATCTAAGCACGACCAAATATAGGTTTACAACTAATTTATGGACATGGGTGCAAATGTGCAATGAATGTTTAATACGCTGCAATTAAGTCTGTTACACTAGATCTCCCTCCATGTATATTTTGGTAAAAGACTTGTGGATGTTTATCTAACCATTTCCCATTTAGTGTTAGTTATTATCAGATTTAGAAAAGCTGTGACAGGTGGTTGTCACATATCATTGGGAATCTTCCGAAAATCGATAGACAAAACTAACAAAAGAAAATTAAGGTACAAGTTAACAAACTTGTTTGGTGTTTCTCATACAAACTTGCAAGTGAAAGAATCATGCTTGTAGCCTTCATATCGGGTTGTGATATGCTTGTTTTCTTGGCATAGCCATCATATGTAGGTTGGTTTTTTCATGTATTTTCTTTCAAGGCTTCTGTGCATCCTTACGGATTGCGTTCTTGGACTCGTCTGTTCTCAGAATGGGAAAAGCTTGTTTGAGCTTTTATACCTCTTGAAGGCAATCTTCTTGTTGTTTTTTCTGATGTCGGTAACTGCTGTCCTAATTCTTTTATGATGGAATCTGTCCTAATTTGCTTTCTGAAGGGGAGGTGGCAACTCTGGTTTGGTCATTCTTTAGTGGTGTTGGTGGTGATATCAGTCTAATTTCTTCCTCAGCTGAGATTGACTAAATGGTGGTTGTATGATTATAAATTAGAAGCTATTGAATACCTAAGACAAACTTGTTCCTGGTAGAATTTGTTGGGGTATTTTGAAAGGACATAGATAGTTTTTAGACGTGAAGGAATTTGTTGGACTTATTCATGCTGAGAAATATTGCTTCAGATTTAAGGATGTGCAGTGCCTTAATGCTCTTGGCATTACTTTGGTCAACCTTGCAATATTTAATACTTGGGTGGTTCGGTTGTTATAGCCTCCAACATCAAATTGTGATGGCTGCATTAGTGGTAATTCTGGTGTGACAGCTGGCGGTGGGGTGATTAGAGATATGTAAGTTTTTTCTTGTCATTGCCATGTTGATCGTGGTTCTAACATGTTAACAGAAGCTATGTACCTCCTGTGTGGTATTCAGATGTGTATTGACCAAGGTTATACTGGAGCTTGATATGATTCATGGGCACTTTTTTGTTCCTTGGTTTATCGTTTAATCCACTGCCCTCATTTGGAAGTTGATTGGTGGTCCTTATTTTGTTTATTTTTGGGGGCTCTAGGTCTGGTAGTTATTTTGTCGTCTCCCATTGCTTTCATGATTTTTTGTCCCTTCGATTATCTTGTTGTTTATACTGGATGCTCTTGCCAATTGGGGTTGCTGTTTTGAAAGAATTCTATTTTGCCTGCCTGTATTATATGTCTTGTTCGGCTAGATTTTTTTTTTTTAAATTGCTAATAATCAAATTATAATCCATATTTTTGTGCATTTTTTCTTTTGGTTGTTCACAGTGAGAGGTAAAGCTCATTATGTCCCCTCTTTTTTGTTCCTCCCGTTTGTTATGGTTAAGAAAACTTTCTTCAAAAATACCAAAGCTACCTTCTCTGCAATGGATGTGGTCTGGAAATAGACTGGCAGTAGTATTCTAGATGAATTAGGGTTTCTAGAGAAGAACTCAAATTACTAATGAGGCTCTAATTGAAGAATTTGTTCACTATCGATTTTATGCTAATTGTTGTTCAATCTAACAGGGAAGTGTGGTGTTTGTTACCCTCACACTCTACGCATCCTGGGCTGCAGCTAGGGGCCACGACGTTAGCTTCCTGGGGCCTTTTCTGATGGTTTCCATATTTGTGCTAATTGTTTTTGCTTTGATCCAGGTTTGATTCTCTTCATCACCTCTGTGTTTTTGCTTTCTCTCTCCCTCTCTGAATGGCAGTTTGTGTCAACAGATATTCATCCCTGATGACACATGGGTCGAAACCATACCCGCACCGCTGATCGTGATCATATTGGCTGGATACATCATCTATAAGGATTCAAATGATCTGATCAAGCGCTGCAACCCATCACCTCAACATTGCGAATCTCTTCCAGTTCCTGGTGTCCTTGGCAAGAGTGGCGGTCAGTAGAGCCTCTTCTCGTACATTCCCACTTACCTTGTAAAAACATTCCCTCAATCAAAATAGTACATACTCTAGCATGTTCACAGTGACTTTCAGATTCTACTTGGATTAAGTATGTTCAGGCCTGGGTACTGAGATACAGCAGAAGTTTTATATGGATATTATTACGTTTTCATTGGCTATTATTATATATATATGATTCACTTTCTTGATAATGTTTTTCATTTTATTGTCTGGGCTAAAAAGAGGCTTAGCTAGTTCATGAACTTCCTCTTGTTTTGGTTGTTCTGCCTCAGTTTGGGCTTGTGGAAATTCGAATATGCAAAGGACCTCTAAATGAGTGACATACTAGAAAGTGCAGTAATTTTTAACATGCATCATTCTAAGAAAGGGAAATTTTATATAGGAACAAATAAAAGAATTGTATATTGGACATTGTTACTACGTGTATGCGAAGAAAGATTATATTTAAACACATGCAATACACTATTGAGAAATAAAGCTCTGTTTATCTCTACATACTCCAAGCAGGAGTTGTGTTACTGTTCAACATTCGCCAAAAAAATTCGTCCTCATTCAACAGATTTGTAGTTGAGTCAATAACATGCTCTGAGTCGGGAATCTTTTCTCTTCTCTTTTGCATTTCCGTTGCCTGCGTTTTTCTTCGCTAAGCCTCTATGGTTCGGGTCAGATAAGTCAAGTCCCTCGGTTTGCTCAGGTGGTCTTCCCTTTGGCAGGGAGAACTTCAAAGAATCTTTCTTTATCCATTTCCATCCTCTGACCCGTACATTTGCTAGAATCCTGCAACACATTTTAGAGCACCTGACACTCCAAAAGGTTAGCTAACCCGCACTCTTCTGTGTAATAATTCCATATATTTTCACTCTTATTTATTAAACGAATCTAAGTCTCTATATCTAATATGAGTGGGTAAGGGTATTTCCGACAAACCCTTGCTGGAAAACCTTTCATTCCATAGTTATATCTAATAGGGCTTAAGTTGATAATTCAAATTATTTTGGAGGATATCAATGAGTTTATTTTGTCAATGACCTGATTGTACCCGTACCAAGCCCCCGTTTATTCTTTTACGATTCTTTTACATCTGTTTGGTTTTTCCATTACTATTTTCTCTTAGATTTGTTATTGCATTTTTCCCTTTTCACTTGTGTGTATAGGTAGTCAATTAACTGTTCAAATGAGTATGTAAAGGCGGTAATATTTCAGCCATTACATGTCTTGGGAGATTATTGGTTCCTCTCGGTATACTGGATTTGGCATCGTATGATTTATGGATGTGGTTATTGGTCAACGGACTTGTGCTGGAATTCAAGACATTTAAGACAACTTCCCCTCTCTTTGTTTGTATATTTCTGGTGGCAATGCATCAGTGTAGCATCCATTTGATAGAAATTTAGATACTTCTGATAAACCAGTCTAGGAAGTATGTTTTAGTTACGCTCTTCGCTTTTCCTCTTCTAAAATGCCTGATTGGAAAGTTACGGATGCTTTGTTGAATGAAGAAGAAGCTTGTTTCAATATTGTTTGCGTTCTTTTTCCGTCTCACTGCCATTCCGCATAGGCGCACTAGCAATGGTTTTTCATGTTGCATAATCATGGTTCCACCATGTACTATTTTGGACATTTTTAGCTCAGTAAAGGAGTTGGAATCCTGAATCAAGAATTTGACGACCTCGAACATTTACTGAATCTGAGGTCAACGCTGACTTATCCGGCCAAGAATTACTCCTTAAAATACCTTTCTCGCCTTCTGGCTAAGATCAAGTGTAGAATTCCTCCTCAAAATTGTCCTCGTCTTTTTCTCACTTATTGTGTGGTCTTTGTTTTCACCCACACAATAATTAATATGGGTTGCAATTCATCAGTTGTTAGGGTCTGTGTGCAATTCATCAATTGTTAGGGTCTGTGCATGTTTTGTCATGTATTGGATGATTTAAGGGTGAAGAAAAGGTCAGGAGAATCGTTTGAGATCCCCTCTTCCAGAAAAAATTTCTCGTCTTTTTCTCACTTATTGTGTGGGTAATATTTCAAACTGTAATGTTTTTTTTACGATTTTGAAAATTTTGTTTAATAGAACTCATCGAGAACTATCAAACGATATGTAGCTGCTGGAGATGAACTCTTTTCTACCTGCTGCACCCGGTGGGGTTGCATTTTTTCACATTTCAGTACTCTTTATAGAAGTCCAAAATAAATAGAGCTTGGGAAAACAAGCTTAAATTAAGTAGATGATGTTTGCGTTTTTGAACTTAATGAGAAAAATGATTTCGTACTGAAAGTTTCGATCTTCAGATGGGTTGAGCAAGTGTCTGCGCTTACTGTGTTGAACTGTGTCTGAGGAAAAAAAATTGTAAGCACTGAACAAGCACTCATTGGCTTCCATACCCTTTGTATTTTGTAGAAAATCATCTTCTATTGTACTGGCCTACTGGGGTGTTCCGCTAAGAGTATTTTTGGAATAAACTGATTTTTCATGATTTTTTATGTGATTAATTGTGAGAGAATGACCTGTCCCGATTTTTGAAAAAAAAACTGTTTTATGTTAGTGGAACACCCTAAGCCTCGTAAAGAAGAAATGTGGTATGAAGTAATGCTTGCATTTGGAGCCATCAATTATTTTTAAATAATTTAGGTCGATTTTTTAATTAAATCTCAGTCTTATTATCTAATCAATTTTACAAGTAGCAACTTTAATTGAAAAGAGAAATTCGCAGAACAATTCGCCAATTTAGCATGCACTATTCTGACTTCAAAATAGTATCTTGTAATTGTTAGCCTACTCTCATCTCTGGAAAATTTTTGGGTACCGAATGGGTACCACGTGGCCGAGCCTACGTTGTACCTGAAAGTTTCATTTCCTACATGAATAAGTTTAGTACTCCTTCCGTCCCTTTTTAAATGATCCGTATTCCATTCTGGGCTGTCCCTAAATAAGTGATCCATTTGAAAAGTTAATGAGTGAAACCTAGTACAATTCCCCTTTTACCCTTTCTTTGATTTGAATGAAATGGCAAAAGTAGCGGCAGATGGAAAAAATTTCAACCCCACATGGGCAAAAGTAATGGCGGCAGATGGAAATTTTTTTTGGCCCCACCAAAGTACAAGACACCTTTGCATTTACTTTCAAAGTCACCGCCACTTGATTGAGGGGTATATATGGAAAGTAACATTTTGTAGGTGCAATTATGTTGACTCCTAAAACTGCGTGATTGTCAAACTGGATCACTTAAAAATGGACGGAGGGAGTATATAAATTATATACGTTTTAAAATTTAAGTTTATGCTACTTTTAAAAGTTTATACATTTACAAGTTATAAAAATTTCATTATGTACATGTAAAAATTTATACATATTCAGGTTATATGTGAAATTCTTATGACATATGCATTGTTTGCGGTTCTCGTCCTTATGTAGTGGACAATTTTTTGGGAATTGGAAGAAAAAGATTTTATTACCCTTTAGAAAGAACTTGTGGCGAAAAGGTTGACACGAACCTTTTTGAAGACATGTTCTTCTTTTAGACGATATGAGAGATTTTCTATCAGAGTCCTAAACCCGAGGAAAAATTGTTCAAGTTAACAAATTTTGCAACGTAGATAAACTTTTTTTTAAGCCTTTCTATAATTACGTAATCTGAAACAACAAAAAAGAATTATGTACTTAATGTAGATATGAAATGAGTAAATTTATACCATTTGCAATTGACATGGAGATAACACCAATAAATTGTTCTCTCTCTTATTTTTTGTTTAAATTATTTCATCATGAGTGTGAATTATGTTCGAGCTAATTACTAATAGGGTATTCAATGGCCAGTGCATGGAACTGAGCTTTGGAGACTCAAGGCCTCGTTTGTTTGGCTGGAGATAAATGGATGGAATATGAAATCCCATGGGATATGGGTGGGATATGAAATCCTTGGGATATTACTCAGGATATCAATGGATGAGAAAAATTCATATCCGGTGTTTGTGTTCGACTGGATATTGCTCAGGATATCCGGTTTTTTGCACTAAAATGGAGAAATCCCATCCAAATTGGCCGTACGGATGGGGATTAAAATTGGGTGGGGATTTCAAATCCCATCCCAAATAAGGTTACCAAACAAAGAAAAATGGGACTCACTCCAACACACCCCCAAATCCCAACCTCATATCCCCCCTAACAAACAAGGCCTTAGGGCATCCATAGTGGACTCTTAAAATGACTCCTAGGTGAAACTCCTAAAATTTAGGAAGTCATTTGATCAATTATGGTCTTCAATGGGCTCCCAATACAAGCTCCCAATAGTGGCTCCTAAGCATGGCTCCTAACCCATTAGCTAAATCTAACTAGCTCCAAGTGAGACCCAAGCCCTTTTAATCTTTTTTTTTATGGGACCCACACTTTTTTGATTACTTTCTTCACGGCTTATTTACCTTTTTAGTCCCCAAAGTATTCGTGAAATGTCAATTTGGTCCCCAATATTCAAATCGTGTCTATCGAGTCCCCAATGTTCACAATGTGTGTTTAAATAGTCCCTGTGTCTAACTCCGTCCGTCTTCTCCGTCAAATGCAGGGGTCATTTCGAAACTTCACCTTCAAACCTCAACCCCTTATTTCAACCCTCACCCTGTTGATAAAAAAAAAACAAACCTCACCCTCATCAAAGCCGATCCCCAAAAAACATCTCAGTCCCACCCGACTACCGCCTCTTCTAAACACTTCACGGCCAGAATCCATCCATCGGTGGTCGTATGGGATTTTTTTGGGGGTCAGTGGATGCGGTGGGTGCCGACGTGGACGATGTAGCATTCCTGGTTGTATTTGGGCTCTAGGTTTTCGAGCTTCTCTGCGACCAACGAATACAACCACCAACGCCGCCTCTACGACCGGTGAATACAACCACAACCAACGTGGTCTGTCTCTCTTTCTCTCTCTCAATTTGAGTTATTGGGTAAAAAAAAAAAACCCTAATTAAAAAAATTTCAGGGAAACAATCTGATGATTGAAGAAGGAAAGTTGATTAACTGAAGGATTTAGCAAGTGGAAGTCAGGTTTGGCTGAAATTTTGGGGTTTTAGTGGGTCTGTGGCTCATGGTGGTGAGAGAAATGGGGGTTACGGTTTTTTCAAGAACCGAGAGAGAGAGAGAGAGAAAGGCGGAGTACGGTGGTGTACAGTAGAGAGTGGCTCGGTTTTTTTGTGGTGGAGAGATGGATTTCGGGTTGGTGGGTTTCGGTGGTGAGGGGTTATGGAGGATTTAGTAGTGGTTTTGTAGAGAAGACAGAGATGAGAGGGATGTGAGGTACGGTCGTGGTGGTGGTGTACCACGGTGGTGTGAGATGAGAGAGAGAGGGTAGGTGATGGTGGTGTACGGTGGATGAGAGAGAAAGGGGTCACGGTGGAGATGGGTCACGGTGTACCGGTCGGGTAGGAGAGGTGTACGGTGGTGGTGGCTATGGAGATTGGAGAGATGATGTTAAGGAAGAAGAAGAAGATTTGAGAGAGGGGGAGTGTATCGATCAGGGTCAGAGAGAGAGAAGGAAAGCTGATTAGTCTAGGTTTTTTTTTTTCTTTCTTGCCTTTTGCTTCAGTTGACATAGATTAGAGGTTGAAGATAAGTTGTGGAGGTGAAATTTCGAAATTATCCCTGCATTTGACGGAGTTAGACACAAGGACCATTTAAACACACATTGTGAACATTGGGGACTCGATAGACATGATTTGAATATTGGGGACCAAATTGACATTTTGCGAATACTTTGGGGACTAAAAAGGTAAATAAGCCCTTTCTTCACAAAATAGAAAATTTTCTTGCTAGTCCATTGAGTGCATGTATGCTCTCTATATTTAGCAAACTCTAGGAGTGTCAAATGGACCCCAATTATGCTTATGTGTACACCTTAGGAGTCAACTTATGAGCCATTTTTAGGGAGTCCACTGTGAATGCCCTTAGAGGAGCTTCTTTGTTTTAAGAATACTCGTTATCCCTTTTTGGGTTTCATCTCTTTACTTATTTTATACTTGTTATCCCTTCTTTTTCTTTTTCTTTTTTTCACTTATATAAAAAAGTGGATTAATTTATGGGCTAATTTCATGGGTGGGTGTTCATTGAATTTGGACCGGGTGTTTATTCGTATTT
Source organism: Vaccinium vitis-idaea (assembly GCA_963854785.1). NCBI lineage: Eukaryota > Viridiplantae > Streptophyta > Magnoliopsida > Ericales > Ericaceae > Vaccinium > Vaccinium vitis-idaea. Next base: position 4,794,139 of record OY978226.1, on the reverse strand, counting down.
TGACTCGGTGTTAAATTATATTTGGGCCGGGTATTCAAAAGAGGATTAACCTAATTTTTCACATGTATTATAAGTAAAAAAAAATTGGGTGATCATGTTACAGAGGCAAGAGAAGACAGGAGAGGTCAGAACCAAAAAAGCTAAAGCGAGTCAACATTCTTCGGCATCTTCCCAACCTCTGGCTTCTTTGCCTTTGCAACTCTTCGTTCATAAAGGCAACAATCGATTTCTCCAAGAGGGAGGGGAGGGTATGCTGAAACGGAGGAAAATTTCCGATTTCTCGGAGAGTTGTCCCCAGTTCTTCAAAGTTTATCTACCTAATCGGTCCTCTCACCAACTTGTAAAAAACCTTCTCTCTGTTTTCCTCTATGTGTCTTTTTCAATAACCCTTTACCATTAAAACCCCAATCCCTGTCCTGCTTTGAATTCTTAGGTGTATTCTTACATCCAGAATGAACGAGAAAGTGATTCTTGGTTTGTTGGATGATATTGTTGGAAAATTGGAATTTTTTTCATTAAATATTTTTAGGTTTTGTCCCTTTAATTAAAGTGGGACCCACACCGCGTGAGATGAGTCCTTAGCGGGTTTAGACACTCCTAAGTTAGGAGTTTAATCCGATGGTAGAATGAGTAAATCCCAATTAGAGATGAATGAGAATTGTCACCTTGTGGGAATTGAAAAACCAACTTTAGTAAAGGCATGCGAGTGCGCTCACTATCACTGAACACTTGGATGAGACTGGGGCAAGGGCCGGGACTCAAGATTCGTGAGTCCGCGGTTTGTGATCTGGTCTGGGTTAGTTCGAAACTTTTGCTTTATCCGGTTAGTTGTTTCTAGCACCCGTAGTGCTGTATCGAATTCCAAAATAATCAGTTATGCTGCTGATTATGCCCAAGTTAATTGCCTCTAGATAGCAAAACCATTTGTGACTTTATTCTCTGATTTAACATTGCACTGAATGTGATTTCAGTTTTGCAATTTGAATGGCAATTCATTTGCATGGTTAAATGTCCTATTGAATGGAGAGGCTCCTCCCTACTACTATATAAGAGGGTCTTTGCCTTTGGTTTCATACACCGAAAATTAGCCTTCTCATTCCATTGTTCTTTGTTAGTTTTTCGAGAGAGAGTTCAGACACAGTTCGTTTGACAGTGTGATCCGGTAGGTGTTACCGTTTGATCGTTTGTAGCCACTGTATCCTGTGAGGCAATCGTTGATCAAGCCCTCAAATAAACCGTGTGAAACATGGGTCTTGGCTTGTTTTTGTGTTTTTGTTTTTTCAGTTCTTAATTTTCAGAATTTAACAAATTCAACATTGTTTTTTCCGCATAGTTTTCCAACAATTGCATCACGGATGTAGGGTTTTTGGTTTAAGTTTGAATCATGGATGTAGAGTTTTCGGTTTAAGTTTTTGAAAGCTGATTTTCAACTCAATTTCTAAGATTGTGTCTGTCATGGACCAATGGTCATGTGTTCATGGTGTTAGATTAAATGGAAGAGTTTAAATTCTTTCCACCGGTGGTGGAAACCGTAATATTTCTGCAAGAGTCATTGTGCGATCAAGATCATGTACAGTTAGGCTAGTAATCTTAATTATATTTATCTTGTAAAGCCCACAAAGTAATATAGTCAGGCAAAAAGTTTGACTTGATCGGATATCGATAGATATTTCTGTAATATTTTTGTTATGCGCAGTTTACTGACATAATCAAACCATCCATTTTAAAAAATTCCATTTTTTAAATACCTATCGATGTGCGATCAAGATGATCGCAAAGATGATTATTAGTGTATATACTGGTTTGTTGTATATGATTAAGTTTAATCTTTCCTGCCAGTGTTCTACGATTTCCATTTCATAAATTTTGTTTTCTTTTGATAAACATGGCGTTATCTAGTATAAGCCATACTGTGTAATGCCACTGCCAATTTTCTCTCTTTTCTCCCTATGAATATGAACAATAACCTATTTTTCCTTTCCATATTAATTTTATTGTTAAAATAACAGCGAATCCCGCCAGATTTTGTGAAGTATTTCACTGGAGTTTTTCCATGCAAATCTTCAATCACTATTCAGGAAAAAGGATCGTGGCATGTTGAACTGAAAAAGATTGACGGACATTTTTATTTCCAAGAAGGTTGGCAGCAATTTGTGCTTGTTAATTCCTTGGAATTCGGAGACTTCCTCGTATTCTACTACTGTGGCAATGCTCAATTCTACGTCAAAATATACGGGAAAAATGGTTGTCCAAAGGAGGTAAGCAGGCCTACGAGAGAGATCGATAGATGTATCACAGATGCCCAAGACAATCAAATGATCCTACGAAGTAAGTTAATTTTTTTTTAAAGTTGATTGTTAACTGCAGGTGAATAGCACTTAGCATATGGTTGAATAATGCAGGGAAGTCTAAACGATTGGCTCAAGGAGCCAATCGCGGGGAATTTGCTCAGAGAAAATTCTGTTCAAATTTTTCATTGGCGATTCAAGCGATCGGCAACAGAGCTTATGAAGAAGCCAGCAAATTTGTGTCCAAATTTCCATTCTTCAAAGTTGTTATGAGCCGTAGTTACATCAGTGGAAGTACTCCTAATATGGTGCGGTCTTTGAACCCTGCCTCTTTCATGAATCTTAAACATGTAGATTCTTACATTGTCTGATGATGTTATGATAGGTTTGTTCACCCTGATAAATTGTGCAAGACAAGACACTATTACGTTTTGGGTTAAAATTCATAAAAAAACTTAATCATTAGTGTAAGGAAATATGGCAGGGTTTAAGAAATCCGAAATTAAAAACCTCTTAGTTGATACAGAATTTAAGACTTCTTAGCTGGTAAATTCTGGTCTCTTTCTTTAATTTGACTTGCGAAATTCTTGTTTGTGATATGCAGAAGGATGATAGATAAAGCTTAAATCATTAGTCCAAGGAAATATGACATCTCCAATAATGCATATTAGTGCAAGGGCATCACCAGTCGTGGAGTTAAAAATGTGAAGTTATATGACACAAAAGTGTAACAAGTGGGTCCCATTTGTGTATTATTATGACAAAATGTATTGTTAAGATAAGAAGTGTTACAATGGTGTTGTTAGAGTGTTGTTAAAGAGTAAAAAAGTACACAAATATATGTACATATATCACTATAGATGGGGCCCGTGCACAATATATATAGATGGGGCCCGTGCACAATATATATAGGTGGGGCCCGACGCCTTTTTCCTCTCTCTCTCTCTCTCTAGCGCTGCACCTTTTTCCCACCCCAGAAATCTTTAGCGTGAGGGCATCTCCAGTACTGTTATGTTGTGATTAGAGTCAGCTTTTGTATATCTGACCCTAGAAAAAAATAAAACTCTAACCATAACTACACTAGTGCAACCTATTTTACCAAATTTCATGGGGGGGGGGGGGGGGGGGGAGAGAGAGAGAGAACATGTTTTGTGTCATACCCAAAAGTGAAATAGGAGAGAGAGAAAGGGTTGATATGAAGAGAGAGCTATAGAACTATGAGAGGCCCCACCTTTATTTGTATACATATGTTTGTATGTGTACTTTTTTATATTTTAACAACACTCTAACAATACCATTGTAACACTCTTTACCTTAACAACACATTTTGTCATAACAACACAAAAATGAGATCATCTTTTGTGTCATATAACGCCACATTTTTGTCATAACGACTGGAGATGCACTGATGGCCCCACTTATGTAAGAAATATAGGTACAATTATAGTTGTATATTGCATTTGCGACAAAATTGTATGACATTAACTTTCCATTAATTCCACTATTAGGACACAAAAAAGGGGAAATGTTTGTTACTTGTACTAATTCTTACATTAGTGGTGTTACTGGAGATGCCCTAAGGAAATATCTGAAATTTGACAGTTAGTAACAAAGTTTAAGGTTTTTGGGGTTCCAAAGGTGTAATTAGTTTGATGCTAACTGGGGCTTGAAGTTTACCGTACCAACAATTTGTATGGTAAGAGGGATAAAAAAGGAGGGACGGGAAAATAAAAGTAATAGGGAGACAAAGGACGCCAAGTGTTGTCCCAACGTGGGACCAGCTACACTTGGGATATCTATATGTATATATATTTGTACTTTTTAACTACACTTTAACAATACCATAGCAACACTCATTTACTTAACATATTTTGTCACAACACCGCAGAAATGAGACTCATTTTTTACACTTTTGTGTCATATAAGACCACATAGCTTCAGCTTTTCCTGGATCAATATATATGTGTCGTATAGTAGCTTGATGGCATCCATTGTTGTGCACTGTGCTGCGCGCATCCGGGCCGTCCATTACTCGGATGGACGGCCTAGATTTCATTTCAACTCCTTTGCATTCATTCCGTTCATTGTCACGTGTGATGAGATGAAATTTGGACTGTCCATCCGAGCAATGGACGGCCCAAATGCATGCAACATACGAGCAAGATGTAAAAACTTCTCATTTTCTTGCAGCATATACCGTGGAGCTTCCACAACAGGTACGTGGAAAAGGATAGGCAAGATGTAACACTCGTTACTTCGGATCGGTCTTGGCCTGTAAAAGTGAGCAAAACTGACAAAGCTACGAGGTTGATGCGTGGTTGGTCTACATTTTGCGGGGACAACACACTTGAAATAGACGATGTTTGTGTTTTTGAACTGATTGAAAAAAATGATTTTGTGCTGAAAGTTTCGATCTTCAGATGGCGAGATTGAGCGATTGTACTGTGTTGAACTATTTCGTCCGGTTGCTCTCATCTCTCGTTTTGTCAGTTACTACTATCTTTTTGTGGCAATATAATCATATGAATATGACCTTGTGTTTCTGTTTTTTTTTTTTAATTCTTTTTTGCTACTATTTTTCCGTTTTTTTTTTTTGGTACACTGGAAAGATGAACAACAAGACTAAATACACTCAAACATCACTCCTCTCATGTTCGCCTCGAGGAGTGGGATAATCTCATACATCGGAGTAATGTGCGAAACCATCTTGTCCGCTTGATCCGCCTCCATGTTTGCAACCTTGTCCGCAACCTTGTTGCCCTCTCGGAGGAGTGGGATAATCTCATACATTGGAGTAATGTGCGAAACCATCTTGTCCGCTTGATCCGCCTCCATGTTTGCAAGCTTGTCCGCAACCTTGTTGCCCTCTCGGAGGAGTGGGATAAACTCATACATCGGAGTAATGTGCGAAACCATCTTGTCCGCTTGATCCGCCTCCATGTTTGCAAGCTTGTCCGCAACCTTGTTGCCCTCTCGGAGGAGTGGGATAATCTCATACATCGGAGTAATGTGCGAAACCATCTTGTCCGCTTGATCCGCCTCCATGTTTGCAAGCTTGTCCGCAACCTTGTTGCCCTCTCGGAGTGTGTGCTTCAAACTGCACCCGGTAATCTCCCTTAACGCTTTGCACTCTGTGGGGGCCGAATATAGTCGCACTTAGGCCGACTATTATTGTGACTATATATGATCACAATTAAGCGACCGTACAACCTTTGAGTAAGTTATGGCCGAAGGTTCCGTACACGCCCCGTTAGGGCCGAAGGTATATCAATGGTCCCGTTAGGGCCGAAGTAATTATACTCCAGATCAAGGCAAGGCCCCGTCGGGTTAAGCGGTTTGCAGGCCGGGTGGTTGGAGCCCGACCCAAGAGCTTACCCAATCGGGTCAGTATGGCGGTTACAGGGAACACGTGCCGAGGGACAGCTGGTACTGTGGAAGGGGCTTCTAGAAGCCTCTAGGTGGCCACGCGGCGTCCCGTGATAGGCCGGGTCACGTGACCGCTGACGTAGATGGGTGACATCACATGACTTGGAGAGCAAGTACAGGGGTATCTATAAATACCAAGGGATAAACCCTAGAGGTACACACACAACTCTCGGATCTGACATATATTGTACTCTCTCCCTCTATGTACTGACTTGATCGTCGGAGTGTCCTTGGGCAAGAGGCCCAAGTGGCACTAACCTGCGTTCTTTGGCGCAGGATCATCAGGCGAGGAGTACAAGACCTGTTGAAGGAATCTACTCGACGGAAAATCCCCACAACAATTGGCACGCCCAGTGGGACCCTACGGTTTAGTAGTGGATTCGAAGATTCCCCTCAATTGTTTTTACACGATCTGAAGAATTCGAGCCATCATGGCGGTTTTAGAAGACAACTCGGCGGAAGGGGAGCGTACGCCACCCCGAACCGCCACCAAAGTGGTGGACACTGGCAAAGCTCACGCCGCCACCACCTCTCAGCCTCCTCGGTTCGAGGATGACGACGTCGACCATCCCGAGAAGTTCGCAGACACTCACGCCCGGGCTTACATCCGTAGTCTGGAAGATCGCATGGCCCGCCGCGACAAAACACTGGACGCTCTGCGCGAAGATGTTCAGTTAATTGCCACGGTCATTAGATCTGGACATTTCAAGCAACCCAGCACCCCATCCCCCTCTCTCTTGGACGACGGTGAACGACGATGTTCGGTCAAGGACAGACTCGGCTTACGGATAGAGGTTGGGAACGAAGAGACACGCACTAGGTCGGTATTCGAGCGACTGGGACACCACAGCCCACCGCACGTCACCAGTTCCCGCTCTGTCCATCATCACTTGTCGGAGACGGTCAGTCATCAGACGGCGATTGACCGTCAGTATGAACGACACCGTCATGATGACAGGGGGGAGAGGCGGTACAAAGAGTCCCGTGGTTATCACTCAAAGCGGGAGCGTTCGCCAAGCCTGGGGAACGAGCGATCAGCCGGTAAGGAAGGCGGCCGAGAACGTCGACGCGAAAAGGGCCGACACCATAGCCCGGAACAGCGCGTAAAGAAGACTAGAGATCTGTCTCCAGAGAGGAGACACACTCGCTCTCATAAGGAGCAATCCCCAAGGAGAAGCCGTAGAAACGAGATGGAAGACGTGAAGTATACGCCAAGCAAGGTCGCCACCAGCGATGTCTCTACGGGAAGAGCCGAGAAGACGAGAGAGGATGAGATCTTAGATCGGTTGGCCTCTTCGCCCTTCTCTGATGACATCCTTGCTTCTGCGGCGCCAAAAAACTTCAGTCCCCCTAAGTTCGTGAAGTTTGATCCTAAAACCGAAGCCTACGCTCATCTTGTCCACTTCCAGCAGATGATGTCGATTTACTGCCCTAGCGATGCTCTGTTATGCAAGATGTTTCCAACAAGTCTGGGGCCTCTCGGCCTCATGTGGTTCAATCAGTTGGAGCGTGGCTCCATCACGAGTTGGAAGGGATTTTCTCGGAAATTCCTTCAACGGTTTGTCACGACTCAGAAACAAGAGAAGACAATCGATTGCCTGCTGGCATTGAAGAAATCCAGCACAGAGTCCCTACGGCAGTATGCGAGTCGGTATTGGGACGTTTTTAATGAGATCAAAAATTGCAGTCAGTACCATGATGTGGCTGTTCAGCAATTCAAGCTCGGTCTAGACTCATCGAGTTCGGCATTCGCCGACCTCATACTTAACGAGCCGGCTAACATGGACGAATTGATGCTCCGTATCAACCAGCACAGCAAGCTGGACGAGGCGATAAATGAAAGGGAAAAAGCCGAACTAAAGCACTTCAAGTACGCAAAAAATGGACAAGGCCGAAAGGATGTGAATAGTATCCAGTTCCCTAAAAATGATAAAGGAAAAGACCCTCGGCAAAGTTCCTACCAGGGGCCGAGACCTCAAGAGTTCGAAGGAGTGGTCACCGTGTTCAAGGAGCCATTGCATGAGCTCTTGAAGAAGATCAAGCGGGAAGACTGGTTTACGTTAGCACCGAAGAACGGACCAAAGCCTCCAGTGCGCGATCTCAAGTATCGCTGTCGATACCACAACGCGAAAGGGCATCTTACCACCTGGTGCCCACAGTTTAAAGCATATCTGGAGGAAAAGGTTGCCGAAGGGAAGCTAGGCGAATACATTGATCATGATAAGACGAGAGCAAAGGCCAAGGGAGGCAAAAGAGCAAACGAAGACGATGATGATGATATCTTGGACGTGCAAGTCATTCATGGGTACGCAGATGCCGAATCTGAGAAACAGGTATTGGAGGAATTGAAAGCTGCAAACTCGGCCAAAGAAGTAATGGCCATAAACCAACCCAACAAAAAGATGAGACCGAGCGTCGGTAACAACTGGACGATCACTTTTACTGAGAAGGACTTGGAGAACGTACGGCTTCCCCACTGTGACGCGTTGGTCGTCACCGTACGAATTGGGAAATGCCGAGCACATCGAGTCCTGGTAGACCAAGGGAGTTCGGCAGACGTCATGTATTTTTCCTTGTTCAAAAAGATGGGGCTAACCGACAGCGATCTCACCCCTGTCAAAACTCCACTGGTAGGGTTCACAGGGGCTCCGGTCTGGCCAATTGGCAAAATTTCACTGCCGGTAGTTGCAGGAACTAAGACTGTAACTGTGGACTTCGCAGTGGTCAACGCTCCAGGACCGTACAATGCAATATTGGGCCGAGGATGGATCCACAAAATGCAAGCCATTGCCTCAACCTACCACCAAGTGGTCCGGTTTATCGGAAGAAATGGCCAAGAGGACCTCGTGGGGGAGCAGCTCTCGGCAAAGGCATGCTTCGTCTCAGCCATAAATAAGCGTCCGAAGCAAGGACGAGTTAATTGGGTAGAAGTGACCGAAGGTCCTCTCGCCGAAGAGGTGGGGCGGAAAGCTGAAGAGAAATCAGTCGAAGAACTTGTCTCAGTACCAGTAATTGAGGGGTCCGACAGATTCTTTCTTGTCGGCTCCGGTCTTAGTATGAGAGACAGAACCACAATGGTCGGTTTCCTAAGAGAGAATATCGAAGTTTTCGCATGGACTCCAAAAGAAATGCCAGGAGTAGATCCGAACTTCATATGCCATCAACTGAATGTCGATCCAACGCGGAAGCCAGTGGTGCAGAAGCAAAGAAGGTCAGCTGCCGAGCATGTCGATGCAGTTATACAAGAGGTTAACAATTTGCTAGAAGCCGACTACGTCAAGGAGGTACAGTACCCATCTTGGTTAGCTAATACAGTCGTGGTACCGAAGAAAAATGGGAAAAAGCGGGTATGTGTGGATTACACTAATCTAAATGACGCTTGTCCCAAAGATTGTTTTCCCGTACCACGAATCGACCAGTTAGTGGATGCAACCGCCGGACATGCAAGATTCAGCTTTATGGATGCAAGTCGAGGATACCATCAGATTGCAATGTACGAGCCGGACCAGGATAAAACCGCATTCATCACACCACTCGGCATCTATGGCTACAAAGTTATGCCATTTGGGCTGAAGAATGCTGGAGCAACATACCAGCGTATGGTAACACGAATGTTCGGCGCTCAGATCCATGATACCGTCGAAGCCTATATCGACGATATGGTGGTGAAGAGCAAGAGGGAAGACGATCACCTGACTGATCTGGCCGAAGTATTTGGAATTTTGAAAAGACAAAAGCTACGCTTAAATGCTGAAAAATGTGCTTTTGGTGTCGGTTCCGGAAAGTTCCTCGGTTATCTGGTTACAAAGAGAGGAATAGAAGCCGACCCAAGCCAGATTACAGCAATTCAGAATCTCAGACCACCCACAAGGATAAAGGAAGTTCAGCGTCTGACTAGAATGGCTGCGGCACTTAACCGTTTCATCAGTAAGGCATCGGATAAATGCCGACCATTCTTTAAAACGCTGAGGGGAGCGAACAAAAGATTCGTTTGGAACACCGAATGCAACGTCGCCTTTGAGCAGTTGAAATCGTACCTCAGCTCCCCACCTTTGCTGACCACAGCGCAGAAGGGAGAAGATCTTTATATATACCTTGCCGTATCTCCTCACTCCGTCAGCTCAGTATTGGTGCGACAAGAGGGGAGTGATCACATGCCCATTTTCTACACGAGTAAGACTCTGCTTGACGCCGAAACAAGGTATCTGCCACTGGAAAAACTTGCATTTGCCTTAGTGATTGCCGCACGAAAACTGCAGCCGTATTTCCAAGCTCACAAGATCACCGTCCTGACTGCATACCCATTGAAAGCTTTGCTCAGGAAGGCCGATCTGTCGAATCGGATATCCAAATGGGCCGTAGAGCTCGGCAATTATCATATCGAGTTTCGTCCTCGGACGGCGATAAAAGCCCAAGTATTGGCGGACTTTGTTGCCGAGTTCTCACCAACAGTGGAGATAAATGAAGCAGAAGACAACCTGCAGAGTGCAGAGGAGGGGCCATGGCAGATGGTCCACGGGGACATATGGAAGCTCTTCGTTGACGGAGCATCCAACTTTAAAGGATCCGGGGCTGGCATCGTTCTAATCTCCCCGTGTGGAACAACTCACGAACACGCCCTGAAACTTAACTTCTCGGCATCCAACAACGAAGCCGAGTACGAGGCTCTTATAGCCGGTCTCAAAATTGCAAAGGGGCTGGGAATCGATGAACTGATGGTATACAGCGATTCAAAATTGGTGGTGAATCAGGTAACGGGAGAATATGAGGCTAGAGACGACCGTATGACGAAGTACGTCCAGTCGGCGAAAGAATTAGTCAGAAACTTCTCCAGGCTGGAGATAGAACAAGTGGGACGGAGTTGCAATGGATATGCCGATGCTCTTGCGGGATTAGCAGCGGCATGTGAGTACGGAAATGGCCGAACTATTACAATTGGTAACATTGATAGACCGACTATTGAAGAAGATCCAGCAGAAGCAGTAATGACGTCAATGTACGGGCCTAGCTGGATGGACAATGTAATAGCTTATCTGAAGGACGATGTTCTACCGACGGACAAGCGAGAGGCTCGCAAGATAATGTTGAAGTCATCGAGGTTCGCGTTAAGTGTAGACAACAGCTTGTACCGACGATCATGGACAGGGCCGATGTTGAAAGTTGTCCACCCCAGCGAGGTTCAGATGATTTTACAAGATTTGCACGAAGGAAGCTGTGGCGCACACACGGGAGGCCGTACTTTAGCCCATAGAGCAATCACGCAAGGATATTGGTGGCCAAACATGGAAGCCGATAGCGTAGAATATGCCAGACGATGCGACCGATGCCAACGATTTGCGCCGATAACGCGACAACCAGCCGAAGAGCTAAATCCATTGGAAAGCCCATGGCCATTTGCTCAGTGGGGGATTGACTTAGTCGGCCCACTAACTACGGCGCCCGGGGGTTTCAAGCATTTGATTACAGCCACCGACTATTTCACGAAGTGGGTAGAAGCGAAGCCCTTAGTTCATATAACTGATGAAGACGTGAAGAGCTTCTTATGGAAGAATATCTTTACGAGGTTTGGATCACCGTACGCGATAGTGTCCGACAATGGGACGCAGTTTACAAGTGCCCCAATGGAAGCTTTTCTGGCTGAACACAGGGTACGGTTCTATAATTCAACCCCGCACTACCCACAATGTAACGGACAGGCTGAATCTACCAACAAGACTATAGCGGCTGGAATCAAAAGAAGGCTGATGTCGAGGAAGGGAAAGTGGATGGAGGAGCTCTATCACGTGTTATGGGCTTATAGAACGACCCCCCGGCGATCTACAGGACAAACACCGTATTCACTCGCTTTCGGGATGGAGGCCGTGATACCTACGGCGCTTATGTGGTCGACGAAGAGAACAATGAATTTTGAACCTTCCAAAAATGCTGAGTCAATCAGGTTGAGCCATGATTTGGCCGAAGAGAAGCGTGACCGCGCCAGGATCAAGATTGCGGCATATCAGAATGAAATGGCTAAAACGTACAACAAGTCTGTTCGGCTTCGGCCCTTCAAGCCTGACGACCTTGTACTAAGGAAGGAGGTCGGGAAAGGAAGAAAAAGGAAACTGAATCCTAATTGGGAAGGTCCGTACAGAGTCACAAAGATTGTTGGGGTCGGATCGTACAAGCTAGAGGCAATGGATGGAACCCCAGTACCGAGACCGTGGAACGCTAACAACCTACGGCGCTATTATGCTTAGTTGCCATTTTTGTTTGAACGGCATGTTGCCGAAGTATGTGTTTCTTTTGTTTCTTTTTCGGCTAATTGCCGGTTATTTTCATCCCCTAAAAGATCCCCCTGGTAAGGGTGGAGGTAATTGAAACAGAGTCAGTGTTTTGTCTGAGTGATCGGTACTGTAACCGAGGTTTGACTCCGTTGTAAACTGACGGTTTGAATATAATGAACTTTCATTTATTTGAATGTTTCCGTTTAAAATCTTGAAATCAGTATGATTAGTGTGATCGGTATGAATAACCGAACTAATGATGCTACATCTGCATCTGATAATTTGATCCGGGGTATCTTGAGACCGGAGGTATAAAGTGATAAGATGAAATGCTTGCATTCAAGGCTCGCGTTAATAGCTTAACCCAACCCAGAATGGGGGGAAAAGGGAGAATATAATAACAAATGCACAATAAAGAATTAAAAACGTGCATGTTAATCACAAAACCCAGAATGAGAGTTGATAATTAAAATGGCTCGGTTATTGCCGAAAGTTTGGCACCGGCCCAAATTAAAAGTCTGGTAAAATCCTCGCATCTCTCGATAAAAGTAAGCCTACGGCAACGGTTCTTCATGGATCGGATTGCCATCCAGTAAGACCGTCGGAATATCCCGAGTAACTTGGCGGATTTCCTTTGGGTCTGCAGCTGGTTCGGCCGTTGAAGATGTTGGATCTGGAGCCGAAGGCCGATGGCAGGTTGGGGCCTCATTATAAAGGGGGGAGGTCGCAGGCACTGCAGCTGCTTCAAGTGCGGCCTTCCAGCCGAATTTGCACCCATACTGTAGAAGGTCTGGTACTTGGTCTTCATAGGCCTTGGTTATGGTTCTCTCGGCCTCATCCCATATATTATCCTCTTTGTCCTTTAGGACGCGGGGGATCTTGTCAAGCTCGGCTTGGAGAGAAGTGCTCATCTGAACTGCTTCTGTATTTTTTTGGCCGAGTTCGTCCAGTGCCTTCTGTTTATCCGCAGCATCCTTCGTTGCCGAAGTAACGTCAGCCCTCGCTTTGGCGCTCTCCTCCTTCAGCCGAGCGTTTTCTTCGGTTAAATCCTTCATCTTCTTCTCAAAGGCCGCCAATAGCTTATTGCGCTCATTGTACCCATCCCTAATGCTGGTCATCTCCTGAAGGGCCTGCAAAAGGAATGAACTAAGTATTCGGCACTCAAAGATGCTACTGTTGAAAATGACTTACCGAAAACATATGCTGGGTGGCCACGACGAAAGCATCGCCCCCCTCTTTCTCAACTCGAGCAATGTCTTTCGGCAGTTCGACTGCCTTGAGGAGAGCAAGGGAAAGAGCGGGAGTATCCCGAATGCTGTCTGACTGCATCAGCCGTCGGCCGCAGTAGGAGAGACGCGGGCTCCACGGATTGTCTTCAGGGTTCCCTACGGCCCTTTGTCGATCCTCAGCCCCACTTCCAGAAAGTGAAGATTGGCCGATGTTGGCAGCGTTTTGGTCGGAAGAAGCTTCTGTGCGACTCCCCTCGGCAGATGACTCTCGGCGCCTTTTTCGTCTCTCCTGTTCAGAGACCGAGGGCTGAACGTTGGTGTCGGGATTTGATTGCGGCTGACGATCGGTGATGATGGGAGCAACAGGGTTTCCAGTGGTATACAGAAGCGATTTGGGGGTAAAACGGCGACCCATGATGTCGTCGGTGGAAGAAAAAGGGTCAGGAGAGTCCCTATCCAACGGAAGGCGCTCGGACCCGCGAAGCGGATGGCTCGGTGACGGTGGCAGATTTGATGAATGAAGAGCGGATGCCGGAGGACGAGATGTGGAAGCAGAAGGTATTACGTTCGGTGCCACCTGGTCTCGGACAATCTCTTCGGCAGCAAGCTTGTCAGCGCGTCTTTGCCTCCACCTCTGGTCGAGGGTGGTATTGTAATTCGGCACGTAACCGAGGAGCGCTGGGGCTGCACGATCTCGAACTCGGAAGAAAGCCTCAATCCGTTGCCAACTTGCAAAACGCTGCCGAGTTGAGGCAAGTGTTTTGTCTGCAGATCCAAGGAGAAAAGTTAGTAGACAGTTCAAACAGGAATAAATCACAAAGTATGACAAGGAAAAATTACTTATCGCCCTATTCACTGTTCGCGGGATTGGAAAAACGTTGGGTTCGCTCGGGCCGAATTCCCAGTTACCCCTCACAAACATGAAGTCGTTGGCATACTTGTCTGAATCGGGGAGAGATGTAATGGGTAGGCCGTAGGTCGAAAACATGTGAACTACACTCTCCGTAGATCTGGGGGCAAGGAATACGCGATCGGCTGTAGGGTTTTGGCCGACGTAATAAATACCGAACAGGTCGTCCAATGTAAATTCCAGATTATGAAGCCTTTTTAATTCGGCTATACCATTCACAATCCTAAAAGTATTTAGGCTAAGTTGCGCTGGGGTCACGTCCAACACATGAAGGAACTGGCGAGTGAACGTCTGGATGGGAAACCTAAGCCCTGCGGCGCAAACAGCAAAGATGGGAACTACGGTCTCATGGGGCTGTGGGGCGCGATGGTCGTCGGGATTAACTGGAATCAATTCAAGCTCTACATCGGGAGGAATCTGGAACGATTCCCTGAAATCACGGAGTGCCTCCTCGGTAGCAAAAAAGGCACGGTATGTGTTGGATCCCGTCGGCCCACGACCACGGCGCCGGTTAGGGTTCCGGCCACGTCCTCGCCTCTGGCGGACACTTTCTCTACGGTCCTCTACGGTGAGATTATTCTGATGATGGGTTAGAGAGGTTGAGGGCTCTGATTGTTGATCTGCCGAAGGGCCAGTATCTTCGGCGGAGGTGGGTAAGATCTCGTCATTATGGCCTTGGTCGTAATCTCTAATTTCGTCTCCCTCGTCGGAAGTTGCCGAGTGAAGATCGTCAGACATCTTTAAAGAACCTGGAAGTGCACGGGTGAAGTTGTTAGCATCTACGGCTGAGGAGTTAAACCTACGGTTGGCCTACGAAGCTTACGGTTCGTCTCAAGGATGAGTTTACAGATATTTCATGGCGTTTTGGATGGTTTTAACTTGGAGACCCAGAAAAGTCGTATAAGAAAGACCCAAAAGGAAGTGAAAAACAAGAAAAAAGGCAAGAAAGGGGAACAAAAAAGATCAAAGCGTGACAAACCTGTGGATTGAAGGGAGCTTTGATGCTTCTGCGGAAGATCACGGGCTGGAGCGGATAACGAAGGGGTCTCGAAAAGTTACTGAGCGGGGGAAAAGTGTTTTCCCAACTCCATCAAACCCTATTTATAGGGGAAGGTTTGAGAAACGAGGAGGCGCGGGAAACAATGCGCCGCCGTCAGAATTCAAAACGGCAGAGGCACTAGCCAACGGGGGCTCGCCACGTGGAGTGACGAGTACAAGACCCATGTGGGCCTGCAACCGGAACGTCACATCATAATGATATGCAATAACTGCGCATCTCCGAAAGCGACACGTGGATAACTTCAGCTCGAGACACGGGGCGATGATTATGACGTAGTCGGTATTGTTATGTATTCGGCTTGAAAGCATTCAACTCCCCGTCTATGCAGGACGAAAAGTTGAGGGGCTATTGTGGGGGCCGAATATAGTCGCACTTAGGCCGACTATTATTGTGACTATATATGATCACAATTAAGCGACCGTACAACCTTTGAGTAAGTTATGGCCGAAGGTTCCGTACACGCCCCGTTAGGGCCGAAGGTATATCAATGGTCCCGTTAGGGCCGAAGTAATTATACTCCAGATCAAGGCAAGGCCCCGTCGGGTTAAGCGGTTTGCAGGCCGGGTGGTTGGAGCCCGACCCAAGAGCTTACCCAATCGGGTCAGTATGGCGGTTACAGGGAACACGTGCCGAGGGACAGCTGGTACTGTGGAAGGGGCTTCTAGAAGCCTCTAGGTGGCCACGCGGCGTCCCGTGATAGGCCGGGTCACGTGACCGCTGACGTAGATGGGTGACATCACATGACTTGGAGAGCAAGTACAGGGGTATCTATAAATACCAAGGGATAAACCCTAGAGGTACACACACAACTCTCGGATCTGACATATATTGTACTCTCTCCCTCTGTGTACTGACTTGATCGTCGGAGTGTCCTTGGGCAAGAGGCCCAAGTGGCACTAACCTGCGTTCTTTGGCGCAGGATCATCAGGCGAGGAGTACAAGACCTGTTGAAGGAATCTACTCGACGGAAAATCCCCACAACACACTCCTTGATCAAGATTAAATGGGGAGAATGCTCTGGGTGTTCTTAGTTAATCAGCACTATAGCAGCAGTAGAGTCTGACTCAATTTCCAGAGGTTCCATTCCTTGACTGTAAACCAACTCTAGCCCTCTGAATAAGCCCCATAACTCTGCTTCGAGACTTGTACATTCTTCAAGTCGCCCAAAGAACCCCAGAATCAGCAATAATAAAATGATTAAATATCAGCAATAAAATGATTAAATATCAGCAATAAAATGATTAAATATCAGTATCCACCTAAATAAGGGATAGTGTTTGATGGCTTGGGCTGCAAATCAACCAAGTCGTTCGTGAACGACTTGGTGTTCTGCTCGTTTTGGGTTCGTTCGAGCTTGGTTCGTTGAGATTTTATTAAGCTCGAGCTCCCAAAAAAATTAATAAACAAACTTGAACCTTAGTATGCTTGGCTCGAGCTCGAGCTCACGAAAAATTAATACATAAGCCTAAAACTATCATGATAAGCTCGATAAGGCTCATTTTATTTTAATAAGAGAATATTACATTGCTACTTATTAATTCGAAAGTAATATGTTGATGTACAATACTCAATAACTATAGTTAATTGTATCACTATTTCGAAAACGGGCCTTTTTCTTGTATATATTTAAGACTCATGTACATGCGCAATTAAAACTCTCTCTATTATGCAAGTAGGAATATATGTTTGTGGTTGGCTCGTGAAAAAGATCGGGCTCGAGTCAAGCAGCTCGGCTCGTTAAAAATTTACTATGTTCGAGCTCGATCTCGGTAAAATTTCAATAAACAAGTTTAAACACAGCGAAGCTCGACTCGACTCAATTCGGCTCGTTTGATCCCTAAGCAAGACCATGATGGTTCTTTATTTTCATTAGGCGACCCAAAACTTACCCCATATCACTGCTTCAAATTCCCAAATCACTAAAAAAATTAATATATTGAAATCCGCAATCTAATCTCTAATAATTAAGCCTCTATACTCCTTGTGTTGACCTTATTTATCGAGGCCTTAAATTCCGCTATATTTTGCGGACATTCCTCCATGATCGAAATCACAAATTTTATTGCGCTTCACATTGTCGCCCACATCATCATAGCGAGGGTATCAGACTATGAATTACTGCTTCTAAAGAATCTTCTTCCCGTGCCCTGCTTTATCCAGAGGGGCGGGGCAAAAATAGAGTGTCAACAGCTGCCCCTTTTTACCTAAGACAGCGTAGGCAAATGTATAGGCAAAAAATAAATAAAAATACGTCGGCCTTGTTCGTTTCCTAATTTAGTTTTGTTTTAGTTTTGACGACATTATCATTTCCCTCATTTCTCTCTCTATCTCTCTCCACTATTACATTTAATGACATCATCAAAACTAAACTAAATTAACTAACCAAACACAGCCGTCAATTTTGTCCCAGCGCGCATGTCCCGATACCATCTTGACTCTTTTATTTTCCTTGCGGGTTCATTTACCCGTGACTTCCCCCACAACTGATTTCCTACATGTATTCTTCCAGATTTTGAAGACGTGACATTTTGTCATGATCCAGTTTGACATTTTGTGCATATAGAGGCGCGGCTCTGTGCCGCATGTACAGGCGCGGCAGTTCCCGCATTCTTCCCCTATAAATATGCTCGAGGCTTCGTCTTCGTTTTTCACAGCCGGTCGTCTTCGTCGGAAGGTAGATGGCAAGTAAGCCTCATCATTTGGCCCGTTGGCCCGCGGTCTGCCCGATGCCCGCAAGGCTCACCGGGCTTTACCCGAGCCCGCCAAATGGGAGGGCTAGCCCAGCCCGACTTTTCCATGGGCCGGGCTTGGGCCTAAGAATTTTACCTACAACCCGCCCGCCCGCCTGATAGCCCAGCCCGCCGGCCCGAGATATTAGCTCGCTCTTAGCCCGGTACACTTTCAATGCATTATTGCACGGTTAATGTACATAAGATATAATATATAATGTACCAAAAAAAAAATATAATACAAATGTACCAAAAAATATATAATACACATAGTTGGATTTGTGTAACTATGTGTGTATATATCTCGGAGTAAAGTTCTAATATGAAACTAAGCATATGCATTGAAATTTTGAGAAGGTATTCAACTTTGACTATCCAACTGAATATATGCACTGATGGTGGAGATTTTGATACAGACAATGGTTTGATTGTCCCCCCCCCCCCCCCCAAAAAAAAAAAAAAAAGATATCAACAATGTTTACCCTTTTAAAAGGTATTCAACTTTGACCATCCATTTGCTGCATGAGTAACAACTGCTCATGGTGTATTATTGTTATAGCACAACATATGGTAGGCCAGACAAGGTTCAGCTGTAATAAAAAAAAAAATTGCTCCAAAAGGTTTAGCTGTAACAAAAATAAAAAATAAAAAAAGGCATTTGGCCCGCCCAAATAGCCCAGCCCAGCCCTCCCAAAGACTGGCCCGCCTGCACGACTAGGATAAGCCCATGGGCTGGGCCTGGGGTTCAACTTTTGAGAGATAGCCCGCTAAAAAGAAAAAGTCCGCTTAGCCCGGCCTGCGGGTGGGATTGGGCTGAAAGTTCGTGGGTCGGTCCAGCCCGATGATGACCCTTAATGGCAACATCAAACCCACCACCAATTGTCTTCGTTTTCGTTGGCGATGGCAACGATTCCAACGTGTTTTAATTTCTGGCCACTTTCAGCCGCGACCCAACATCGATTTGCGCCGCCACTTTTTCTGGTAAGATTTTACGCTTCCCTGAACGATACTTTCAACCTTTGGTATCGCCATGCTGACTTCTCTTTGTTTTTTGGCAGACAACTTGCTCCGATTTTCTCCTTGACAGTCCTTTCTCTCTCTTCTACAAGGTATATTTTCCTTACACTTCTCGTTTTTTCGGAAATGGCTTACAATACCCACCTATTATATCATATGCATCTATTGTATAGTCCAGATTATGACACCTCATCGTCAATTGTAATATTTTTTAGTTTTTCATTACTTTTCAGCAATATAATTCGTAACATTTCTATGATTTGTAACATTTTGGTGTGTCTCGTAAATTTTATAAAAAAAATTGTAACTTTTATGAAAAAAAAAAATCATTACTTTTATAAAGGTGTGTACCATACACACTCAAATAAGGGGTGTGTAAGGTAGTTTTTCCCGCTTTTTTATTCCTCCTGCAACGTAAAGATTAATTCATTAGTTTTAAAGAGGGGTTAAATATCTATTTGCCCCTTAAACTATCAATTTTTTTTATACTTTCCCCTTCAACTACCAATTGAAGTCCCTTCCCCCTTCAACTATCATTTTTTTCTTTATTAAGGACAAATCACATTTTCCATCCACTTGATGGACGGAAAAGTTAGTCCCAATGCTATATTAGTCTTTCGAGTTAAATATCTACTACTTGTCCCTTAAACTATCAATTTTTTTGTTTTCTTCCCACTTCACCTACCCTAAACTGGTAGGGCCGTGAGCACAGATTCTTAGACCTAAACTAGGATTATTATATGAAAACCACCATTATCACAGCAAAAAGGTAAGATTATTATATACAAAGTGAATTATAATATATAAAGTAGGTTAGTTTTTACTACAACTTAGTTAATACCAAAAATTCCACCCTTATTTAACTCGCACGATGGTGATAAATCTCATTAATGACATTTCGTGTTGAATTGATCTGGGGCCACGGTTATATTGACCACCTTCAAATAAGAAGAACGAATGTTGATATAATCACCGATCAAAAGAAAAGGAAAAAAAAAATCGAATCCAACTCCCTCAATCCTGAAAAGTGGGTTTTTAGAAAGAGAAAAATTGTATTGCTCGATACTTACAGGTTGGTTTTCTTCCGGTGGGAGCCCTCAAGATCCATGTCATCCTTAAAATCCTAGCTTTGGTGACCAATGGAACTAAAAACCCTCTCTCCGAAAAACCCTTTGATTGACAAAATGAAATAATGAAAGAAAACACTCAGTTGGCTTAATTTGTTGTGTTTAATGAAATATCCATATTACCCTCTCTCTCTTTTCATTAGTTCCAAAAAAAAAAAGAGTTAACGGTTTCCGTTACAAATTTTGGATGGAAAACGTGATTTGTCCTTAATAAAGAAGAAAATGATAATTGAAGTGGGAAGGGAGTTCAATTGGTAGTTGAAGGGGGAAGTAAAAAAAAATTTGATAGTTTAAGAGTCAAGTAGATATTTTACTCTTTTAAAGAGGCTATTCTTGTGGTGCTGTTTCGGGTGTGTGACATGCCCGCCTTTAGTCATTATGCTGCCCAATTTTTCAGATGGAATTCTTAGGACTTAAAAAATTTCGATGGACTTCATTTTTTTTTGAAAATATTATCCTTAAGACTCGAATTTTGCGATAGCCACGAAGAAAAATTTTCAAATGGAATTTTTAAGACTCGAAATTTTTGATTGACTTAAAAAAATTTGGAAAGGAAATTCGAAAAAAATATCCTTGGGACTATACTTTTGCGATAGCCACGAAGAAAAATTTTCAAGTGGAATTTTTTAGACTCGAAACTTTTGATAGACTTACAAAAATATTTTGGGAATGAGATTAAGACTCGACTTTTGCAATGGCCTTAAAACTCGGACTTAAGCCTCGAATTTTGCGGTAGTTTTAAAAAAAATTGGAAATGAGATTAAGACTCGAGTTTTGAGATGGCCGTAAAACTCTGATTTGACTAGACTTTTGCGGTAGTCCTAAATTTTTTTGGAAATGATATTAAGGCTACTTTTGCAAATTGCAATGCCTTCAAACTCTGAACTAAGACTAGACTTTTGCGATAGCTTTAAAAATTTAGAAAATGAGATTAAGACTCTACTTTTGCGATGGCCTTAAAACTCTGAACTAAAACTCGACTTTCGCGATAGGCTTAAAGTTTTAGAATTCCTCCTGTTTGGCTCCTCAGCCTCTCTCCTTTTGTCACGTTGCTAAATCCTTTGCTTTTTATGTTCTTCTCGAATTACAGGATAATGTCCCACTGCGTAGGAAAAGAACCTGCCGCTGGTCCTTCTCGTCCTTCGCGATCCCACACACCATCCACACGAGTGGGATCCCCCTCTTCCGACCAAGGGGACTCTAACAATGAGGCTCCTACAACCCAAGCTCCTCGGGCAGGATTTTTCGAGGAATTCTCTTCTTTTGGTGTCGGAACTAGTCTCCGGGGCCATTTTGCTGCAATAGATTTTGGGGATTACTTTATAACATTCCAGACACTCCCCTTTTGCATAACTTGAGCTCCCATCCTTCCATATATTTGCGGGCTGGCCGAGTTCCACCAGAGAAGGATTTCAGAGGCGCTTGGTTCAAAGCCGTTCATGCTTGCAACAATGCACATCCCGCCATTCGTCAGTTTCTCCTTGACCAAGGTTTTGGTCCCTTTTTATCTATTCAGCCCTTCCGGGGACGACATTCCTTTATTCTAGCCCTTACAGAGCGTTGGTTTAGTGAGACCAACACCCTACACCTTGGAGACTGCGAGATAGGGGTTACCCCTTTTGAGTGGGCTGCTATTACTGGGCTGAGATTCGGAGGTGAAAGAGTACAGTACCGCAATTGTGATAGAGCTGATGTCTTAAGGGTAGTGGGGATCTCACCGGCAGAAATTCGTCGCTACCGCATACAAGGCAGCGCTCTGACTGGAGCCGATGGATATTACCAAGAGCTTTGTGAAGGGGAAGAGCTGCATAGACGCCAAAGGAGGCTGTTACTGTACTTTCTGACAGCTTGCTTTATCAACAATACTGGATCAAGATACTCTCTGGACTGTATGAGCATGGTTGACTTTGAAGATGGTAGGGTCTTTGACTGGGGTCAGTTTACTTTCGCCACCTTCCTGCAGGCGATGAGGCGTAGAGTTAGCTGTCCGGTTGTTTCTACGCACGGCTTCTGGCCTTTTCTGTATTGGTGGTCTTTTGAGCATATGGGGGTTGGCCGTCCCAACGTGGTAGGAGACGAGAACACTTTCCCTCGGGCGTGCCGCTGGCTCCGATTCTCTACTCGAGAGTTGGACCTTATACACTTTACTACTCTGCGATCACAGCTTGACCTTGTCACACATGAGGAGATCACATGGCAACCCTTTCGAAACTTGGTTGACAGTGGTTTGTATGACTTGGGAGTCGAGGATATTTTTTCTCGTAGCAGGGTCCCGATGATTGGCCTTACATCGTGGGAACTATATATGGGTGAGCACTGCTGGAGACAGGTTACTGGGCTTGTAGGCATTCCCGTTAGTCCACAAGGGCCTACTTTTGGGATGCGAAAGTCGCATATGCCAGCTCCTCTCGACGCATCCACTCTGATTTTACCATACTCGGACTATGCTTCATGGTTCAGAGGAGTGTCCATCGGGAGATTTACGCAGAGGACACGAGTCAGAGGAGGTGAGTCTTTGCGGTTTGCAGAAGCGACAATCCACCAGCAGTACCAAGACATGCAGCGTGAATTGGAGAGAGAGAAAGCGGAGTATGAGCAGGAACGTCAAGCTTTGTAGCGTGAATTGGAGAGAGAGAAAGCGGAGTATGAGCAGGAACGTCAAGCTTTTGAGCTTAAGTGTCAACAGTTTGCTGAGAGGCAACGCAAGTGGGAGCGTCAACACCAGCAGCCACCTTTACAGCCCCAGCAACCCGGACCACCCCAGTTTAAGCCTGACCTTGACTTGAACTCCCTTCAGCAGCCCTGGCAGTCTCAACAATGGCCATCCCAACAGCAATGGCAAGACTTGTCCCCATCATGGCAGCAGCCAGAGCAATAGCAGGGCACAGATCTGAGTGTCCCAACACATCTCAACCTTTCGACATCCTCATCCCATTTGGTATAAAAATCCATCCTTTTTCTCAATTCCATAAACCCTGCTCTCTGAACTGGTAGATTGATTCACTTCTCCTTTGTTTTTTCTTGCTTCAGGTACCTCCTCCAATCCTTAGGCCTGACCTTGACTTGAACTCCCCTCAGCAGCCCTGGCAGTCTCAACAATGGCCATCCCAGCAGCAATGGCAAGACTTGTCCCTGTCATTGCAGCAGCCACAGCAACAGCAGGGCATAGATCTGAGTGTCCCTAAAGACCTCAACCTTTCGACATCCTCTTCCCTTTTGGTATAAGCATCCTTCCTTTTTCCTCAATTCTACAAACCCTGCTCTCTGAACTGGTTAGATTGATTCACTTCTCCTTTGTTTTTTCTTGCTTCAGGTACCTCCTCCAATCCTTAGGCCCGACATTGACTTGAACTCTTAATGGTGGGATGACCTTATGCGTTATGATGCTCTCGGCCTTTCAGGACATGGCACCGACCCACCTGCAGATTAAGGCTAGGACTTTTCTTTTTGAAACAGTTAGTAGAATATGAGAGATGTAGTGAGAAGCAAATGTATTGTGCGTAATTTGTATGTAGGATATTCGTGTCAATGAGACAACAACAATGGACTGTGGACATTGTTTTTGCAATGAGTGTGAGCACTTCACTACTTGTTTCTTGTCTAGTCTTCAATTGCAAAATTATTTTCGGTAGAGGTAAGTAAATATCACAGACACAGTTATAAGCATAATGAAAAGCATAATTCTATGCATGTTCTGTTGACATAGGGTGAACTTTGAGAAACAATCTTGAACACCATTTGCCTTATGTATTCTGTTAGACGTTTAATTTACCGCAGTAATAACTGCTCTATGAAGCTTCTTTTTCTCGATTCCAAAAGGCAGCCTGTTGTAATAACAGTGAATCTAAATTACCTTATCTAGACATGTAGGCCTTATAACTCTAAAAAGGACGTGAGTCCTCTAACAAGAAATAGTGCAGGCACTTGGATTTTGGCCTTTTAACAAGGAATCTTGGCTGGGACAATAAGGCTCCATTTGTTTCCATGTAAAAGATTTACGGAACTTTTTTTTTTTTTTTTTGAGTTTGGGCGCGTGACTAGCAAGCCACCAAATCCATTATGGCTGCCTATCGGAGCGGTCAGGCGAAGTGAGCACAACCCGTATAATAACTTATGGGAAAAGTAAAGAGTAAGTTGTTTTTGGCCATTTCCTGAAAAATGATTTACAGGGTATTATGTGCAACCAAACACATGAAAATCAGAAATATTTTCCCGGTCCAAACAAACAGAGCCCAAGTACGGGAGAATTTCACATCCAATGTAGAAGGATATATGTGATGGGCATGGTTACTGCCTCTAATTCTGACGTCGTTTCTAACACAGTTTTACGACGGGTAATGCTACAATGTGCACTTACTCAATATGAGATTTTGTGACTCAAAATATGAGATTTTGTGGCTCTAAATATGAGATTTTGTGGTTGGAGATACGAAGTGCATATGGTATGCACACTCATATGAATAGTCACAAAATCTCATATTTGGAGCCACACAATCTCATATTTGGACCCATGCGGATTGCTACAGTAATGCTACAGTAATGCGACTTGTTATTTGGAGCCACAAAATTTCATATTTAGAGCCACAAAATTTCATATTTAGAGCCACAAAATCTCATATTTAGAGCCACAAACACTCATATCGGTAATCACAACAATAAATATTGGAGTCCATAAAATCTCATATCGATATACACACTATCTCATATGTGGAGCCACAAAATCTCATATCGATATACACAAATTCCCACACGTCATACGTGGCGCAATCTTAGCCGTCCATTTGGATGGGGTGCATACCGTATGCCATCTCATATTTGGAGCCACAAAATCTCATATTTGGTACCACAAAATCTCATATTATCTCATATTTGGTGCCACAAAATTCAGATTTAAAGCCACAAAATCTCATATGGGCATGCCTCTTTTACGGCATCTGAAATGTGTGGATTGAGGATCGTTCTTTTGAAAGTCTTGTGCAAGTTGCGGTATGCAGCTTTTATTAATGAGACGGTACAATAAATTTCTCACGGTTTGGGGGACTATTTTCAGTTCTCGTTTTTAGAACACAATCTAAGCTATTCCTTCATCTCTTTGTGAAGGTTGGACAGAGCATTTCATTGCGAAGATAAACGAGGGCCAGAGTAGACGCATTAGGTGCATGGCGCACAAGTGCAATACAATCTGTGATGAAGGGAAAATCAGAAACCAGTTGTTTAAGAGGCACCCTGTTCTGGCAGAGAAATTTGATCGTTTTCTCCTAGAATCTTATATTGAGGATAATGAGAAGGTAAAATGTTGCCCTAGTGTTCCCAGTTGCGGAAATGTGATACGTGTCGAGGACGACAAATATTGTGAGGTTGAATGTGACTGCGGTATGCAATTCTGTTTTAGTGTTTGTGGTGTGCTTCTTCTTGTGATGTTTTACCTAATCCACCACAAAGCATGGGGAATTTTTTGTATCAAAGATGTTCCTCCATGCATACAACCAGGCTATCGCTCGATTTTTGAATGAAACTTTGGGGGCTAAAAATTATTTTTAGTCAGAGCTTCAGAGTGAGCAAATCTTTTTCTGAGAAAAATTATGTCACTTGTCAGTCAGTTGTTGAACATATCTGCCCCCGTCGGGACATTGGCTTTCTGTTCCATGCAAACCCTTCTTTTCAAAGATGTACTCCTGGGGCAACTAAATTTTTCATCATGGGCACAAAACACCATTCTCCGTATGAGCTTATGTTAATTTTCCATTTTGGAAAAAACTTGTTAGTGGCCGCGCAGTTTTTGTCGGCTGTCACATAATAAACTTAATGAAACTGTCACTGCCATGACGCTGTGTTACTTGTTAGCATTGAAATGGTGCTGATTGTTGGAGAACTGTTGTTCGTTAAACATGTGGAATGACAGTTTCTCTATATTTAAGTCGGAGGAAGTTCTTGTCGCATTATGATGAAGATTGTTAATAGTTAGAAAATAAATTTGTGGTCACCGGTGTTCATAAATGGGTTCTTGTTTGATTCTTGTTTCTTTTCTTTTTTTCCTTTCAGTTGGCTATGTGGTGCAGCTACAGGTTCAAATCACACAATGACCTCTATTAATGGTCACAGTTGTGGCTGGCATACAGAAGACGAAGAGAAAAATTTAGAGCGTGCAAAAAAGAACCTGTAGCGCTACATTCACTATCACAATCGCTACAAAGCTCATTCAGATTCTTTAAAAGCCGAAGTTCAGCTAAAGGAAATATTTAACATGAAGATTTCAAAATTGGAAACTGGAGAATCTGCACACCAAGATTTCAATGGGGTGGAAAATGGACTCTACACGCTCTTCCGATCAAGGTGGGTTCTCTCGTATTCCTACCCGTTTGCGTATTACATGTTTGGCCTTCCAGAATGAAATGACAAATGAGGAAAGGGAAATTAAACAAAACTTGTTTGCGGACCAGCAGCAACAATTTGAAGCGAAGTGGGAAATAAAGTATAAGTGTAATTTTTTCTGGTGTATTAGGCCTTTGTTAAAGAGAATGACTGCCAAAGTCTCCTGATTGACCATGTCGAAGTAGAGATTGTTTCACTCCTAAACTTTGAAATGATCGATGAAAAATAGTTTCATGAGGAAAGTGCAATTGGAAATTGGATTGAATTAAACATGAAATGCGGGTTTTCTAAATTTTTGTGCATTTTTTTTCTTTTTGGTTGTTCACATTGAGAGGTAATGCTCATTATGTTCTTTGTTCCCTCTTTTTTGTTCCTCCCGTATTCTAGCGAGTGTGGTATTTGTTACCCTCACACTCTACACATTCTGGGCTCCGGCTAGAGGCCACGACTTCAGCTTCCTGGGGCCTTTTCTGATGGTTTCCCGATTTGTGCTCATTGTTTTTGCTTTGATCCAGGTTTGATTCTCTTCATGATCACCTCTGCGTTTTTGCTCTCTCATTCCCTCTTTGAATGGCTGTTTGTGTCGACAGATATTCATCCCATTTGGCAAATTGGTCGCAACCATATCCGTACTGCTGGTTACGATCGTCGTCTCTGGATACATCATCTATTATTCAAATAATGAGATCAAGCGCTGCAACACTTCACCTCAACATTGTGAACCTTTTGGCAAAGACGAATTGTTTTTGAGGCAAAATTCGTGCGAAAGTGGGCTTCAGTCAATTTAGTCCAAAAAGACCGAAAATCAAATAGTAGTACTCTTTATCATGACAAGAGGAACATGCAAATTGCAAAAATAAGTTTCCCATATAAAAGGTGGAGGTTCTGCTCCGTAATTTGGGATGAATGGCATAGCTGGTGCTTGATTTGCAATTGGGATTGCAATCTTCACTTTGATCCTTAATTAGGCTTTACATCACAGTGACGATTTTCAAACCGTCAAAAGATGTCCCAGAGACAAGAAAACCAAACCAAACTACCGGTAAAAAACTAACCAACCGAGCCAATCCCCTGAGAACCGAAAGTATCCGTAAGAATCGAAACAGATGGATTTTTTTAACTTTCTGAAGCTGACACTTTTATAAATGGAACAAAGTTCTGCTTATGCACAATTGGAAATCCATGGAATGAGTCGACATGTGGGAGAAGACGAAACACTTTCGAGTACAAGTAAATGTTGGAGCTCGCGCTTATTACTTACAGAAGTAAACAGCAGCAGCAGCGCTATTAGAGTATCATGACAATATCAAACGGAGAATATCCCCTGAGAACTTGAACGACTTCTCCGTTTCTTCCAAACAATGGTTCTTTTCCTCTCTTGTCCAGCTCTGATGAAACACGCATGGTTTATGTTAGAAACCAGGAAAATGCACAACGCAAGTGCGCACACACATTCATTTCCGCTCTGTTTGTTTCAGCTTGAAATCATTTTCCTAAAAAAACATCTTTTGAGTTTTGAGAATTTGAAACGGAAAACTGGTTAGTGTATTTGGTTGCAACACTAGAAATAATGGGTGGTGATGGGAATGAGTGATGGTGATTGTGGTGGAGGCAGAGGCCGGTAGCAGGCCGCTGGTTGGGGCATAGTAGTTGCGAAGTGGTATAGCAATTATCTGGAAAATGTTGCGCTTTTGCCAAAATCAACTCATTTTTCACTGACCAAGGCAAAAAATTTCTGTTGACTTTTGTTTTCCGTTGCACCAGATTTGAGCAAATACAAAACATGGTAACCTTGGAAAATAGACCAAAACAAACAGAGTGACAAATCAAAACGTTCAAGACAGGCAGCAATAAGAGTACTACCTCAGCAACTCTATTCAGCTTATCCCTCACATTTTGCAACAGTTGGGAAAGGTCACCATTCCACTTGTAGAATTCCAGTTCCTTCTTGTTTAGTATCATTTCAGCTACCTGAAATAGGGGAAACAAAAAATACCACGTCAGAATCTTGACAATCCAATTATACTTTCATCTGCTATGGTGAGGAAACCTAGTCAAATGAACTATTGCGGTGATCCACCGAAAGCAGGCAAGCATGCATGAGTGACCAGATAGCAATTTCAGTATGTCATTTCAGCAAACAGAAATGGAAACGTAAGGGAAAAGATTCAGAGACATTTAACAGCACAAAATAAGTATTTTTAAATCTGAAATACGGAATTCAAAATAGATAAAAAGTTTAGAAACATGAATGACAAGTTATCCGGGTGAATATGAACATAAAGCCTAGCAATTGTCAATTGATATTCAAACATACTTAGCTGTGCATAATGACCCAGCAATTTGTAAAAGGGAACAAGTATAAAATCAAAAGGCAAGATATTACGAAAAGAAAATTGTCAAGTATAAATCATCTCACATGTCATGTTGGCAACTGCTATGTTTAACTGTTCTCTGAAGTGTTTGGCTGTAATCTGTTGTTTTCATTGGAAGCAATGAAAATTAGTTATTCCACTAGCATTTTTGTTTCGGTCTCTCAAGAACCGGAAACGTTTCTGCCCTTCTCAAATGGCATACAAATATAGTAGCAAAGGTCGAGGATCCCAAATAAATGGAGTTAATAAACTGTTCAATTTGTTCCCAAACTAGCAGTCACAACACATTCTAACTGTTACGGATACCGCGTAACAAAGGTTCAATTCAGAGAGCAGATAGAAATCTTCAGATCTCTCAGTAACCTTAGAGGCTTACTTCAGTTGCTTTAGAAATCTTCAGATAATTGTGACCATGTTTCCGGTTTGAGATGAATATGGAAACCACTTCACGTTTTAATAAAATAACTCCATAATTTACATATTACTCCAATAGTTTACAGAAACATAAAGAATAATGGTATTAAGAAAAGGACACAAAAATATAAAAATTAATAGTATAAAGAAAAGGATTACAAATATAAAAATAAATTAATCATATTAACAAAAGGACACATAAGTATGAAGAATAGTTGTATCAAGAAAAGGGCATGGGTCTTAACATTTAAATATGCTTCGATTGCAGTGAAATAGCCGATTCCCAATAGTGATTATCTTGAGCTTTATTAAAGGCTAAAAGTGTGAAGCGAAGTGCACCTATCACCTGGGTACCAATGTAATATGAAGTATATAAGCGCGATGGCACTCTCACTTCATGAGCTAGCTTTTGGGGTTGAGTTCTATCCAAGACCATGTAACATGGTATCACAGCTAGGTACCAGAAATGGGTAGGGTGCGTGTCTCTCGCCTACAGGCCCTGTACGCCGCAAGTGCTGCCGAGTGAGCACCCTGCGCGTGAGGGAGGGTGTGAAGCGAAGTCTCACATCACCTAGCGGCCTAGGTACCAAAGTAATATTAAGTATATAAGAGTGAGGGCACTCTCACTTCATGAGCTAGCTGTTGGGATTGAATTCTACCCAAGACCGTGTAGCAAAAAGAACCCAAAAAGTTAATTAAAGAAACACCCCATTCATGGAAAAAGAGTTGTTTAGAGTATATTGTTACCATACCAATTTGAATTCAATACACTTCTCCAAGTTAATTAGATACCTTTTTCCCGATCATTCGACCGCCAGCGCTGTGAGCAAAGTATATATTGTAGAAGTGGCAGATGAATGATTGAGGATCCTTCTCTGATAATTCCTGAAGATAATTAGCATAGGTAACACCGGGAGATGATGGCTCAGGAATAGTATAACCTTCCTCTTTAAACCATTCCAAATCTTTCGCCAGACTTTCTGACCTTTCTAGTCCAGTGTTCCTGAACTCAGCATCTGCAGACAAAAGCAACAAAATATCCAAGGCAGAGAAGGCAGAAAATTTTAAGCAACCTCAGTGAAGAAGAGGAATAAATTACAACTTTAACAAGTACAAGATAACAATCTAGATAGATGACAAAATGAAAATAAATACGCAAGAACTTGTAATAAATGTAGCCTTTTATTTTTTTGCTACTGAAGTGGATCAATTCTGAGGGGGGCTAGTAAAATTTCCTCAGGTTGAGGCAAAGACAGGAAAGACACTGAAACACACGGCAATTAGTATATTAAGTGGCCTACAAATAAAGCGAGAAGGAAAACAAATTTTATCAGCAAGACACTACCTAACCCTCCTTTCCATAAATCTAAATTAAATGTCTCAACTCTTATATCTGCAATGCGCAACGAAACTAGCTTGAATGCCTGAAGACACTTGTGATTTATCTTGCATCCTAGGGAAGCAAAGATTTCTCCAGTCATGTACTACCACAAATTTTCGTGAAAGTGAATCTCACCCATCACATACTTTGAAAATATAACAACAAAAACCAATTTAACCTTTGTGTACCAGTTAATTGACGTTGGCTACATGAATTCTCTTCCGCCAACTCAAATTCATTTTTACACGGGAGACAGTTTGACGTGTTAGCCGGCAGCTCTTATGCTATGCAAAGCACTAGGGTAATTTTGACTATTTCATCCCAAGGATTGTACATACAAGGATCCCAATGAAGTCGGTCTCTTCTTTCATCCATCTGACTCTAGTTTCACAAGCCACCTGTAGTTGTTGACACTAAGGGTCCATTTGGATAGTTATTGATTTCAATCAAGGGATTTGATGTACAACTTTTACTAAAGTGTAAGAGGTTTAGTAACTTTAGTTATAGGTAGCACGAGAACCTAAACTAAAATACATGGTTTGGAAGTGGAAAACATGTAATTTATTGGGATCCTTGTACACCTCCAGTCCCTAGAACGAAGGATATGAAGTAACTCTTTGTATGTATTTATTTCGAATAAACTATAATATCAATATCCTTATGCAAATTACCACATCCAAATTTGAACTAATCCCAAGGACTAATAATCTCAAATCCCTAAATTAGAAATACAAGCATATCCATACAGGCCCTAAGGGTAATTTCACAAAAGGGTCAGAATTCTCCCCGGTAACTTTCTGGACAGTACAATTTTCTCACAACGCAGGGACTCCTACCAGTTAAAGTTCCCAGTGGAATCCACACTTGTGAAGTACGCCCAGTAAATACCGGGACAGTTACACGTGAGGATTCGTTTCCTTTACAAAAATAGAGACTAGCTGAGTGAGACCCAACAAGTAAGCACGACAATAAGAGAACCTAACCAAAACTTCACGGATCCAGAAATAACCACCCAAATCACATCAAAACCAAATATCCAATAATCATAACAAAAACCCAAACCCTTACATTCAGGAAAAGCAGCTCTCTCCACAATCTCCTCGAGCCATCATACACCAACTTACTGTCCACAAGAAACCTCAAGTACCCATCAACAGTAGGCTCCCATTTGGCCACTGGTGGGCCCTCAGCTTCCTTCTCCCCCTCTTTCGCTAGATCCTAGCTTGCATGTTTTTCAAATACACTATTATAGAGCTCTCAAACTAAATATCAAAATTCCTATACCAATTATCCAATCCAAATTTGAGCTATTCTAAAGGACCAATAAGGTCAAATCCCTCACTTCAAAATCCATCCATCCATCCCAATCTAAACTGACCCTAGGGGTTATTCACCAAAAAATAGACTAGCCAAGTGCCACCTACAAGTAAACACATTAATAACACAACCAAAACAAAACTTCAAGGATCCAGAAATTACAAATAACCACCAAAAACACTTCAAAATCAAATACCCAATTAACAGGAAAAAGAAAAAAAAAAAAAACCATTCAACTCAAAAGCATAAATAAAACTCATTAATCATGACCAAAACTTAAGCCCTTACATTCAGGAAAAGCAGCTCTTTCCACAATCGCCTCAAGGGTATCATACACAAACTTACTGTCCACAAGAAACCTCAAGTACCCATCAACAGTGGGCTCCCATTTGGCCACAGGTGGGCCCTCAGCCTCCTTTTCCCCTTCTCTAGCTTGATCCTTCGTGTGCAATTTCATCGCCACAAACCTCATCTCCTCCACAAATCCCTTCGCCTCGCCCGGATACCTTTTCTTCGCCGTGGCCGCCGCCGTCGCCGACACCACCACCGCCGTATTCTTCTTCGACCTCATCCCCGCCGCCGAAGAACCGCCCACGGAGGAAGATTTTCCGGTGGAACTGGGGCTTGGGAAGACCATGGTGTGTGGGTTTTTCTTGAAGGGTTTGAATTGGGTGTTGCCGGAGAAGGATTGGGATTGAGAAATGGGTTTGAATTGGGTTTTGTTGAAGAGGGGCTGGGATTGAGAAATGGGTGTGAGTGACGCCATGATAATATAAGGAGGAGTGTTTTGACTTGGAGGTTTGAAGTGAAAAGAGGGACAGGGCAACCGAAGGCGTTGGGTGGGAGAAGAGTGACGAAGAGAGAGAGAGGGGATGGCTTGGGACGGCTGTTCACGTATCCTTGAAGCCAAAGCGAGGGATTCTGTATCCAGAAACGGTCCCGGCAGGGACTCCTGTGCCCAGCGCACGTGGAACGGGTTATTGCAACAATTAACTGTTTAGTTATAGTATATTTTTATATTTTAACCGATAAATTTTTTTAGCAAATTTAAACTATCAATTGTAAATATCAATGGCCCTTATTATTGGTCACTAGACACCTATAGTAGAAACTAGAAAATGCTCACCGCATGCCCTCCCAATCCAACCTACGGGCCTCATCTCGAACTTGAAAATATAAACCGAGTTATTCACTATGTTTGTGTTGTTGAGTAGGTAATAGTTGCACACAATTGAGTTGTATGTGTGGGGCCACAGGCTTAAATCTGATTTCTGTGTATTGAATTCGATGAAATTCTTTCTTCAATGGATGGATAACTTTCTGTATTTGTTTATCTTTAGAGTAAATAAGATAGATGCCCCTCTTCTATAAACATTGATCACTTAACCCCCTTTATTCCAAATCCTTCAAACGGAACCCCTAAATTTTCAATGGGTATCCTCTAAGCTAGGGCTGTCCAGTGGATCATCTGATCCGCCAATCCGACCAATCCGAACCATCCATTGATCCATCCGTGAATGTTCGGTTCGGTTTGGTTCGGGATCGAGAATTTCTTATCTGGCGGTTCCGGATCCGGATCGGATCCGCTCGATCAGCTCAATCTGCTCAATAATCTTTCTTTAATCTGTCAAATCCGCCCGATCCGATCCGATCCGACCCGATCCAATCCGATCCAATCCGTAACCGATCCGTGAATGTTCAGTTCGGTTCCAGATCTTAAAAACCATAATCCACTCTGAGCGGATCGGATCGGATCCGTATCCGATCCATGGACACCCCTACTCTAAACCTCCTTTCTGTTTGGTTTTGGGTGATGAAGTTATCCCAAAGTAGTCAACTGGAGTACTAGAAATTATTTTTGCCTGTGAACAAAAACTTCCATTCTTTTGTATGGGGTTTCTCACTGTGTTCATTTATTCTATGTGCTTTCCATTAGGGCATCCTCATCAGCCGACTCAAACCCAACCAAAAGTTAAAGTAGCAAGTTTTATAGCTCTATATTTTGTATCTTTATATTATAGTTACAGAAATATTAACTATTAAGTAGCAAACTTAAGGTGTTTCTTTAGGTTCAACCTACTAATGCACAGCGGTTCGAGCCAATACGATGACGGTAGAAGCTATATGAAGAGTTACGCTGAATCGGTGGTGGATCAAACATTTAAAAACTGTAAAAGGGCTCGAATCTCCTTAAAAAAATTAAGGAAATTCAATTTCAATTCATATGCGATTAGAAATTAAGTTCATCGAATTTCAATTCATATATTTAAAAATACGTTAAAGTTTTTTACTTGGAAATACATTTATGTTAAGAAAAATGAATTTCGATTAGGAGAGAAACAAAAACCGACAAAGCCGAACAAACTAGAAAAAAAGGATCCAAAAAGTGGACGAAAAAATTGGAAAGGTTAAGTTTTCCCAATCTATTGTCCGGTTTGGTTTTGGATTTCTAAAAGCAATTGAAACTGGTTTGGTTTTGGTTTGGTTAGAAACAGAAACCAAACCAAAATATATAACGCATGGCACTTGAAAATGACTTTTGATTTCCACTACTAGTCTACTACTCCTTCAAATCCCACTAATAAAGTTATTTTTAATTATTTATGATGGATAAATTTTGAAAATTTACGAACTTTTCTAGTTGACTTTTCGAAAATAACTAATTTGGACATCCCAAAATAGACCAATATTGTTACCTATCCTGTCAGAAAGACTTTCAGGGATAGAATACGAACTGGAACAAAGGGAGTATCACTGATTTTCTCTGATTTGATTCTAGATTTTTTAAATTAGATTCGATAGATTCAAGATACATGGAAGTCACTTCTAGACATTAGTTTAGAGATTTTCATTAATTAGACATTCAACCCGTAATCGCAAAACTTTTTTTGGAATTATTCCTCTCCTTTTGAAAGAAATTAGGTTCAGGTAAGCAAATAGCATATGTACGCGTGACTCGTCTTACATCTGATTAGGGGACTAATTTGATATTGAGGATCAATTAGATCTAAAAATGAATCAAGAAGAAAACAGTCATTTCTATTACTTCGGGTCTCGCAAAGATTACTTTTCACTAAATGGAAATTTACTGATCTCGTCTTTTACGGAATCGACTCCCTTTGATTACTGATTTTTTTGGTTACTTTTTTATCAAAAAAATATTAATAATATTTCTATTCTCGCTTCATAAAATAAATATTATGACTGAAGTTTTACGAAAAAAGGGCCAAAGCCCCTTATCGGATTTGAACCGATGTCTTACACCTTACCATGGTGTTACTCTACCACTGAGTTAAAAGGACCTATTTGAATTACGTACATACACGCAGTAGACTCATAGTGGTCATTGGATAAATGAAACTTTGTGGAATAACTAGTGGGATTCTTTTCCCAATTTAAGAAGGGCCACTTAGCCAAAAATTCAAAACATTTGACATTTTTAAAGGGAAGGACAAGGAACTTTTGCAATCAAACAAAAAAACAAAAAATATTTGACATTTTTAAAGGGAAGGACAAGGAACTTTTGCAATCGAACATAAAGACAAAAAAAATTAGTGAGATGTTACTAATTTTTAAAAATTCTAATTTCGAACATAAAATTTAAAAAAATCTCCACCCCACCTCCGGCCGAACACCACTCCACCTTTAGCCGACCACTTCCGGCAACCAAAAAATTAGTGAGATGTCACTAATTTTTAAAAATTCTAATTTCAAACATAAAATTCAAAAAAACCACCACCCCACCTCTAGCCGACCACCACCCTACCTCTGGCCGATCACTTCCGGTGACCAAAAAAATTAGTAAGATGTCACTAATTTTTAAAAATTCTAATTTCGAACATAAAATTCAAAAAAATCACCACCCCACCTCCGGCGGACCACCACCCCACCACTGGCCGACCACTTCCGGCGTCCAAAAAAATTAGTGAGATGTCACTAATTTTTAAAAATTCTAATTTCGAACATAAAATTCAAAAAAATACCATCCCACCTCCGGCGGGCCACCACCCCACCACTGGCCGACCACTTCCGGCGTCCAAAAAAATTAGTGAGATGTCACTAATTTTAAAAATTCGAATTTCGAACATAAAATTCAAAAAAATCACCACCCCACCTCCGGCGGACCACCACCCCACCACTGGCCAACCACTTCCGGCGTCCAAAAAAATTAGTGAGATGTCACTAATTTTTAAAAATTCTAACTTCGAACATAAAATTCAAAAAAATCACAACCCCATCTCCGACTGACCACCACCCCACCTTTGGCTAACCACTTCCGGCGATTAAAAAAATTAGTGAGATGTCACTAATTTTTAAAAATTCTAATTTCGAACATAAAATTCAAAAAAATCATCACCTCACCTCCTGCCAACCACCACCCCACCTCTAGTCAACCACTTTTGGCGACCAAAAAAATTAGTAAGATGTCACTAATTTTTAAAAAATCTAATTTCGAACATAAAATTCAAAAATATCACCACCCCACCTCCGACCGATCACCACCCCACCTTTGGCCCCTTCCGCTGACCAAAAAAATTAGTAAGATGTTACTAATTTTTTTAAATACTAAGTTCGAACATAAAATTCAAAAAAATCAAAGAGAGGTAGAAAGAAAAATCAAAGAGAGGTATGCCCGAGCTGACCTAAACATCTGGTTATAAAAAAAATTAGTTTACCCAAGCCCCTTTGTTTGTCTAACACCTATTATTAGCAGTGGTAGAGCAACGTGCATAATTTTTCCTACTACTAATAAAATACGTTGAACTATCAATAATGTTATGCGTACAGTTGTACACCAACACATGCACACCGAATGCACACCAGGTGATATAGCGGATGAGGAGAAGCCCAACGTGGAACCCACCCAAAAAAATAAGCGGCTCCCCATCCATCACATCACATTGACGTGTATTTGGTGTGCATGTTTGGTGTACCTATAGCATTATTAGTTGAACTATCAAGTCCCCACTGTAAATTGGGGAATGTTGTCTAACACCTATTATGGGGTTAATGTCGTCAGTCTGGGCTTTGGCCGAGGCAATCATACACCTACACAAAGGCTGGAAACGACAATGACTCACGGCAAAAACTGAGTCTTCACGCGCGCGTCAACTACACAGTTGACCACCGAAGGGGCAATCCCTAGCATTTGCCTTGCTCCGTTTGGCTTATTTGTAAATGGGGACAGTGCTACCCGTACAGAGGGTTTTGCACAGAAAATGCACCGAGCTCCTTCGGGGACCCACTTTTGGGTCCCACACGAGTGATCCGAACCGTTTATTGTTCTTAGAACATTTTTCCGAGGGGCCCCACCAAATTTCAGCTCAATCGGACGGTTGGAAGTGCTCCAACCAAAGTCCCACCGTTCCAACCAAAAAAAGTGGGTCCCCAAGAGGCCTCGGTACATTTTCTGTGCGGGTACCTCTGTACCCGTAGGATTATCCATTTGTAAATAGCATGTCCTTCATCAAAAAAAAAAATGTACCGTGTCCTTGGGTTAAAAAGAAAATGTACCGTGTCCTTGGGTTAAAAAAGATAAAAAAATATTGTATTTTGACTAATTTTTCCTTTTAAGAATAAACTTGATTTTTTTAGTAGCATCCTATATACACTCGTTTATTTTTTAATTTATCATGGTTAGAATATAATAAGGTGAATAAAGCTGTCATTTTACTATTACAATAGTGTTTTCCATGGCGCGCTTTTCATTAATGTTGTACATGTTTTGGTAATATTAGGTACATTAGATGAGTTAAATTTGTTCCTCGACTTATAATTTTGTCCATTCATGGTTGTTCCATTCAAATTTGCTATTAAAGGTCCAAAACAGAGTAAAACGAACCAAACCGGAGCCAAACCGAAGTTGTTTGGAGGTTTCGGTTTTGAAATCTCAACATCAATTAAAATGATTAAGTTGTTCAATTAGTCAAATCGAACCAATTTTGACCCTAATTTTGTTTTAGTATTTCACTCTTTAGTTTTTTCTTTTTTTATGATGTGGACCGGAAACATATCAATCAATACCCAATGATATTGATTTTTTTGGCGTGGTTCATATTCTTGACGAACTCTAAAATAGGAACGATTTCACTTATTAAAATGAGCCGGAAATGATCTAGAAAGGACCCCATATATAATATGATATTGTTCCTGTATTATCTGATTCCTGTGTATTGATGAACTCCTTTCATCAATGGATGGATAACTTTCTTTATTTGTTTATCCTCCTTCATCTATTAGCATTTATCACTTAACCCCCTTTATCCTAAAACCTTCAAACAGACCCCTTTAACTTTTAATTGTTTTTTTTTGTTTTTGTACTTCGGAAATTCCTAACACAGTTCAAAGTGCAACAAGAGTCATTGCAGACATAAACATAACCATGCTTGTACGTAGCGATAGTAAACTAGATTCTAAGGTGACAAACACCCATGTCATCTTAACTTTTAATTGGTATCCTCTTAGTATTCTATCCATTTGGTTTTGGCTGATCATGAATCATGATGTTATCCAAAAGTTGCCAATTACTAGAAATTTCTTTTGTTTGTGAACAAATTACTATTCTTTCATACTGAGTTTCTCATTGCGATTCTAATTGGAACTTAAAAGATGCAACATGACTAAAAAGAGGAACGAAGACTTGAGAGAATTGCATGTGGTGTAATGAACCCAATAGAGGGTTTAGAATGGTATTATGTAGGGGTGTACACGGTCCGGATCGGATCGGATTGGCATGAATCCAATCCTAATCCGCGAGTCACGGTTTTTAGAAAATACAATCCGTGTCCGGACCAAAAGTCTCACGGTTCGGTTCCAATCCGATCCGCGAGTCACGGATCGGTTCCGGTTTTATCCATGGATTACATGTTATATATAAACAAGTAACAAAGTTATATAATTGAAAATTTACCTAATGGTGTAAACACAACTAATTAGAGAAGAGGCCTTCGTTGGAATCTCACACTAATGGTGTAAACACAAATACACAACTACTAATTGAATCTATTATATGTTGTCACAAATCCTGAGTTTATTTACTCCAGATGGGCAATATTAGACTTCTTTCATGGGTCATCAATAAAAATACACATCCAAACATGGTTATCAACTTAGTTTTGAAAGAGATCACAGTTTACCCCAGAAATAGATAACAAGTACATATAGTAGAAGTTAGTGTAATAGTTTAACCCCTAAGTTTTGAAAGAGATCACAGTTTACCCCATAGTCTGTGTAGTTGAAAAATCCTATTTTGCTAGCAGTCGAATAATCAAGCAATAATAGGAATTAAAAATAAACGAAGAAACGATGAACGCGCAATATACGTGGAAAAACCCTATATGGGCAAAAACCACGGGAAGGAATCAAGTACTAATAATATCATTGTGCGATTACAACCGTCCTATACTTACAATCGAAAATCCTTTCAATTGATCCAAGAAGCAGTTGCCGAATCCACGTTCATCGCACCAAGAACTTGACTGCCGCTGCCTCGAATCCTCGAGCCTTCCAATTTACTCTTCCGGAAATCCACCGGATAGAACTCGGTTGTAAGGATTAATGGTGATATACTTCTTGGAGATAACTTGGGAGTGTGTTAATTGATGGAACTCCAAGACCCACACATGTATTCTTTTTTTCTCTCAAAAGTATATTCAGTAGTTGCTCATTCAAAAGACGTGTATTTCCCTGTCAGCCACGCACGTTAATTTATAGATATTTACCACCAGCAAAAACAGCTCGAGCCATTCCTCCAGCCGTGAAACAGAATCTGTAGAATCTCTCTATCACTGATTGCCTAATCTTCCCATAAAGAATCTCACCATAATTGATTTTCCTAATCATACCATAGAGAAGGCTGAGAATCACGTGCATTTGTATTGCCAATATTCCTTCCTTGTTTGAGGAAGATTTTCTTGGTGGTAGAAAAAGCTTTCCATTTCTCTCCAATCTTTCCAATAGACCGCATATCAATCCTGTGCAATTTGTCAATAAAATCCACTGCTACCAAACACGTGCACCTTGACTAACTAACAACCCGCGGTCCTATGTTACAAAAATAAATTTAATTCCTTCCACTTCCAATACAGACACTCTAAAAAGATAAGTAAAAGAAATTACAAAGTGATAAAAAGGGATACACGTGAATGTGTGTTTTGGCATGAAAAGTGCCAACCAAAAGGGAGCTCGGCCTTTGGAGCTTACAATCTCCCCCTTTGGCACTTCCATGACAAAACACACTATAAAAAGAAAACCCATCCCTTAAAACAATTACTCGCTACCTGTTATACTGCAACACAACACTTAAAAAAAATGCCCACATATTAGTACTCCCCCTTTTTGTCATGGAATGACAAAGTTTGAGGAAGGGTTAGAAACACAAATTAGACATGGAGCATAGTAACGACATAAA
The DNA here is from genome assembly GCA_963854785.1 of Vaccinium vitis-idaea. Lineage (NCBI taxonomy): Eukaryota > Viridiplantae > Streptophyta > Magnoliopsida > Ericales > Ericaceae > Vaccinium > Vaccinium vitis-idaea. The sequence continues at coordinate 4,753,818 of OY978226.1, read as the reverse complement.
GCATGAAGCTGGGGAAATCAGAATATGGCAGTAAAGCAAACTATCCACACAATTTCATCAACTTAGATAAGCCATAAACTTAGATAACCATAGTAAAGAAGTAGCCTGCCAACAAAAAAACTAGTAGAGTAACACCTACTACCAACACAATGAGCGATAGACTAAACAAAATTGCCACGCAAGGCTAAATAGTAGACACTCCGGTGTGGCCAACCGGAAAGCGAACTAGCAGGGCAAAAACAAGAGAGCATAGGAAAAAGTAAGGAAAGCTTCCTTATTACCTCACAGGATTTTGGCAATTGCCACCACAACAACGTAAAAGTTTTTGTTTACGGAAACAAATAGGAAATAAGAAATATCCCACGGAGAATGTTAATTATAAAAGGTAAACATTAAAAGAGCTTAATCATGTAATTACGAAATCCATCTTGCCAGATAAATATATAATAATCTTGTTAATAGAATCCCACTAACAGTATAATAAGAGATCGACCTTTTTTTATTTTATTTTATTTTTTTCGTTTTAAAAAATAGGTACTTTAGAGAGAATGTATTTATGAAGAAAAAATAAAAATAAACACCAAGGAATTGGCTCATAACCATGCTCAAGCCATTTCGGACAACTAGTATGCTAACTAGAATTTTGCATAAATATACTAGAGCTCTTGCACATATAAAAATAGTAGACCCATAATGTAAATGTTACACACCAGCATTTAAGGAATTTATGTGATATGAAATTTGATGAACAAGATCAACTGTAAAAATGTAGTCACACTTTGAGAGAATTCAACCATGGATACTTGGAAAAGCATAATGCATATGTGACATGAATCCATGACAAAAGTGTGTGTGTGACACGTCAATAGTCCTCAAGATTGACATTTTCAAGGAAACTGATGTTGCTCATGTACACTTGGACCATCAAAAGCAAATCTCCCCATCGCGAAGGCAAACCGGGCAATAGTAAGATATGACATCGAACCACAACTCCCCTTCAAAACAATAGAAAAAGCCACTGTTAATTATTATTATTTTTTATTTTGTTAAGTTCACTTTTACCCCACTGCCGTTTGACGCGAACATTCGGACTGGATAGAGCCGGATGGTCCGGTTACTAGGCAAGTGGTCCAAACAAGCGAGAATGCCTTCACGAGGTCTATTCACCTTTTGACGCGAACGCTTAGGGGGAGAGTACCTCACCCCAATTGTCCGGTTACTCAATGAATGCCCGGATAAGCAAATAGTTTAACTAAACAACAAAAATGCCTTCACAAGGTCTATTCACCTTTTGAGGCGAACGCTTAGGGGGAGAGTACCTCACCCCAATTGTCCGGTTACTCAATGAACGCCCGGATAAGCATATACAACACTCATTACTCCCCCTCACTACGACATATAAAGCTGGAAGTTCACGTGTCAATCCGTACTATCAAAATAGTCAATCGTCAAGAGAGTATAGAAGATGGATTGACAAGGTATATAAGGAACAACAGACCTCAGCATGTAATTTATATTGGACTTTGACGTGCAGTAGTGGAGGTCATAGAAACATGAAACATAAAACACTTAGTCTTGCCAATGCATGCCCTGACTAAAAAGCACGTGAAGTGTGCATGCGCCGTTACAAATGATAATATTCACAAAGCTCACGGCACAAGAAATCCCCCTCCTTTTTTTTATGACAAGATTTTTTTTTTTATATTTGGATTTTGATAATAAAAATAATGACAAAAGATGATGTTAGACAGAAAAAACAAGAATACCAAAATAAACAACCAAATCCATAGCTTTAGGAACAAGAAAAAAGAAAGAAAACTAGATTATAGATGTAAAAACAAGCATTTAAAAAGCAAGATTAACACCTCTAGATGATCCAATGTCACTTTGAGGGTTGATAGAAATATTAACTTGAGTTCTTAAGTCTGACTTCCTCACCCAAATAGCTTTGGTTTTAACTGGAATAACTTGACTCTGTTTGTTAGAGATATGATTAAGAGTCATGCTCTTAGCTGTCATGTTCCTAGTATTAGCATATTTAGTGTGACTATTTTCATGTATGCTAACAGCTTTGTTGAAAAAGACATTATTATGATTGACACGATTGCACGCAATAGGAGGATACCATGCAATTTGATACACTTAGGTCTAATATGACCTTCAACATTACAATAATGGCATATTGGAACAAATCTAGCACTATTAGCTTTCTTCATAATAAAAGATGTATTGACAGATTTACCCTTCTTTGATGTCGGATATGCATGTGTTGACAGACATACCGCTCTTCGGTGCCGGATTTACTTCTTTAGGCTTTACCCAATTTGTTTTACCTCCATATTGTCCCATTGATAAGCCTTCATGAAATCCAAGTCCGGACTTGTCACTTAATGATCTTTGAACCTGAAGAATGTCATCTAACTTCTTGGAACCTGCTTTAAAACCCTAAAAAATATCATTAGCATTAGTTAGTTCAACTTGTAAATTGTTAATTTTACTAACCAACATGATATTCGACTCAGACTCCGCTTTGTTTTTCTCTTGAAGAACTCCAACTTCCATTTTAAGTTGATCTCTTTCAACTGTAACATTGCTAAAAAAACCTTGTAGATCCTCTACCTGTTTTTCTGCTGTTACTAACTCCAGCTTACACTTTTTAAACTTTTCAGCGAGCCTGAAATTCATTTTGTTGATTTTCAGGCATGCCTTCATCCTCATTACCTCCTTCATTACTACTATCATCTGAGGAGTCACATTCACTACCATGGGTTTGTAAGGAGGCCCCGAAAGCTATAAAATTTGAAATATGCTCCTCCTCTTCTTCAGATTGGTCCGACTCACTATCATCCCAAGTTATATTGGCTTTGATGTTTGTTTTCTTTTTCAATTTATTAGCACATTCATGTGCCAAATGACCAAATCCTTGACATTCATAACACTTGGGCCCTGACGGTGTCCCTTTTTCTCTCCGTTTATCTTTGCCAGTAGAAAAATTATTTTTTCCCTTGCTATTCATTGTTTTAAAATCAGAATCTTTGTTAGCCCTATTCTTTTTAAAAAAATTGCTTACAATTTTTAGTGAATAAATCCATACCTTCAAGGTCATAATCATCCTCACAATCAGAATCTTTTGAATCATTTTGAGTACTTGAAAAAGCAATCGGCTTCGCCGAAGATTTTGTTTTTTGTTCAATAGATTCAGATTGAAGGATGTCAGCTTCATAAGTTTGAAGAATGCCAACAATTTCCTCAATGGATTTTTCAGAAAGTTTACGCTTCCCTTCTAACATGGTAACTTTAGTTTTAAACCTTTTAGGTAAAGACCTCAAAATCTTTTTTATAACTCTAAAGGAATCGATAGGCTCACCCAAAGTCTCACAACTATTGACGATGTGAATTAATTTCGAGTAGAACTCATTGAATGTCTCATCTTCTTTCATTCTAATCATTTCAAACTCAGTGGTAAGCCTTTGGAGTTTAGATTGCTTAACAGTTTCTGTACCCTCGTGACAAGTTACTAATATATCCCAGGCATCCTTTGCTATTTCGCAATTCATTATCTTTCGATGTTCAATAACGTCTACAGCACCAAACAAGATATCTAAAGCACGATTATTAGTCTGTAATTCTGCTTTTTCAGTAGGCGACAACTCAGCATTACTTTTCTTCACTTGCGAATTTTCTACAGTCTTAGTGGGGTGTGTATAACCAATAATACAAGAATTCCATATTCCCTCATCTACAGAACGCATGGTAGCCTTTATTCTTGACTTCCAATAGTCAAAGTTTTCACCATCTAATATAGGAGTACGATTCGAAGGAATATTCATGTTCATGTTCATCGTATAACAAGGATCCACTCAAGAAAAAAAATTCTTAATCAAAGAGCGACCCGCTCTGATACCAATTGAAAAATCCTATTTTGCTAGCAGTCGAATAATCAAGCAATAATAGGAATTAAAAATAAACGAAGAAACGATGAACGCGCGATATACGTGGAAAAACCCTATATGGGCAAAAACCACGGGAAGGAATCAAGTACTAATAATATCATTGTGCGATTACAACCGTCCTATACTTACAATCGAAAATCCTTTCAATTGATCCAAGAAGCAATTGCCGAATCCACGTTCATCGCACCAAGAACTTGACTGCCGCTGCCTCGAATCCTCGAGCCTTCCAATTTACTCTTCCGGAAATCCACCGGATAGAACTCGGTTGTAAGGATTAATGGTGATATACTTCTTGGAGATAACTTGGGAGTGTGTTAATTGATGGAACTCCAAGACCCACACATGTATTCTTTTTTTCTCTCAAAAGTATATTCAGTAGTTGCTCATTCAAAAGACGTGTATTTCCCTGTCAGCCACGCACGTTAATTTATAGATATTTACCACCAGCAAAAACGGCTCGAGCCATTCCTCCAGCCGTGAAACAGAATCTGTAGAATCTCTCTATCACTGATTGCCTAATCTTCCCATAAAGAATCTCACCATAATTGATTTTCCTAATCATACCATAGAGAAGGCTGAGAATCACGTGCATTTGTATTGCCAATTCCTTGCCAATATTCCTTCCTTGTTTGAGGAAGATTTTCTTGGTGGTAGAAAAAGCTTTCCATTTCTCTCCAATCTTTCCAATAGACCGCATATCAATCCTGTGCAATTTGTCAATAAAATCCACTGCTACCAAACACGTGCACCTTGACTAACTAACAACCCGTGGTCCTATGTTACAAAAATAGATTTAATTCCTTCCACTTCCAATACAGACACTCTAAAAAGATAAGTAAAAGAAATTACAAAGTGATAAAAGGGGATACACGTGAATGTGTGTTTTGGCATGAAAAGTGCCAACCAAAAGGGAGCTCGGCCTTTGGAGCTTACAGTAGTAGAAGTTTGTGTAAAATTATGTGTGTGTGTATTTTAAAAATTTATATATAATAAAAATCTCACGGTCCGGATCGGTTAATCCACGGTTTCAAAATCAAAATCCGTGTCCGGACCATTAATCCATGTCCGGACCATTAATCCACGGTTAAAATCCAAAACACGCGAATCGGTTCGGTCCGGACCGGATTCACGGTTCACCGATTTTTTTGTGCAGCCCTAGTATTATGAAGTTATGATGGTTACTTACTCTTCTCAACTAAAATTGGTTATTTTCAATTAAACTTTTAGCAGTTGTAAAAGTATGTACAATAGTGCTAGGGAAATAAGATAGCCAAAAAGTGGTTTTAATATTTTTGCTAGGCAATTTTCAAGCGCTTCCCCAACAGTTTATGTATCCTTCCTCTATTGCTTTAAAAATAATATTTATGTGGCCCAGAGAAAAGAGAGAAAAGTCAGGGGAGAGAGAACGGAATCAAAAGAGTACTCTACTGTGCAAAATGTAATAAACTAATAAAAGGTTGGTGAATAGTGCCTCGCCCCATGTGGCGAGATACTGTAGTGCAAATTAGTTTGTTGATCCACTTGTCAAGGTTGTTGCAGTCCTTTTTGTGAGCTTTCAATAGGTAAAATAACTAAAAGTTGTGTTTGATGAGGTTGTTGTAAATGCTCTAAGGGTCTGTCTTTTGAGTTAAAAAAGATACAGGGGTTACTTGATAAATGCTAATAAAAAAGGATGTATACGTAATTAACCCTTTATTTAAAGAATTAATGGATTTTTTTTAATCAGAATTGAATCGGATGTGTTTCTTCCGAGAAAAGTAAGAACGTTTCGTGACGGCACCGGCATTGGTAGTCAATAATACAGCGACGCTTGGATTGGATAAGGAGATGCCGTTTCTATTTGGTCTTGGTTTGAGTGACTTTTGTACCGTAAATGCTGAGGAGTTTTTCAGTGTCAAGCGGGCACCATCTTATGTGGTGTTCAAGTATACATCTCGGCCGTTCAAAACACTTTTGGACGGCCCAAATTTAGTGAGAGAGTGAGATAAATTTGGGCCGTCCAAGACACTATTAAAAGGCCGGCTGTACGTGCATGGGCACCGCATGGTGCCCGCTCGGCATACAATTTTTTTTTATAAATGCTGGGCTGGCATTCTTGGTACTAAAACTTTTGGCAAGTGTTGGGCTGGCATTCTTGGTACCATAACTTTTGGGAATTTTCTTTCCAAACCCCAAAAAAAAAAAGGGCCACTTAGCCAAAAATCCAAAACATTTGACATTTTTAAAGGGAAGGACAAGGAACTTTTGCAATCAAACAAAAAAACAAAAAATATTTGACATTTTTAAAGGGAAGGACAAGGAACTTTTGCAATCGAACATAAAGACAAAAAAAATTAGTGAGATGTTACTAATTTTTAAAAATTCTAATTTCGAACATAAAATTTAAAAAAATCTCCACCCCACCTCCGGCCGAACACCACTCCACCTTTAGCCGACCACTTCCGGCAACCAAAAAATTAGTGAGATGTCACTAATTTTTAAAAATTCTAATTTCAAACATAAAATTCAAAAAAACCACCACCCCACCTCTAGCCGACCACCACCCTACCTCTGGCCGATCACTTCCGGTGACCAAAAAAATTAGTAAGATGTCACTAATTTTTAAAAATTCTAATTTCGAACATAAAATTCAAAAAAATCACCACCCCACCTCCGGCGGACCACCACCCCACCACTGGCCGACCACTTCCGGCGTCCAAAAAAATTAGTGAGATGTCACTAATTTTTAAAAATTCTAATTTCGAACATAAAATTCAAAAAAATACCATCCCACCTCCGGCGGGCCACCACCCCACCACTGGCCGACCACTTCCGGCGTCCAAAAAAATTAGTGAGATGTCACTAATTTTAAAAATTCGAATTTCGAACATAAAATTCAAAAAAATCACCACCCCACCTCCGGCGGACCACCACCCCACCACTGGCCAACCACTTCCGGCGTCCAAAAAAATTAGTGAGATGTCACTAATTTTTAAAAATTCTAACTTCGAACATAAAATTCAAAAAAATCACAACCCCATCTCCGACTGACCACCACCCCACCTTTGGCTAACCACTTCCGGCGATTAAAAAAATTAGTGAGATGTCACTAATTTTTAAAAATTCTAATTTCGAACATAAAATTCAAAAAAATCATCACCTCACCTCCTGCCAACCACCACCCCACCTCTAGTCAACCACTTTTGGCGACCAAAAAAATTAGTAAGATGTCACTAATTTTTAAAAAATCTAATTTCGAACATAAAATTCAAAAATATCACCACCCCACCTCCGACCGATCACCACCCCACCTTTGGCCCCTTCCGCTGACCAAAAAAATTAGTAAGATGTTACTAATTTTTTTAAATACTAAGTTCGAACATAAAATTCAAAAAAATCAAAGAGAGGTAGAAAGAAAAATCAAAGAGAGGTATGCCCGAGCTGACCTAAACATCTGGTTATAAAAAAAATTAGTTTACCCAAGCCCCTTTGTTTGTCTAACACCTATTATTAGCAGTGGTAGAGCAACGTGCATAATTTTTCCTACTACTAATAAAATACGTTGAACTATCAATAATGTTATGCGTACAGTTGTACACCAACACATGCACACCGAATGCACACCAGGTGATATAGCGGATGAGGAGAAGCCCAACGTGGAACCCACCCAAAAAAATAAGCGGCTCCCCATCCATCACATCACATTGACGTGTATTTGGTGTGCATGTTTGGTGTACCTATAGCATTATTAGTTGAACTATCAAGTCCCCACTGTAAATTGGGGAATGTTGTCTAACACCTATTATGGGGTTAATGTCGTCAGTCTGGGCTTTGGCCGAGGCAATCATACACCTACACAAAGGCTGGAAACGACAATGACTCACGGCAAAAACTGAGTCTTCACGCGCGCGTCAACTACACAGTTGACCACCGAAGGGGCAATCCCTAGCATTTGCCTTGCTCCGTTTGGCTTATTTGTAAATGGGGACAGTGCTACCCGTACAGAGGGTTTTGCACAGAAAATGCACCGAGCTCCTTCGGGGACCCACTTTTGGGTCCCACACGAGTGATCCGAACCGTTTATTGTTCTTAGAACATTTTTCCGAGGGGCCCCACCAAATTTCAGCTCAATCGGACGGTTGGAAGTGCTCCAACCAAAGTCCCACCGTTCCAACCAAAAAAAGTGGGTCCCCAAGAGGCCTCGGTACATTTTCTGTGCGGGTACCTCTGTACCCGTAGGATTATCCATTTGTAAATAGCATGTCCTTCATCAAAAAAAAAAATGTACCGTGTCCTTGGGTTAAAAAGAAAATGTACCGTGTCCTTGGGTTAAAAAAGATAAAAAAATATTGTATTTTGACTAATTTTTCCTTTTAAGAATAAACTTGATTTTTTTAGTAGCATCCTATATACACTCGTTTATTTTTTAATTTATCATGGTTAGAATATAATAAGGTGAATAAAGCTGTCATTTTACTATTACAATAGTGTTTTCCATGGCGCGCTTTTCATTAATGTTGTACATGTTTTGGTAATATTAGGTACATTAGATGAGTTAAATTTGTTCCTCGACTTATAATTTTGTCCATTCATGGTTGTTCCATTCAAATTTGCTATTAAAGGTCCAAAACAGAGTAAAACGAACCAAACCGGAGCCAAACCGAAGTTGTTTGGAGGTTTCGGTTTTGAAATCTCAACATCAATTAAAATGATTAAGTTGTTCAATTAGTCAAATCGAACCAATTTTGACCCTAATTTTGTTTTAGTATTTCACTCTTTAGTTTTTTCTTTTTTTATGATGTGGACCGGAAACATATCAATCAATACCCAATGATATTGATTTTTTTGGCGTGGTTCATATTCTTGACGAACTCTAAAATAGGAACGATTTCACTTATTAAAATGAGCCGGAAATGATCTAGAAAGGACCCCATATATAATATGATATTGTTCCTGTATTATCTGATTCCTGTGTATTGATGAACTCCTTTCATCAATGGATGGATAACTTTCTTTATTTGTTTATCCTCCTTCATCTATTAGCATTTATCACTTAACCCCCTTTATCCTAAAACCTTCAAACAGACCCCTTTAACTTTTAATTGTTTTTTTTTGTTTTTGTACTTCGGAAATTCCTAACACAGTTCAAAGTGCAACAAGAGTCATTGCAGACATAAACATAAAATTTCCGAACATAAAATTTGAATTTTTAAAAATTCAAATTTCGAACATAAAATTTTAAAAAATCACCACCCCACCTCCGGCCAACCACCACCCCACCTCTGTCTTAGCACTTCCAGCAACCAAAAAAATTAGTGAAGTGTCACTAATTTTTAAAAATTCAAATTTTAACATAAAATTTTAAAAAATCAATACCCCACCTCCGGCCGACCACCACCCCACCTCTGTCCGGGCACTTCCGGCGACCAAAAAAATTAGTGAAGTGTCACTAATTTTTAAATATTCAAATTTCGAACATAAAATTCAAAAAAAATAACACCCCACCTCCGGCCGACTACCACCCCACCTCTGGCCGAGCACTTCCGGCAACCAAAAAAATTAGTGAAGTGTCACTAATTTTTAAAAATTCAAATTTCGAACATAAAATTTTAAAAAATCACCACCCCACCTCCGGCCAACCACCACCCCACCTCTGGCTTAGCACTTCCAGCAACCAAAAAAATTAGTGAAGTGTCACTAATTTTTAAAAATTCAAATTTTAACATAAAATTCAAAAAAATCAATACCCCACCTCCGTCCGACCAACACCCCACCTCTGGCCGAGCACTTCCGGCGACCAAAAATTTAGTGACATCTCACTAATTTTTAAAAATTTAATTTCGTACAGAAAATTCAATATAATAACTCTTCCTGATTGACTGACAACCATCCCACCTCCGGCCGACCACTTCCGGTGACCCAAAAATTTAGTGACATTTCACTAATTTTTAGAAGTTCAAATTTCATACACAGAAAAAAAAAATCAACTCCTGCCTCCCGGCCAACCACCACCCCACCTCCGGTCGATCACTTCTGGCGACCAAAAAAATTAGTGAAGTGTCACTAGTTTTTAAAAATTCAAATTTCGAACATAAAATTCAAAAAAATCACCGGCCCACCTCCGGCCGACCACCGGCCCACCTCTGGCCAAGCAGTTCCCGCGGCCAAAAAAATTAGTGAAGTGTCACTAATTTTTAAAATTTTAAATTTCTAACATAAAATTCAAAAAAAATTACCACCCCACCTCGAGCTAACCACCACTCCACCTCTGGCCGACCATTTCTGGCGATAAAAAAATTAGTGAAACGTCACTAATTTTTAAAAAGTTCAATTTCGTAAATAAAATTCAAAAAATCATCACCTCACCTCCGGGCGACCACCACTCCACCTCTAGCCGACCACTTTCGGCGATAAAAAAATTAGTTAAATATCACTAATTCTTTAAAATTTTGAATTTCAAACAAAAAATTCAAAAAAACCAATTTTGTACATGTGTACGATGACTCTCATAAAAAAATGCATATTTGTTAAGGCCTAGAAAGCCTAATGTGGGAGACTTATACATGAGGTAAATAACAACAATTGTGGGACAATACATTGAAAATTTGTCATTAGCACATGTCTAGGCCGTATATTTTTCTTGGATCAGACCGAATAGGATAACTAACGAAATCGTCTATGTGGTTATTTGTGATTTGTGTTGCAGGGTGAAGTGGGCGAGGAAGGAAAGAGTGAGATTCCTGCATGTCGAGGGATGAAGTTAGCTATTAGCTCTTTTATTAAATTAGAATTACAAATAATGTCTTTATGTTTGATTACAAATGTTCCTTGTCTTTATGTTTGATTGCAAATGTTCCTTGTCCTTCCCTTTAAATAGGCAAAATATTGTGTCTTTAGGTTTGATTGCAAATGTTCCTTGTCTTTATGTTTAATTGCAAATGTTCCTTGTCCTTCCCTTTAAATAGGCAAAATATTGTGTATTTATGACTAATTATTCCTTAATATTTTGCATGAGACGTTATAAATCAAGATTTCTAACTCCGCCTTTTTTTAGTTGGTGCACGTGTTTAAGGGGTGCACACTGCACATAGTCCTCATTGGTTTGATTTCTCATAAACCCGGAGGACCCATCGAATTGTTACAGTTCCAATTGAAATTGATGTCCGTCCGGAATCGGGATCAAAAGTCCTACAACGGAACCAAACCAATTTGTGAATCAGCACTCGGTTCGCGGTTCCACGCCTAATTAGATTAGTTCGTAGTATTATCCAAAATAATTTCCTCGGACTAGTGCTCTCATGTTTTCACTTATTGTTCGAGGGAGAATAAAAGCACAAAATCTATAAACTTTTAACGTCTCGCAATAAGTGTTAAAAATATCTGATGAGGTAATTTGAAGAAAGATGCAAATAATGGATCCACATGCGATAGTTTGTAGAACTTTGAGAAATAAGAACTGAGAATAAAATTTGGTATGAACGATTAATCCTGGAGAAATGGACCGAACTACATACCATGCACAAGGATCTCCCTTCTGCTATATTAAGTCCTTTTCTATCCCTTAGGGCATCCACAGTGGGCTCCCTAAAAATGGCTCCTAAGTTGACTCCTAAGGTGTACACATAAGCTTAATTGGGGTCCATTTAACACTCCTAGAGTTTGCTAAATATAGAGAGCATACGTGCACCCAATGGACTAGCAAGAAAATTTTCTATTTTGTGAAGAAAGTAATAAAAAAAGTGTGGGTCCCATAAAAAAAAGGATTAAAAGGGCTTGGGTCTCACTTGGAGCTAGCTACAAGGCTAGTTAGATTTAGCTAATGGGTTAGGAGCCATGCTTAGGAGCCACCATTGGGAGCTTGTATTGGGAGCCCATTGAAGACTATAATTGATCAAATGGCTTGCTAAATTTTAGGATCCTCACCTAGGAGCCATTTTAATTAAGAGTCCACTGTGGATGCCCTTATCCTCACATTAGGTTTCAGTTCTTCACTTAATTATAAATTAAGTCATATAACTTTTGGAAAATGCTACAATACACACCCGTTATTTGGATGTGTATGATACACGCCTCTACAAAAGTTACGATTTTTTTTTTCTATAAAAATTACAAGACACACCAAAATGTTACGAATCATATTGCGGAAAAGTTACAGAAAAACTAAAAAATGTTAACAATTTTGGTGAGCCTAATTTTCCTCATCAAGCATTTTGAATTCCTCAAATTTAGTGGTGCACATTTGGAGTTTAGACACCCTCACCATTTCAATACCCTCATGAGAGGTACAAAGAATTTCCCAAGCCTCTTTTGCCGTGACACAAGAGGAAATGCGATTCACTTCGGATTTGGACAAAGTATTGTAAATAGCATTCAACGCATGCGAGTTCATCTCACAAGTCACAACTCTCAAAATCCGTCGGACTCCACTCTGATTCGTTTTTCTTCCTAACCTCTTTAGTGCTAGGATCCTCAATCTTGGGTTCTTCATAACTATGAAGTACGGACCTCTATACTCTAATCCCTAACGCAATCAAATGGCCGGTTCTTCATTTTTGATTTCCAAAGAGAGTAATCACTACCATCAAAGTAAGGGGGTCGAGAATTTAACCCACCTTCCATAGGACCCGTCCTATCCATTGCACAACAAAGGATCAACTCAAGCAATTAAGCAAACAAAGAGCACACGGGCTCTGATACCACACCCTAATTCCATGGCTACTAAATCAAACCAACAATTTCAATGCAAAGTAAATAAAGCAAAGACACAAAACACGCAATATACGTGGAAACTACTTAGGGTCTAATACCCTAGGCATAAAACCACGGCCTTACTTCTACTTATATTTCACAATTCAAAAGGTACAAGGAGTTTAAAAGACAAGGAATTTACCCACAAGCAACTTTCAATCCTTAGCTCCAACCCTTGAACTAGCACCCGGTCTCCTTCTTGAATTCGTGGAATCATGAGAATCATCATCTCGATCTCCGCAACTCCGCGGCTCCGGTTCACTCGGCCGTGTAGATTCCAATGCATGCAATCATGATAAATGAAAAAGATTTGATTTTTGAAAAAGTTTTTGTGAGAACAACTCAATCTAGAGGCGATCCATTGAAGGGAAAGCACTAGAAAGAGAAAAGATGATTGAACAAGTCTCAAATCATCTCAAAGAGAAACCTAGCACACCAAGAACAAGAGTGAAAGAGAGGAGCCTTTTCTCTCTCTAAAAGTGCTGATATTTCTCTCAAGTGTCTGTGTAAAAAATGTTGAAAAATGGCTTTTATATGTGTGTATTTCGTGACCTTAAAGACACCCAATGAGAAGAGGACACGTGCACAAAGGAGGGAGCAACTAGGAACATCAACTGACGCGTGCTAACGCTTATCCGGCCCTCCTCAAAAATTGGACGATCAAGATTTATACACTTGTACAAAAATGATTTAATCTCTGGAGCGTCAACTCTCGCGTGCTAATGCTAGTCCAGCGCTACTTGAAAAACATGAACGGTCAAGATCTAGACACATGTCCGATGAAGACAATCACACAGATACACCAGCAGACACTAGGAAACGCTTGAATGCTGCCACTACTATGCCTTAACCAAAAATATGATTTTTTATGCAAGAATCAATGCACTCTCCTAAGATATGAAATGGAAGCATGAACCATGAAAATTGAAAGCCCAATTTCTGAAACTATATGCAAATTCGATGCATGAATATACCTTTCCAGAAGAGCTTCACAATACTTGGCACGACAAAGGCTCGAGAACAAATCTTGTGGCTTCAAGTGAGGAGCATCTAGGCACAAGCACTAAGACCCTACCGCCCGAAAATCCCAAAACAAATACAGACTCCGAAAGGTTCGATACATCCCGGAAAACGCCAATACAACTAACACTAAAATACCCTTATATTTTGTGTATATGAATGAAAATATTTCACACACAATGGTTACATACTTGTATCGCTATCCTGCTTTTACGTATACCAAAAGAAAAAAAGATACAACATAGTCCATAGCTTTTCTTACTTTTTGGATCAAAATTGTCAATCAATACTTCATTTAGTTAAGTAGGATTTTTCTTATCATTTTATTGGCATTTTCTTATCATTGTATTGGCATTTCCTCTAGTCTAAACCTTCCTCTGTTTTGGAAAAAAGAAAATGCATGGAAACTTAATCAAACAAAGCCTTAAAAAATCCTTGTGAGCAATGGGAAAAACCCAAACCTATATGGGTTAATAATCCGACAATCAGATATGGTATGGGTGTAGGTATGTAAGTCGGGGATCGGATATGACCTGTGGAAAATCAGGATTGCATGAGAGATTATTTGGTGCTATTGAAGCAATGCTTTAGAGACATCCCTCACCACATGTAGGGGTGGAATCAACACACTTTAAGATGGGTTCCACTCAAATGTGTGGTGTAGGAGGGCATTGGAGCATTTCTCCTAGAGCAACAAATAATTTATAATTCATCAGACCACACGACCGGTTGCAATCTATAAATTTGATGGAGATAAACAAAGGGTTACATCAGAAATCATATGAAAATTTTAGGGTTTAATTTGAAAACTTGAAATTTGAGAGGACCATATGTTACTAATATGTAATAATTGTCTTTGTTTTGGGGTAAGTAGATTATTAGTACGTACGTATGCTGTGCATGCCGTTCCGGTCGACCGGTTCGTTTTCTTGCCTCTATATATCATAGATTCATCATTCATCACTCCACAAACCACAAGTCAAACACACGAGAGAGAGAGAGAGAGAGAGAGAGAGAGAGAGAGAGAGAGAGAGAATGCCTGGAATGAAAATTGAAACCTTTGGAACGGAGGGTAGCGAGGAACTCGATTACGGAACAGAGGGTAGCGAGGAATTCGATTACGACGACGAAGTGGACTATGAGGTTAGCTGCATCTCTCTGTTTTTGATCGCTCGTGTTCCCGTGTTAGGGTTGCGAGTTCATTATCTTCTATATGTGTCTCTGTGTGTGCGTATTACATGTAATATAGTTAGGGTTTGCGAGTTCATTATCTGTTATTGAGTCGGTTTTCTTTTGTTCACATTTTATTGCCAAATATGTTATCTGAGTTGAATCGGTAAGGTTTTATTAACAATTTACGGACTGTTTTTCAAAAAATAATAAGCGACAACGAGGCTGGACGAGCTTCTTGACTAAATTGTTTGTGTTTTCTTCTTTCAAAACATGTCGTATCGAGCCTAAATTTGCTTTTTTTGTGTTGCTAACAGGAAGATGGCGAAGTGATTGAAAAAATTGCGAGGTTGAAGAAAAAGATGGAGGAGTTGGAGGAAGAGCTTAAGAAGATGACGGAAAAGGAGAAGAATAAGTTGATAGTAGGATATTCTCATTTTTTGCTTTTTATCTGAAGCTCGCATGCATATCCATTGTAACGCCCCAAGTAAACCACTGGCCGAATACCCTGATTTGTCCACAAATAACACCACATGACCCAAAATGCTTAAAGAACAAGCTACTAGTAGTAGCCCACATGGTTCATTATCTTCTACGTGCGGGCGTGTGTCTGTGTGTGTGTGTTACATGTAATTTAGTTAGGGTTTGCGAGTTCATTGTCTGTTATTGAGTCGGTTTTCTTTTGTTCACATTTTATGGCCAAATATGTTATCTGAGTTGAATCGGTTAGGTTTTATTAACAATTTACGGACTGATTTTTCAATAAATAATAAAAAACATGAGGCTGGACGAGCTTATTGACGGAATTGTTTGTGTTTTCTTCTTTCAAAACGTGTTGTATCGTGCCTAAATTTGCCTTTTTTGTGTTGCTAACAGGAAAATAGCGAATGGATTGAAAAGAATGCGAGGCTGGAGAAAGAGAATGAGGAGCTTAAGAAGATTGTGGAAAAGGAAAATAGCGAATTGATTGAAAAGAAAGCGAGGCTGGAGAAAGAGAACGAGGAGCTTAAGAAGATTGTGGAAAAGGAGGCGAAATTGATGGAAAAGAAAGCGAGGCTGGAGAAAGAGAATGAGGAGCTTAAGAAGATTGTGGAAAAGGAGGCGAAATTGATGGAAAAGCTTGGGGTAGGATATTCTCACTTTTTGCTTTTTATCTGAAGCTCGCGTGCATATCCATTTGCGCAAGTGTATCCATGCATCACTTTGATGCTGTTTGCATAACAGCCTCTAAACAATTATACAGGATTTGGTTAGCATAACAGCCTCTAAACAATTATACCGGATTTAGTTTTGCAGCCATTTTGAATACTGTATTTGAAAATGTATTTTACTTTGCATATGCACAGATTTGAGATGCATATTTGCCACCATGGAGACAATTTATCATCTTCTTCATGAGTGTTTCAAAGTCATATGAATAGCAATCTGAGTTGTATGAATTTATGAGAGCGGTTTGGTTTACTTGTATTATGATGGGCACAAAGTGTATGAGTCGCGTAGTTGCCTAAACAGCAGTAGGAATCATCAAATTACTTGGTGAATCTTAGAATCGTATGCACCTAGCAATTCGGGGGGGGGGGGGGGGGGGGGGGGGGGGGGGAGGAAATCTGGAGATCAATGGTGGGTTTGGGTGATTATTTGCTATTTTACGCTGAATAGATGTTGAAATCTTCATCTACAGGCCCTAAAATCTCTCTCTCTCTCTCTCTCTCTCTCTCTCTCTCTCTCTCTCGTGTTTGCGTTGTGGTTTGTGGAGTTAATATATGATATTGAATCGGTTAGGTTTTACTCACAATTTACGGGGTTAAGTTTTGTTCAAAAATTTGGGGTAGATCTGCTCCTTTTCAATTCGTAAAGGCCTTGAGAACCCAATGGCTACTCCTTTTTCCTTATTTTTTACTTAGGCGATAATTTTGAGATGGAAGCAGAAGGGGAGGGTAGAGAAACTGGAGTGATGGGGTGGTACAGACTTAGCGTCCCCCTCCAGCCTCAAGCTCAAGGCAATTTGAATGCTTCTCGCACGCTTTCGTTCGTTCTTTACTGCACAAAGAACATAAAGATAACTGAAATTTTGCTATTAAAACACTTTCCTATCTAGTTACCCGACTTGGTAAGTAAATTAAGTGCTTTTATTTTGTCACCATAGGAACTCTCTCATTTCCCCTCTTTTCGGATTGATGATGAAGACATTGAGACGGGGCTGGGGAGCTTATTAATGAAATTGTTAGTTTTGTCCTAGTGAAACTTGTTGTACTGGCCTTATTGTTCTGTTGCCTAACAGGAGCGTACGGAAACAATTGCCTGGATGACCGAAGAGCTTGCAAGGGTCAATTCAGGGATTGCATTGTTGAGCGATTTAGGGTACTTCCCGGTAAGATCTTGTCCTTCGTTGTTTTTTCTGAAGCTTGTATGCGTCTCCGTGTGTAGATGTTGCCACGCATAAAAGGGATGTTATCTTAAACTCCCCTAAACAATATAACTGGGGTTGTTTAATCCCTTGGTTTGGCAAACATTTTACATTAGTGTTAGAGCTATATATTTACTTTGCTAGATTTCTTGGTTCTCTATGCAGTTCAAGTGTAAGGTACACAGAATCAGAGTTTTTATGGAATTGGTAGTCTGGTGTTTGTATTTGTTTCCAACTGTTATTATGTTTTATAATCTTTTGACTTGGCACAATGGGTATGTGAGACTAATGGATTAGTAACAGAGGCTTGAGGATGAGATACAAATGCAATGTATCGAAGATGTTAGATGGTTCTTTCTTTATTTTTTCCAAAGCTTGTATGCTATATATCTTGTCTGCTCATGTGTACAATGAATACCTGTGGTGTTTGTTTGTGCATTTGCAAAAACATTGGAATCAGTTTCGCCCTATAGGTGTTCCATTTTCGAGTATGCTACCACTTGACCGAAATTTGATGCTTGTGATCAGGTTTGAGATGCTTTTTTAGCACAATATCAGTATATTCACATGGTTGCATGACTTCTATGTTATCAAAGTCGCTCCATTTGCAATCCGAGTCGAACACATAAGCAATTTTCATTCCAGAAAAAGGATGCGAAGTGAGAGAAATTAAATAAATATACGTTATATGGTTATGGGCCTAGCTCAAGCAGTTTTATTACATCGGTCTAGAAAAAAAGAAGGCTACGGATTCTTAGAAAAATGATCGGTTAGAAATGCTCATTCGGGGAAGGTTACTCTTTTTATAAGAAAAAGATAGCAAGCGTCGTGCAAGAAAAGCGGACTCTTAAATAAAGTCAAGCTCTTAGGATCTCGGATAAGGAGGGACCGGCGCTCTTTCCCCTCAATCGAAAGGTTTTATCTTACCTTCTTTCGAAGCCTTTTCTCGAAAGAGGGGGAATTCGGCTGCTACTGAACGCCGCCTTCTAACATTACCTTCTTTCTCTCCAGTTCTTGCCGCTCTGCGTCAGGTCTCGGGACACTCCTTCCCAAGGAGGCAAAATCCTTGACTGTCTTGCTTACCTCTTGTAAGGGCAGAATTGTGATAAGTGTCTGTCATCTTTACACTAAGTTGTATGAGCGTCATCCAAGTTTTTCCCGCGGGAAAGGCTATGCTAGGTTGTGTGGTCGACGTGTTGGGAGTGCCTATTGATGGAAGAGGGTCTCTAAGCGATCACGAGCATCGATGTGTCGAAGTGAAAGCCCCTGGGATTATTGAACGTAAATCTGTGCACGAGCCTATGCAAACAGGTTTAAAAGCGGTAGATAGCCTGGTTCCTAAGGATCGAGTGGGTTTGGTATGGGTAGCTTTTGCTATCTTTTTTTCCATTTATGGTATGTTTCACTTGTATTATGGTGGGGCATCAGGCGTATGAGTCAGATAGAGCCTAAACTGCAATTGGAGTCATCAAATTGCAACTCTACCAAGAAGATGAGACTGGACTGAGGAGCTTATTGGAGAAGAAGTTGTTTTTTGTCCTTTTAAACTAGTCTTACTGAATTCATGCTGTTGCCTAACAGGAGGGCATTCCGAGGATAGACGACGAAGAGCTTGCGAGGCTCAAGGATGATACTGCAAGGAAGAGGTCCGAGCTTGGGTTCCTCCCGGTAAGATATCGTAGTTCCTGTTCCTTCTTTTTCCCCTTTCTGAAGCTCAGGCGTTTCTCCATGTGTGCAAGAGTTTTAATGCAAATTTAAAATATAATGGCCGTAGAAAATTCCTCATCTGAAGCGTTTTGATGACAACTGTGACAATATATCAACATATACATATATGCTGATATATAACTGAGTGTATATGAAAGGGATGGCCAAGCATAACAGTCTCTAAACATTTTTTTTAACTGCGTTGCGCTCACCCATTTTCTTTCAGAGGTATGATCCACCTGCGAAGGAAGAGATGTTCATGAGGGCAATGAAAGATTGTATTCTTCGGAAGCGACAGGTGAATAGCACATATTTATACGCGTTACAGTTCATTACATTAGTTTTTATTGTTCTGATTCTCGAATTTTGATGAATTGCAGGAAATCGAAGCAAAGAAGAGCGGGGAAATGCCTGCTGATGCACCGGGTCTGAATATGCGAAGGGAAATGGCAATGTTTCTTGTTTAGAACATCCTTTCTTTCATGGAGCTTACTACTTTTTCTCTCATGTGTGAACTATTGCCTTTTTTTTCCTTTTTCTAGAATCGAATTTCTATGGATTTTTATATTTTATGATAAATACCAACTAAAGATTAGTTGAATCTATTTAATTTTACAATTAACAACTCATTCGCTTTTATTCATAAAGGTGTAAGTTAAGACAAAAAGAAGAAGAAGAAGAAGAAGAAGAAGAAGAAGATTTCATCATGAAAGTATTCCAAATTAGATAAAAAAAAAATATGTGGTATATATATATATTGAATTGGGTTTAGAGGAGCTCCCGTGTCAATCACTCCCATTCCTCTGGTTAGACCGTTTGTAGCAGTCATAGCCACAACTCTAACTCGATTGTTTCCTACTAATTGTTGTACCTCACAAGTCACAAGTCACAAGTCACATTAATTGGTTGACTGACAATATCTCTATCTTTCATTATTAAGTATACTTATTTAACAACAGTAATACATTATGTAGATAAGTGGCAGAAATGAAGTAATTAGAGATTGACATAGTTGTATGAAACTCTTTCAAAACATGCTTAGCCAATACAAAATAGTTTCAGAATTACGGCAAACCCGTGTCAAGTATATAGCAGATTTGGGTGCTCTAGCCAAAACGAATCCTATTTCGGCTATTACCTTCTCCATTACTATGTTCTCATACGCAGGAATACCCCTGATAGCGCTTTTGTAGCAAATTCTATTTGTTCTTTGTCTCTTTGGGTTGTGGGGCTTACTTTCTAGCCTCAGTGGGATTAGTGACTAGCCTAAGATCGAGTATCGATCTTTTGCTACTATAGTGTATGGTTTATGGAGGAAAAGAAACTCAAGAATCTTCCAAGGTGTATCTACTAGGTCAGAACAGGTGTCTCATCGTATTTGCACCAGCTCCAAAAAAAATTTGAAGCCCTTCTTGAAGAACAAAGCTCTTTGCTCTAGTTGGGGCTTGACCGAGAGGATTTTTACTTATGTATAGTTTGTGTTTTTGTTTTGTCCTGGTTTGTTGGCTGTTTTGTCTTTGTCTTGGCATTGTATTGGGATGATAATCTCTAAACTATGGTTCATTCTTGGTTGAGCTTAATAAATTTTGCACTTATCGAAAAAAATCTTTGTGAGTTTTACGTAACATTCTAATGAAAAGTAGCATAGAACAATAATAACATGACAGGAACCTTTTATATTTCCCGACAAGGAGACATGCCGAGAACTTCAACAAAGGACATAGCAGTTGCAATTAGAAGTTCTGCAATTCAAAAACTGTGAACAGCTACATATACAAATATAATTTTAACATAATAACACATGGCAAATTTTTTAATAAGGACCTCCTGTAAATAAGAGAAAATGTAATTTTTTCACGTTAAAAATTATTTTTGGGAAATCCGAACCGTCCAATGTGTTCAAAAGGTGTTTTCAATGGTCCAGGCGAAAAATCTTCAAAAAAAAAATACTGGGAAGGGCTTGATCCAAGCAGTTTTCGCAAAAACTGTATATTTACAGTTTTTGCGAAAAACTGCTTGGATCAAGCCCTTCCCACTATTTTTTTGTAGATTTTTCGCGTGGACCCTTGAAAACACCTTCTAAACACATTGGACGGTTCAGATAGTCAAAAAAATGCTCGGATCACGAAGGTCCGGAAGTCCGGAGTCCGGATAGGAAGTGGAACCAATAACACATTGCCTCTTAAGTCATAGTACTTAAACATAAAAAATTCACGGTTGTATAAGATTTGAAAAGTGAGGGGTTTTATTATATATAGATTTTTCTTAAAATTCCCAAAAGGATTTTTTTTTTGGAATAATTAGTCATAAATACACAATATTTTGCCTATTTAAAGGGAAGGACAAGGAACATTTGCAATTAAACATAAAGACAAGGAACATTTGCAATCAAACCTAAAGACACAATATTTTGCCTATTTAAAGGGAAGGACAAGGAACATTTGCAATCAAACATAAAGACAAGGAACATTTGTAATCAAACATAAAGACATTATTTGTAATTCTAATTTAATAAAAGAGCTAATAGCTAACTTCATCCCTCGACATGCAGGAATCTCACTCTTTCCTTCCTCGCCCACTTCACCCTGCAACACAAATCACAAATAACCACATAGACGATTTCGTTAGTTATCCTATTCGGTCTGATCCAAGAAAAATATACGGCCTAGACATGTGCTAATGACAAATTTTCAATGTATTGTCCCACAATTGTTGTTATTTACCTCATGTATAAGTCTCCCACATTAGGCTTTCTAGGCCTTAACAAATATGCATTTTTTTATGAGAGTCATCGTACACATGTACAAAATTGGTTTTTTTGAATTTTTTGTTTGAAATTCAAAATTTTAAAGAATTAGTGATATTTAACTAATTTTTTTATCGCCGAAAGTGGTCGGCTAGAGGTGGAGTGGTGGTCGCCCGGAGGTGAGGTGATGATTTTTTGAATTTTATTTACGAAATTGAACTTTTTAAAAATTAGTGACGTTTCACTAATTTTTTTATCGCCAGAAATGGTCGGCCAGAGGTGGAGTGGTGGTTAGCTCGAGGTGGGGTGGTAATTTTTTTTGAATTTTATGTTAGAAATTTAAAATTTTAAAAATTAGTGACACTTCACTAATTTTTTTGGCCGCGGGAACTGCTTGGCCAGAAGTGGGCCGGTGGTCGGCCGGAGGTGGGCCGGTGATTTTTTTGAATTTTATGTTCGAAATTTGAATTTTTAAAAACTAGTGACACTTCACTAATTTTTTTGGTCGCCAGAAGTGATCGACCGGAGGTGGGGTGGTGGTTGGCCGGGAGGCAGGAGTTGATTTTTTTTTTCTGTGTATGAAATTTGAACTTCTAAAAATTAGTGAAATGTCACTAAATTTTTGGGTCACCGGAAGTGGTCGGCCGGAGGTGGGATGGTTGTCAGTCAATCAGGAAGAGTTATTATATTGAATTTTCTGTACGAAATTAAATTTTTAAAAATTAGTGAGATGTCACTAAATTTTTGGTCGCCGGAAGTGCTCGGCCAGAGGTGGGGTGTTGGTCGGACGGAGGTGGGGTATTGATTTTTTTGAATTTTATGTTAAAATTTGAATTTTTAAAAATTAGTGACACTTCACTAATTTTTTTGGTTGCTGGAAGTGCTAAGCCAGAGGTGGGGTGGTGGTTGGCCGGAGGTGGGGTGGTGATTTTTTAAAATTTTATGTTCGAAATTTGAATTTTTAAAAATTAGTGACACTTCACTAATTTTTTTGGTTGCCGGAAGTGCTCGGCCAGAGGTGGGGTGGTAGTCGGCCGGAGGTGGAGTGTTATTTTTTTTGAATTTTATGTTCGAAATTTGAATATTTAAAAATTAGTGACACTTCACTAATTTTTTTGGTCGCCGGAAGTGCCCGGACAGAGGTGGGGTGGTGGTCGGCCGGAGGTGGGGTATTGATTTTTTAAAATTTTATGTTAAAATTTGAATTTTTAAAAATTAGTGACACTTCACTAATTTTTTTGGTTGCTGGAAGTGCTAAGCCAGAGGTGGGGTGGTGGTTGGCCGGAGGTGGGGTGGTGATTTTTTAAAATTTTATGTTCGAAATTTGAATTTTTAAAAATTAGTGACACTTCACTAATTTTTTTGGTTGCCGGAAGTGCTCGGCCAGAGGTGGGGTGGTAGTCGGCCGGAGGTGGGGTGTTATTTTTTTTGAATTTTATGTTCGAAATTTGAATATTTAAAAATTAGTGACACTTCACTAATTTTTTTGGTCGCCGGAAGTGCCCGGGCAGAGGTGGGGTGGTGGTCGGCCGGAGGTGGGGTATTGATTTTTTAAAATTTTATGTTAAAATTTGAATTTTTAAAAATTAGTGACACTTCACTAATTTTTTTGGTTGCCGGAAGTGCTAAGCCAGAGGTGGGGGTGGTGGTCGGCCGAAGGTGGGGTGGTGATTTTTTAAAATTTTATGTTCGAAATTTGAATTTTTAAAAATTAGTGACACTTCACTAATTTTTTTGGTTGCCGGAAGTGCTCGGCCAGAGGTGGGGTGGTAGTCGGCCGGAGGTGGGGTGTTATTTTTTTTGAATTTTATGTTCTAAATTTGAATATTTAAAAATTAGTGACACTTCACTAATTTTTTTGGTCGCCGGAAGTGCTCGGGCAGAGGTGGGGTGGTGGTCGGCCGGAGTTGGGGTGTTGATTTTTTTGAACTTTATGTTCGAAATTTGAATTTTTAAAAATTAGTGACACTTCACTAATTTTTTTGGTCGCCGAAAGGGGTCGGCCAAAGGTGGAGTGGTGGTTGGCCGGAGGTGGGGTGTTGAATTTTTTGAATTTCATGTTCGAAACTTGAATTTTTAAAAATTAGTGACACTTCACTAATTTTTTTGGTCGCCGAAAGTGCTCGGCTAGAGGTGGGGTGGTGGTCGGCCGGAGATGGAGTGGTGATTTTTTTGAATTTTATGTTCGAAATTTGAATTTTTAAAAATTAGTGACACTTCACTAATTTTTTTGGTCGCCAGAAATGCTCGGCTAGAGGTGGAGTGGTGGTCTGTCGGAGGTGGAGTGGTGATTTTTTTGAATTTTATGTTCAAAATTTGAATTTTTAAAAATTAGTGACACGTTACTAATTTTTTTGGTCGCCGGAAGTGGCGGCCAAATGTGGGGTGGTGATTTTTTTTTAATTTTATGTTCAAAATTTAAATTTTTAAAATTTAGTAACACTTTGCTAATTTTTTTTTTTTGTCTTTATGTTCGATTGCAAAAGTTCCTTGTCCTTCCTTTTAAAAATGGCAAATGTTTTTTGTTTTTATGTTCGATTGCAAAAGTTCCTTGTCCTTCCCTTTAAAATTGCCAAATGTTTTGGATTTTTGGCTAAGTGGATATTAATCTTAATTCAATAATGTAAAAATCACCATTTTAGAATGATAAATATGCATGGGTAGTGCTAATGCACGAGCACCTGTAGTGCATGTCCAAAATATTTTAAGACGGCCGAATGTGCATGCACGAGCACCTGTAGTGCCCGCTCGGCATACAAATTTTTTTCGTAAATGCTGGGCTGGCGTTCTTGGTAGCTGGTACCATAACTTTGGGGAATTTTAAGAAAAATCTATCTATACACACTAAAACCCCTCACTTTTCAAATCTTATACAAACATGAATTTTTTATGTTTTAATACTACAATTCAGTCCAATCCATGTTTCTCTTCGTCTTCAATTGCCAAATTGATGAATACACGAATCAGTCCATCCATGTTTCTATTAGATAAGCAAACTTGTATACTAATAAGAAAAGGTCAAGATAATGTCGGTCAACCAATTAATGTGTCCGTTAAACAACTAATGTAACTTGTGAGGTCTAATAAGAGAACGGGAATGATTGACACGGGAGCTTCTCTAAACCCAATTCAATATGTATATATAACACATAATTCTGATCTAATTTGGAATACTTTCATGATGAAATCTTTTTTTTTTTTTTTCGTCTTAACTTGCGCCTTTAATGAATGAATGAAAGCAAACGAGTTGTTAATTATAAAATTATATAGATTCAACTGATCTTTAGTTGATATTTATCATAAAATATAGAAATTTGATTCTAGAAAAAAATAAAATAAAAAATAATTCACGCATGAGAGCAAAAGTAGTAAGCTCCATGAAAGAAAGAATGTTCTAAACAAGAAACATTGCCATTTGCCTTCGCATATTCAGACCCGGTGCATTAGCAGGCATTTCCCCGCTCTTCTTTGCTTTGATTTCCTGCAATTCATCCAAAATTTGCGAATCAGAACAATAAGAACTAATGTAATGAACTATTAACGCGTATAAATATGTGTTATTCACTTGTCGCTTCCGAAGAATACAATCTTTCATTGTCCTCATGAACATCTCTTCCTTCTCAGGTGGATCATACCTCTGAAAGAAAATGGCCAAATGGGTGATCCCAACGCAGTTAAAAAAAATGTGTAGAGACAGTAATGCTCGGGCCATCCCTTTCATTTACACTAGTATACCAAAATAGCCTAAAGTTCCTATATGCAGCTATCACGCTGCAAAATAACTAAAATAGCTTAAATCCCACTTTAGTAAAACAGTTGTGAACCACTTTGTTCCACAGATGAAGGGGTAAACAGGTAAATACACATTTTTCTAGAAGTTTCCTACCTAAATTTACTGTATTTCACCTATACCAAACTATGGGGTATACACATTCTTAGACCTTTAGCTTTCATTCCCATGATATCATCTAGTATAACTGAGTGCATGCTGATATATTGTCACAGTTGTCATCAAAACGCTTTAGATGAGGAATTTTCTATAGCTGTTTTTGTTTCGAGTTATTTTCCACCAATACTCAGGAAGTACGAAAATGATTTCAGTGAGAGAATTGGACAGGGCTGGAAATACAAAATGTGATGCAAATACCCCAGATATTCATTGTGCACGCAGCAGTTGTAGACAGACTTGGAAAAAAAACAAAGAACAAAATATCTAACGTCTTCAAGACATTTGCCTTTTTTGACTCATCCTAAGCCTCTGTTGCTCATTCTTAAGCCTCACGTACCGTTCATTCTCAGCTACAAGCATATAAAACATAAAAGTTGGAGTCCGAAATTTTTCCTAACGAACACCTGACTACCAAATTTGCATAAAAACTCTTGCACACATGGAGAAACGCCTGAGCTTCAGAAAGGGGAAAAAGAAGGAACAGGAACTACGATATCTTACCGGGAGGAACCCAAGCTCGGACCTCTTCCTTGCAGTATCATCCTTGAGCCTCGCAAGCTCTTCGTCGTCTATCCTCGGAATGCCCTCCTGTTAGGCAACAGCATAATGAATTTAGTAAGACTAGTTTTAAAAGGACAAAAAACAACTACATCTCTAATAAGCTCCTCAGTCCAGTCTCATCTTCTTGGTAGAGTTGCAATTTGATGACTCCAATTGCAGTTTAGGTCAATCTGACTCATACGCCTGATGCCCCACCATAATACAAGTGAAACGTACCAAACTCGTATGTTCGACTCGGATTGCAGATTGAGTGACTTTGATAACATAGATGTCATGCTCTCATGTGAATATACTGATAAATTGTCGCTATTGCACTAAAAAAAGCATCTCAAACCTGATCACATGCATCAAAAATTTCGATCAAGTGGTAGCATACTTGAAATGGAACACCCATAGGGCGAAACTGATTCCAATGTTTTTGCAAATGCACAAACAATCACCACAGGTATTCATTGTACACACGAGCAGACAAGATATATAGCATACAAGCTTTGGAAAAAATAAAGAAAGAACCATCTGACATCTTCGATACATTGCCTTCGTATCTCATCCTCAAGCCTCTGTTACTAATCCATTAGTACCACATGCCCATTGTGCCAAGTCAAAAGATTATAAAACATAATAACAGCTGGAAACAAATACAAACACCAGACTACAATTCCATAAAAACTCTGATTCTGTGAACTGCATAGAGAACCAAGAAATCTAGCAAAGTATATATATAGCTCTAACACTAATGTAAAATGTTTGCCAAACCTAGGGATTAAACAATCTAAGATACCATCCCTTTTATTCGTGGCAACATCAACACATGGAGACGCACACGCGCTTCAAAAAAAACAATGAAGGACGAGATCTTACCGGGAAGTGCCCTAAATCACTCAACAATGCAATCCCTGAATTGACCCTTGCAAGCTCTTTGGTCATCCTCGCAATTGTTTCCGTATGCTCCTGTTAGGCAACAGAACAATAAGGCCAGTACAACAAGTTTTACTAGGACAAAACTAACAATTTCATTGATAAGCTCCCTAGCCCCGTGTCAATGTCTTCATCATCAATCCGAAAAGAGGGGAGATGAGAGAGACCCTATGGTGACAAAATAAAAGCACTTAATTTATTTACCGAGTCAGGTAACCAGATAGGAAAGTGTTTTAATAGCAAAATTTCAGTTATCTTTATGTTCTTTGTGCAGTAAAGAACGAACGAAAGCGTGCGAGAAGCATTCAAATTGCCTTGAGCTTGAGACTGGAGGGGGACGCCAAGTCTGTACCACCCCATCACTCCAGTTTCTCTACCCTCCCCTTCTGCTTCCATCTCAAAATTATCGCCTAAGTAAAAAATAAGGAAAAAGGAGTAGCCATTGGGTTCTCAAGGCCTTTACGAATTGAAAAGGAGCAGATCTACCCCAAATTTTTGAACAAAACTTAACCCCGTAAATTGTGAGTAAAACCTAACCGATTCAATATCATATATTCACTCCACAAACCACAACGCAAACACGAGAGAGAGAGAGAGAGAGAGAGAGAGAGAGAGAGAGAGATTAGGGCCGGCAGAAGAAGATTTCAACATCTATTCAACGTAAAATAGCAAATAATCACCCAAACCCACCATTGATCTCCAGATTCCCCCCCCCCCCCCCCCGAATTGCTAGGTGCATACAATTCTAAGATTCACCAAGTAATTTCATGATTCCTACTGCGGTTTAGGCAACTACGCGACTCATACTATTCATTTGACTTTGAAACACTCATGAAGAAGATGATAAATTGTCTCCGTGGTGGCAAATATGCATATCAAATCTGTGCATATGCAAAGTAAAATACATTTTCAAATACAGTATTCCAAATGGCTGCAAAACTAAATCCGGTATAATTGTTTAGAGGCTGTTATGCTAACCAAATCCTGTATAATTGTTTAGAGGCTGTTGTGCAAACAGCATCAAAGTGATGCATGGATACACTTGCGCATATGGATATGCACGCGAGCTTCAGATAAAAGGCAAAAAGTGAGAATATCCTACCCCAAGCTTTTCCATCAATTTCTTCTTCTTTTCCGCAATCTTCTTGTTAAGCTTTTCCTTCACCTCCTCATTCTCTTTCTCCAGCCTCGCATTCTTTTCAATCCATTCGCCATTTTCCTGTTAGCAACACAAAAAAGGCAAATTTAGGCTCGATACTACACGTTTTGAAAGAAGAAAACACGAACAATTCCGTCAATAAGCTCGTCCAGCCTCATGTTTTTTATTATTTATTGAAAAATCAGTCCATAAATTGTTAATAAAACCTAACCGATTCAACTCAGATAACATATTTGGCCATAAAATGTGAACAAAAGAAAACCGACTCAATAACAGACAATGAACTCGCAAACCCTAACTATATTACATGTAACACACACACACACACACACAGACACTCGTAGAAGACAATGAACCATGTGGGCTACTACTAGTAGCTTGTTCATTAAGCATTTTGGGTCATGTGGTGTTGTTTGTGGACAAATCAGGGTATTCGGCCAATGGTTTACTTGGGGCGTTACAATGGATATGCATGCGAGCTTCAGATAAAAAGCAAAAAATGAGAATATCCTACTATCAACATCTTCTCCTTCTTTTCCGCCATCTTCTTAAGCTCTTCCTTCATCTCCTCATTCTCTTTCTCCAACCTCGCAATTTTTTCAATCACTTCGCCATCTTCCTGTTAGCAACACAAAAAAAGCAAACTGAGGCTCGATACACATGTTTTGAAAGAAGAAAACACAAACAATTTTGTCAATAAACTCGTCCAGCCTCGTGTCTCTTATTATTTTTTGTAAAACAATCCGTAAATTGTTAATAGAACCTAACTTATTCAACTCAGATAACATATTTGGCAATAAAATGTGAACAAAAGAAAACCGGCTCAATAACAGATAACGAACTCGCAAACCCTAACTATATTACATGTAATACGCACACACAGAGACACATATAGAATATAATGAACTCCCAACCCTAACACGAGAACACGAGCAATCAAAAACAGAGAGATGCAGCTAACCTCATAGTCCACTTCGTCGTTGTAATCGAATTCCTCGCTACCCTCCGTTCTGTAATAAAGTTCCTCGCTACCCTCCGTTCCGTAGGTTTCAATTTTCATTCCAGGCATTCTCTCTCTCTCTCTCTCTCTCTCTCTCTCTCTCTCTCTCTCTCTCTCTCTCTCGTGTGTTTGAGTTGTGGTTCGTGGAGTGATGAATCTATGATATATAGAAGCAAGAAAACGAACCGTTCGACCGGAACGGCATGCACAACATACGTACGTACTAATAATCTACTTACCCAAAAACAAAGACAATTATTACATATTAGTAACATATGGTCCTCTCAAATTTCAAGTTTTCAAATTAAACCCTAAAATTTTCATATGATTTCTAATGCAACCCTTTGTTTATCTCCATCAAATTTATAGATTGCAACCGGGCGTGTGGTCTGATAAATTATAAAGGCAAAATCTACTGGGCGGACAATAAGACACATTATGACCGGTCATAATGTGTTTTTATTGTCCGCTCATTGGGCGAACAGTAGA
Source organism: Vaccinium vitis-idaea (assembly GCA_963854785.1). Taxonomy (NCBI): domain Eukaryota; kingdom Viridiplantae; phylum Streptophyta; class Magnoliopsida; order Ericales; family Ericaceae; genus Vaccinium; species Vaccinium vitis-idaea. The sequence continues at coordinate 4,724,012 of OY978226.1, read as the reverse complement.
AAGATCCAATTATAAATTATTTGTTGCTCTAGGCGAAATTCTCCAATATTGCTCTCCTACACCACACATTTGAGTGGAACCCATCTTAAAGTGTGCTAATTCCACCCCAACATGTGGTGAAGCATTACTTCAATACCAAATAATCTCTCGTGCAATCCTGATTTTCCACAAATCATATCTGATCCCCAACCTACATACCTGATACCGTATCTGATTGTCGGATTATTAACCCATCAAGGTTTGGGTTTTTCCCATTGCTCACAAGGATTTTTTACGGCTTCGTTTGATTTAAGTTTTTATGCATTTTCTTTTTTCCAAAACAGAGGAAGGTTTAGACTAGAAGGTAGGTGTGGAAATTGAAGGATGAGTTGGAAATGCCTACTTAACTAAATTAAGTATTGATTGACAATTTTGGACCAAAATGTAAGAAAAGCGATGGACTATGTTGTATCTGTTAGGATTCCAAACAACACACCACACGCACTGAAGCAGTAAAACAAGAGAAATCACGACACACAATATACGTGGTTCGGCCAAATCGGACCTACATCCGCGGGGAGGGGGGTTTCACTATAATCCGAAGAAAATCCGTGTTCTTGTGTTACACACTCACACTCTATCTCACAATAATGAAATCTTCACCAGTTCTCTCGTATATCTTTCTCTCCGGGGAGCCATAAACAAGGCTACAATGAGTATTTATAGAGATACAAGATAAAACCCTAACCCCCTCCCATCCGGGCCTAAGCCCAATGGCCCACAAGGGATGGAATCCCAACAGTATCTTTCTATCTTTTGGTCTACGAAAAAGCAGGACTGCGATACGAGTATGTAACCATTGTGTATGAAATATTTTCATTCCTATACACAAAATAGAAGGGGTATTTTAGTTTTTACTTCATCCCCAAAATCTAACCCTAAATAATCCAAACAACGTGATAATGACTGCAATCGAAGATTATTGTTATCAGGATATTCCTAGGTTCCTTTTCTTTTCTTTTTTTCCTTTTTTTTTTTTTTGGGATCAGGATATTCCTGGATGCCTGTAACTTAATTTAGTTGAGGGTGATCATATCCAATCACTACTAGAAAAAATGCTTTTTGTGTCAAGACAGGGCCGTCGCAAATACTCATCTTGCTATCGCAAAAGCCTTTTTGTGACGGCCTTGCAACGGCAAAGGGGGGGACGTCCTTGGTGGGGTCTCAAAAAGTATTTTGTGACGGCAAGCACCCGTCGCTAACTAATTGCAACGGCAAAAGCCACTTTTTGCGTCGGCCTTATTCCTGACTCTAAAGAAAACAAAACTATGAAAATATTAGCGTCGGAGTCAATTGCCGTCACAAATACTCTCTTTTCGTGTCGGGTACATGCCGACGCAAAAATTACAAATTTTCCCCTTTTTGGCTTCTGGCATACGCAATCGCAAAAAGATTGCTATTTGCCCCCGATTTTCCGAATACCAATATTAATTAAAACGCTAATAAATGTTTACTCAAGACATAAAAACACCAAATCCCTCATCTACAACCAACCATTCGTTCATATAAAAGTCAAACTCATTCATCATTCAATCCCACAAAATACAAACTTCATTACCCAAGAATACATGTTTACTCGACAAAAAAAAGTCAAATACAACTTGTTCTTTCAAGTTTCAAATAACTAAATATTTTAGTTTAGTAACAAAACAATGCAATATAAGTAGACCCCATTCCATCTTCTCAATGGTTGCCCATCTTAATTTGCAAACACCAGAAAAAGGAAAAGAAGAATGAGATATACATCATATAGACACAAAATAACTGCATAAGACTTCTTTTTTCCGACTTCTATAAGAAAATTTAGCAACCTTAACCAGACAATTTTAACATGCTTAATAAAAAAATCAACTCTTTTATGTTCTCCCACTCACAATTTCAGTTGTTCTACCATTTTCTATGATACACCAACAATGTAATCAAAATCGTAAGGGTATCAATGTGCAAGTTCAACAAAATAATAACACTACCAAACGGGTTTGGGTTGATGGACGAAGCACCTTACGATGCACACAATCCTTCTCATGCTCCTTTCAAAATCGACATTTAGCCTGATCATAAAAAAATTGACATTTAGCTAGTCTAGGACAAGGCGCCACTAATATAATCAGTTGTGTAATTTCCTACCAACGTGCATCCGAATGGAGTACTACTCAATAGGCCTCGCGCGATATTAATGCATGAGATTTGAGTGAGTAATATTATTGCCCCCAAAGAATTTACATTAAGCGAGAAAGAAAAACATTTTGTTCAGCCAATGAATCCCAGAATACACCCAGATTAATGGTGACCTAGAAAATAAATTTCATTACAAGGGAGTCCTTCCAAATGGGAGGACTAAGAGTACCAAGAACTAGTGTACCTTTTTATTTCCCGAAGGAATCCCAGACATTGCCCTCTGAAAGTACAATTCCTACGTTGCCGCAGTCATTCCAAGCTGGATTGTTTCTGAAATAAGACAGAACCAAAGTCATTCTTCTATTCCTTTTCTGGGGACTAAGACAGAACCACAGTAATGATGTCATCAACCAAAGTCTCGTACAATTGGCCTCCTTCGATAAGAGGCAATCAGTACTCTAATGAAATAAGTCCCATTTAGCGGAACTTACAATCACAGGGATGAACTCACAAACTCACGAATTGAGAATCCGATGTGGGAGTTAAGAGTTAACAACTATACCGATGTGGGAGTCAATAGTTAACCACTATAATTGACTCAGATTAGTTAAGTTTGTTTTCATCGAGAAGATTCCCACATAGCAGCAGTGCAATGTTTTATGTATCAAGGACTACATGCTATGGTGCAGCTAATCAAAGCTTTTGAGTATTCTCTGGCTCGATCCCCAAAGAGCAATGCAGCAATTGAAGGCTAGTCCAAGTCCAAATAGACCAATGAGAACACAATCGATCTGAATTCATTCATGGCTTGAATTCATTTTTAATGCAAGTAATTGTAAATCAAGCAGACTCCAAATGAGGAGGCTTGGCTTAGCATGTACCTTCGAGAGGTTTGGGATACGTACATCACTTTCATATTTGACCTTGAAGTAATTCCACTTGTCCTCATTTGTAAAATAACGAGCCACAAAAGGGAATTCTTCATTAGAGAGACCAATTAAACATAAATATCACAAATTATACGAAAACTAAATCAAATAGCTTTGCCATATAAAGAGCAGTTAATGGGGTTTACTCAGCAGTCTTGAGGACAATAGTGTTACCACAAGCAAATGCAGGCCCGACTTGCCAAGTGCTATATGTTCACTTTGGTATTTCATTGCCTTGCACCTTCATAGAGTACATTAATCAAAAGATAAATCAGCACAGTAGTTTGGAAACTAAGGGCTGAGAATCAAAATGGGCAAGAAGGCAGACCCTATTTTGTGCGCCTAAGCAACCAAAAAGACGATTAGGTTTTTAGCAATTGGGGGTTTCAAGATGAACCAAAAAAAGAGGAAAACGTACCTCATCAATTGAAGTTGGACGCAGCCAAGGAAACCAAGCAGCCAACTTCTGATGACGATGACTCTTGATGCCTGAATAGGGAATGACGTCAGAAGGCAATAATGGAGGGGGTGAGAGAATAAGTCTGTCTATGAAAAGGAAAAAACAATGTTATAGTGAATTAAAATACAGCATCATCTCCAAAATGTAATAGTGAGTTCTAGCTCCAAATGACTAAATAATCTCTTTAGTAATTTCACTCGAGACTTTCTAAGCTTCAAGCTAAAACCAAATGACATCTGTTAAAAAGTTACCCAATGCAACTTGCAAAAAAAAAACCCAAATAATCTCTTTAGGGTTTGCTCGTGCCAAAGGCACGAAGCAAAATGTTCCGAACACATTTTAAATGGATTATGCTTCGCAATCTAGCCAACTATAATAACGATAAATAGAGTTCACAAATCCTACACCCATGCTCCCACTGGTCTCCTCCTTTATTTTTTTCACCAGTATTCACTCAAATCCTACACAATTCCAATTTGTTAGTAAAAGGACGCTATTGAAGGAAAATAGATCAACACTTAGAAAACCAAATTAATGTAATGGCTCTATTTGGTCCTCTTCTTCAGTTAGGGGGAGATAAAAAAAAATACAATACACAAAATGAGACAGATTAACCATATGAAATATCGCTGGAAAACTACAAGTGACAGAAAAGATGAAACATAGAGTAACTTAATCATACCACTTCTGCCGCTGCAGGGAAATAAATTTCTTTGGTCAAAAGGATATTATCATACTCATATCACCATATTAAATGGATTGGTGTCATATTTTGTTCTTTTGTTTCCCACAGTACCCATTTCCCCCATTGAGCTCTTGCAGACAAGGGAAGAAATTTCTCTTCAGCATTTTATCAATTATGTTGTGAGCACTGCAAAAAGCATCTGCAAATTTTGTGACCAAACAACTGCAAATGTCCAAAATCATTTACCTTTATTCCAAAACTCAATTTGTACCCTTCCTGATTAAAAAATCAGGGTACATATGCAGTATCTCAACTCCTTGTACAAAGTTTGAGGCTGACATGCATTTCAACTTCCTAAACTACCGCTTTCAACTGCCTGGAAGAACTCCCAAGAAAAGGGGTAAAAAAAAACTCTATCCCCAATTTTCTTCTCCATGTTTCCTACTTTTACATATCAGATATATTAGAAATTAATCCCTCCACGAAGAACCAGTAAGAACAGGAAAAGTAAACAAAATCGAACGTTGATTAAATTGATTAAGGCTGAATTTACCAGAAATAAGGGTTCAGTTACCGTCCCTGGGTTTTTGTATACTGGATTCTTGAGAATCAAGCAGAAAATTTACAGAAAACATATCATAATCGCATGAATGAAACTTCTCAGGAATTAGACGATTACCTCGATAATAAGGAGAGGCGTTGTAGATGTCACTGCCTCTGTGCGAACTGGACGCCATTGGAGGAAAAGAATCTGCGGATTTAGACGATTACCTCGATTACCCGATGCTGTGGTGGCGGAATCTGCGGACTCCGATGGTGGTGGTCCTGGTCGAGGTGGATGGTGGTAGACCGTGTGTGTGTGTGTGTCTGAGAGAGAGAGAGAGAGATTTCAGTCTCAGATTTGGCTGATTCTGGGGGGATTTGCCGATTTAGGGATTTGGTGCCTTGGGGGGGATGAGGCCTGGGAGGATGTTTGATTTTCATTGAAAATTTTTGCGGGAAATTTTACCTTTGGGCCTTGGGGGGATAAGGCCTGGGGGGAATTTTTAATTTTCATCGAAAATTTTTGCGGGAAATTTTACTGGGAAAATTTTTGAGGGAATATTTTTTATTTTGAGTGAAAATTTTGGGGGAGAAATTTTTTGATATAAAAACTCATTTACTCGATGAAAATTGCATCCCGATTAAGTACCTTTCTAAATCTGATTCAGCAAAAGTTTTACGGTAATGATTTAATTAATAGGCACAACAAAATCAACGGTCTCGATTATCTTGATTGTGTCGCGGTCACGTGGCCATTGTACACACAACTACAGTACAAGATTTAGCTTGCGTCTCGATCAAGGAACTATCCAAACTTGATTCAGCCAAATTTTTACAATATTGATTTAATTATTAGGCACAACAAAATCAAGGTCTCGATTATCTTGATCGTGTCGCGGTCACGTTGTTGCTGTAGATTCAATTACAGCACAAGATTTAGTTTGCGTCTCGATCAATGACCTTTCCAAACTCAATTCAGCCAAATTTTTACAATATTGATTTACTTAACAGGTACAACAAAATCAACGGTCTCGATTATCTTGATCGTGTTGCAGTCACCTGGCTGTTGTACGTTCAACTACGACACAAGATTTAGTTTGCTATCAACTACATTCAATGTATAGATTTTAAAGGTTATTACCAAGTCAATTTTTACAATAGTCGATCTGAACCGTTAAAGTGTCATGTCCCGCTGATATCATCAATGTCGCCAAAATCAGAGATCATCGGATATCGCCAACCGCGTAATCGGATCACATTTAATGCATCCCGAGGCATTAACGTCCTAGTGGACAACCCGATCTCCAACTAAATTTGTTTGCGTGATCGGAACCGTCTATCTTTTACATATAATGGAGTCCATCATTCCTACAAAAAATTAAGTGGATTGCAACCATTTAATCATAAGAAAAGTATCATTAAAAAAATAAATATGGTCTAGATTGATGAGTTTCGTAAACCCGATCGAGCCAAAATTTTACGGGAATGATTTAATCAATAAGCACAACAAAATGAACGGCCTCGATTGTTAAAATAGTTTGCTTTATTGAGATCCGCTTCATAATAGTACCAAAAAATATTACGAAATACATAACATATAATTATTAAATACATTTTTGTCATAACAAATATTAACTAAGGTTAACTTTAACTTTTTAGGGCAAAACAAAATAATTTAAAATATTAACCTAAAAAAATAAGAACTAAGTTTAAACTTTTTGTCCCTCCGCCAGTTTGGGTATATATATATATTTTTTTATCTAAAAGGAGTATTTACGTCCAAGGGGTATTTTTCTGTCACAAACACAGCCTATTTGCCACCAGTTATTTGCGACAGGAATATGCCTGACGCAAATTGATACTTTTTGAGACAGGATCTACTGCTGTCATAATAAAATAGCTTTTTACAACGGCAATATCTGCTGACGCAAATAGGTTGACACCAAAAGCACATTTTATTGTAGTGAATGTACGTAGGCCTTGTTTTCCATTTATTAAAATGGGAATTCCATAAGATCAACTGGGTTGATTTTATAGGATTCTCATTGAAGTAAATGGGAACAAGGACATGAGAATATTTTAAGGCCATTTTCTTTTAGTTTTCTTAGACCAAGAAAGGTACTTTAATTAACACACATGTAGGATAGCAATAAAAACCGAAAGAATCCTTGAACCGGTCTGAAGTGAAATGCACCGTATGTTTTGGTATGGATACGTGAAATTTTAGAAGTTTGATATGGGAAATATGTACAATACACGCTCATTAAAGGTGTGTATCATATGCAAATATTGTTTGGTTCATATTGTGTCATCTCATTGGCAATTGCAATATTTTTTAGTTTTTTGTAACTTTTCAGCAATATAATTAGTAAAATTTTCTATGGTTCGTAACATTTTGGTGTGTCTCGTAACTTTTATAATTACTTGAAGAACTGACTCTTGATGTAAGGATAAGGGATAGAAAAGGACTTAATTTAGCAGAAGGGTCAGGATTAATCGTTCACACCAAATTTTATTCTCAGTTCTTATTTCTCAAAGTTGTACAAATTATCGTATGTGGGTCCATTATTTGCATCTTTCTTCAAATTACCTCATTAGATATTTTTAACATTTATTGCGAGACGTTAAAATTTATAGATTTTGTGCTTTTATTCTCCCTCGAACAATAAGCGAAAACATGAGAGCACTAGTCTGTGGAAATTGTTTTGGATAATACATACTAATCTAATTAAGCATGGAACCGCGAACCGAGTGCTGATTCACAAATTGGCTTCGTTCCGTTGTAGGACTTTTGATCCCGACAGACATCAATTTCAGTTGGAACTGTAACAATTCGATGGGTTCTCCGGATTTATGAAAAATCAAACCAATGGGTTGTATAACCATTTTAGATAGGGTCATGCTAACGGGTGCCATAGTGCACCCGTTAAGGGTACAAGAAATACACTTTTGTCGGTCTCACTTGTACAAAAAAGTACACTTTAAAAATACACTTGTACATTAAAATGCACTTAAAGATGTACTTTAAAGTACAAAAGTACTTTAAAATTATACTTTTTTGTACTCTTAACGGGTGCACTATGGCACCCGTTAAATGATAAAGGTACAACAAAAGTCTCCAACACACTCACATGGTGTGTGGAGCCCACACACACTCCACACTCAATTGTTAAAAAAACCTATTTGAATTACATACATACATGCGGTAGACTCATAGTAGTCATTGGATAAATGAAACTTTGTGGAATAACTAATGGAATTCCTTTCCCAATTTAAGAATAAACTTGATTTTTTTTAGTAGCATTCTATATTCACTCGTTTAATCTTTAATTTATCATGGTTAGAATATAATAAGGTGAACAAAGAGGTCATTTTACTACTACAATAGTGTTTTCTATGGAGCGCTTTTCATTAATGTTGTACATGTTTTGGTAATATTAGGTACATTAGATGAGTTAAATTTGTTACTCGACTTATAATTTTGTCCATTCATGGTTGTTCCATTCAAATTTGTTATTAAAGGTCCAAAACAGAGTAAAACGAACCAAATCGGAACCAAACCAAAGTTGTTTGGAGGTTTCGGTTTTGAAATCTCAACATCAATTAAAATGATTAAGTTGTTCAATTAGTCAAATCGAACCGATTTTGACCCTAATTTTGTTTTAGTATTTCACTCTTTAGTTTTTTCTTTTTTTAGGTCGTGGACCAGAAACATATCAATCAATACCCAATGATATTGATTTTTTTGGCGTGGCTCATATTCTTGACGAACTCTAAAATAGGAACGATTTCACTTATTAAAATGAGCCGGAAATGATCTAGAAAGAACCCCATAATATGATATTGTTCCTGTATTATCTGATTCCTGTGTATTGATGAACTCCTTTCATCAATGGATGGATAACTTTCTTTATTTGTTTATCCTCCTTCATCTATTAGCATTTAGCACTTAACCCCCGTTATCATAAAACCTTCAAACAGACCCCTTTAACTTTTAATTGTTTTTTTTGTTTTTGTACTTCGGAAATTCCTAACATAGTTCAAAGTGCAAGAAGAGTCATTGCAGACATAAACATAACCATGCTAGTACGTAGCGATAGTAAACTAGATTCTAAGGTGACAAACACCCATGTCATCTTAACTTTTAATTTGTATCCTCTTAGTATTCTATCCGTTTGGTTTTGGTTGATCATGAATCATGATGTTATCCAAAAGTTGCCAATTACTAGAAATTTCTTTTGTTTGTGAACAAATTACTATTCTTTCATACTGGGTTTCTCATTGCGATTCTAATTGGAACTTAAAAGATGCAACATGACTAAAAAGAGGAACGAAGACTTAGAGAATTGCAAGTGGTGTAATGAACCCAATAGAGGGTTTAGAATGGTATTATGAAGTTATGATGGTTACTTACTCTTCTCAACTAAAATTGGTTATTTTCAATTAAACTTTTAGTAGTTGTAAAAGTATGTACAATAGTGCTAGGGAAATAAGATAGCCAAAAAGTGGTTTTTATATTTTTGCTAGGCAATTTTCAAGCGCTTCCCCAACAAATTATGTATCCTTCCTCTATTGCTTTAAAAATAATATTTATGTGGCCCAGAGAAAAGAGAGAAAAGTCAGGGGAGAGAGAACGGAATCAAAAGAGTACTCTATTGTGCAAAAAGTAATAAACTAATAAAAGGTTGGTGAATAGTGCCTCGCCCCATGTGGCGAGATACTGTAGTGCAAATTAGTTTGTTGATCCATTTGTCGAGGCTATTGCAATCCTTTTTGTGAGCTTTCAATAGGTAAAATAACTAAAAGTTGTGTTTGATGAGGCTGTTGTAAATACTCTAAGGGTCTACCTTGAGTTAAAAAGATACAGGGGTTACTTGATAAATGCTAATAAAAAAGGATGTATCCGTAATTAACCCCTTATTTAAAGAATTAATGGATTTTTTTTTAATCAGAATTAAATCGGATGTGTTTCTTCCGAGAAAAGTAAGAACGTTTCGTGACGGCACCGGCATTGGTAGTCAATAATACGACGCCGCTTGGATTGGATAAGGAGATGCCGTTTCTAATTGGTCTTGGTTTGAGTGACTTGTGTACCGTAAATGCTGAGGAGTTTTTCAGTGCCAAGCGGGCACCATCCTACGTGGTGTTCGAGCATATATCTCGGCCGTTCAAAACACTTTTGGACGGCCCGGATTTAGAGAGAGAGAGAGAAATTTGGGCCATTCAAAACACTATTAGAAGGCCGGATGTACGTGCACGGGCACCGCGTGGTGCCGCTCGGTATACAATTTTTTTTGTAAATGCTGGGCTGGCATTCTTGGCACCATTAACTTTTGGTAAATGCTGGGCTGGCATTCTTGGTACCATAAGTTTTGGGAATTTTCTTTCCAAACAAAATAAATAAATAAATAACTTTTGGGAATTTTGAGAAAAATCTATATACAATAAAACCCCCCACTTTTCAAATCTTATACAACCATGAATTTTTTTATGTTTTAGTCCTACAACTTAAGAGGCAATGTGTTATTATGTGTTTGGTTCTTTTACTTTTTTGCAAAAGAAAATGATTGTGTGCGAGCGTGCTAGAGAAATCCTTTAAATCTTCTCTCTCAGATTAACTTTGAAAAACCAAATCTAATCAGACGATTGTGTTTGAATGGTTCAATTACCTCAATCAAGAGGATTTTTCTTTCAAAGTGAAGAAATATAAACCAATTTACTTAGGAAATTAAAGAACAATAAAGAAATAAGGTACTTTGATTAATAAATCAAAAGTAAACTTACTTCGAAATCTTCTTCAACTTCAAATAGAAAGACAAAACGAATTTCGAACACTGGATTGTTACAAATACTACTTTCATCTACTTCCTAAACTACTTTCCTAAACTACTTCGAACTGAGTCGAATCCCTAAACTACAATTCTAACTGCCATAGAACAAACCAAGCATCATTTTTGCTGTTTGTTGAAGATTTGTCCGGGCTTTTCATTCTTTAACTTCTTCTATTTATAGACCTTGCTTGCAGTTTAATCTTTCCGCTCGATTTCTTGACTTCGAACTTCATCATTCCATTTCAAAAGATTGTTTCTTCCCTCTAAAAAGCATTTGAACTTTGAATCGCTTCGAATTCCCTCCAGAGACATTTGAATTTGAATTTGCACGGTTACTCATTCAAATCACATTTTGCACATAATTAATTTCAAAGAATAGTTGCCTTGCATGACCTACTTCATGCGTAAATCGTTTCAACTGCCAATTGCCCAGTTTTACACATTTACACGTGTAATTCATGTCCTTTAGCAGTTTGTAATGTGACTTCGAAGTCCATTTCTTCATTCATTCTTTGGCTATAACTGCCAATAACTGCCTTTCAATCTAGAAAACAATACGTCCTCGTATTGATCTTCTTATACACTATTAATCCAGTGTTTTTTACTAACGACATGTTTCCAACATTTGAAATTTCTGACTACGTGTCAATTAATTACTGGATGTGTTAATTCTATATGTAAACATTATGTTAAAATTATATTTGTATATGTAGCTGTTCACATTTTCTGAATTGCAGTGCTTCTAAATATGATTACAACTATTATGTCCTTTGTTAAAGTTCCCGGCATGTCCCCTTGTCAGGAAATATAAAAGGTTCCTGTCATGTTATTATTGTTCTATGCTACTTTTTATTAGAATGTTACGTAAAACTCACAAAGATTTTTTTCCGATAAGTGCAAAATTTATTAAGCTCAACTAAGAATGAACCATATTTTAGAGATTATCATTCCAATATAACACCAAAACAAAACGGCCAACAAACCAAGACAAAACAAAAACACAAACTATAAAAAAGTAAAAATCCTCTCAGTCAAGCCCCAACTAGAGCAAAGAGCTTTGTTCTTCAAGGAGGGCTTCAAATTTTTTCTGGAGCTGAGAAAGTCTCTGATCTCAGTGCAAATACGATGAGACACCTGTTAATTTTGACCCAGTAGATACACCTATGAAGATTCTTGAGTCTATTTCCCACAATAAACCATATAATACACCAGAGGCCTTTCACTTTTGCCCTTAACATTAGTTGAGAACCACTCCAGTGTTGGGATTTTAGCAGAAATTCGATGATACCCACAACACACACATATTGAGATCCAACACTAAACAAGTATTAACACAAAGGAAAAACAAACGTGACACGAGAGATTTACGTGGTTTGGCTCAAAACCAGCCTAGTCCACGGGAGAGAGACACTCCATTATATGAGCACTAGAGAGATTACAACATTTGTGAGACAAAAAAAATACTCAACCCGACACCAATATCCGAGCCCTAAAGTTATACACACTTCCCCGCTCAGCCGGTGTCCATGAGCCCCAAATTTCACGGGTTACCCGCTCACTAGTATTTTTCTTTACCCTCACAGTGTATGATCACCGTAACACCAGAGGTGGTGCCCCGTCTCTCTACCTCTCAATTTCTACATTTCTCTTTTTGTCTGCCTCTACCTATATTCTTCATGCTCCATAAATAGATGCATATAATGCATCAGTACATACAAGCATCCAAAAGACATGCAATTTGGCTTTCAATCCAACTAGATGCTCCTAGTCAACATCAAATCCAAAGCACCAAAACTTTCGCGCTTGTAAATTGGGATGTGGACAATCAGGAATCCTTTTATCACATTCAAGCCACATTTGTTGACTTATCCAAGTGTAAACCATATTCCAACAATCTCCACCATGGTGAATATTTGGCAGAATCATCATGCGCAAGCAATTCTATAATTGTCTGATCAAAAAAAGCAATTCTATAATTGCTCCACCAATACCAAAACCGGTATAGTTGTTAACCATTGGCCAAAAAATGCGTCCCAGCATCACAACTACACATTCAGAATAAGGATTTGTGGTCTGTCTCCTTTATTCTCTACCACGGCCAATGTTGTGTAGCTGACCCGAACTAACTTTGCTAGTTAACCCAGAGTGGGGTCTTGATCCACCCATACTCCACCAGCAGGAAATTTTCCCCTCACACATGTCTGCACCACTGGAAATATTTTGCAAGCATCCCATTTCCAGTCACCATCAAGTTTTAACTAGACGAACATATCTCTCACTTCATTAAGACCAACCTGCCATGTGTGATTTTTCATGGCTCCAAATAAAAAATCCAGCAATGAGATTTTTTTTTAATTTTTTACTACTTCTTTGAGACAAGTCACACCACCCAAAAAAGCTAATACCTTAAGAGATTGTGAAGACATCTCTAAGATATTTGCCTGCAATCGAGCCACGAAGATTCCACCAATCCACGCCCTGCTCTTGTCAGCTCTCCTCATTGTAGCTGACAAGAGCAAAACCTGCTCTCCACGATGCAAATATGCAATGCAATCCTCTTGAACTAGATATGGACCTGTTGTATTCCTCCAAATCTACCATCAAAACATTCTTCCTTGTGACTTTGATCTTGCCAGTGTGTAAAACAAGCATGTTATGAACCATGGGCTCTGATACCAATTTGTTAGGATTTTAGCGAAAATTCGGTGATACCCACAACACACACAGATTGAAATCCAACACTAAACGAGTATTAACACAAAGGAAAAACAAACGTGACACGAGAGATTTACGTGGTTTGGCCCAAAACTAGCCTAGTCCACGGGAGAGAGACTCCCCATTATATGAGCACTAGAGAGATTACAACATTTGTGAGACAAAAAAAAAATTACTCAACCCGACACCAATATCTGAGCCCTAAAGTTATACACACTTCCCCGCTCAGCCGGTGTCCATGAGCCCCAAATTTCACGGGTTACCCGCTCACTAGTATTTTTCTTTACCCTCACAGTGTATCCCCGCAACACCAGAGGTGGTGCCCCATCTCTCTACCTCTCAATTTCTACATTTCTCTTTTTGTCTGCCTCTACCCATATTCTTCATGTTCCTTAAATAGATGCATGTAATGCATCGGTACATACAAGCATCCATAAAACATGCAATTTGGCTTTCAATCTAACTAGATGGTCCTAGTCAACATCAAATCCAAAGCACCAAAACTTTCGCGCTTGTATTGGCATGTGGAAAATAAAAAATCCTCTATCACATTCAAGCCACCTTTGTTGACTTATCCAAATGTGAACCATATTCCAACATCCAGGACAGCCTCCATACCGCTAGACATCCCTTGAATGGTTGTGAACTAAACTCGTAAATAATCTAACGACTCTAATGGTCAAAATATGGAAGTAGGGTTTCGAATGGTGGATAATTTTTAGGCTGAGAGAAAAACAGTGAGCTGATGAAGATAGAGACTACATTGACATGGGGAGGAATAATTTAGAAAGGCACGTTAAGATGGATCTTTGGTAGTATTTTCATTTTTCTGCTTGTACTTGGTGATAGGTACTAATTCATGGAGAATTGTAAAGTGGGGAGAGATTTTTTTACTAAAGTTTTTTCCATTTATTGCAATTAATGAACGAACTTTGCTTCCCCTCCCCCATTCAAACTATTCCTCCCAATCTGTGTTTCTTGTTTAGTTTTTGGGTATGACCTTAAGTAGAGAATGAAGTTTTCGTTACTTAACTACGAAGTCCGTTGTTGTTTACAGCTAGCCATTGGTAGTGTGACGGAAGAGCTTGAGCAAAATGCCCATGCCTTGGATCAAATTTCTGCAAATTTTGTAACTTTTAACGGAACATAAGCAGTCTTCTTATGAAAGATGTTATTAGTAGGAATAATATTTTCCGCTACAAGGTTGCAAATCTTGTAATAGATGTGTAAGATTTTACTTGATATATATATATATATATATATGAATCCTGTTTTCTGTTAAGTAAACATGATGGGAGCTTAATGCTCTATTCCAAAATGAGATGGATACGAGTTCTTTTTTTTTGCTCAGAATTTGATCATGCATTGAGCTTCCGTGTCGCAACTGATTTGGTAAGCTGAGTGTCCGATGCACGGAGAACTACCTTCGGTCCCCCAAACTGACGCAGCGGAATTCACGAGAAACTAGTTAGCGTATTAGTTCAAACAAAGATAGGTATCGAATCCTCGAGAGTTCTTGAATCCACAAGAAAAAGAGATTAACTCTGAAATTGTTATTGAATAAAAGCTGTCGAATAATAAAGATTATACGCCCTTTTATAGGGAAACCCTAGCAAATACTACTAAAAAATAAAATATCCCGGAAATTGGGGAAACTCCCAAAAATTGAAAACTAGAAAGAAAAACAAGAAATTCCCAATTGAAAACAACGTAAACGGAATTACACGCTAGGAGTAATTCGTAATCTAAACATTACCTAAAATAGCAAAAAAAACTATATTGAAAGCCTAAACAAAGGAATGTGACCGAAATCCACCATGCGTCATGACTTAGGGTGGTGAGTATTGACCGCAACGCGATTCTACTTCAGACCACCAAGTTCGGGCTTATTCCGGGCTCGTCAATAAATTGCCGAATTTGGCAATTTTCAATTAAAAGCTGTTTGGGCCTCCGGGGTTTCGACCGGTTCAACTGATCATAGATTTGGGCCGCTTACTCGTGGCAACCTTCCGGCCACCCAATGACCTATAACGCTAGTCACTACTCCCACTGAGGCTAGAAAGTAAGCCCCACAACCCAAAGTGGCAAAGAACAAATAGAATTTGCTACAAAAGCCGGCTATCGGGGGTATTCCTGCGTATATGAGAACATAGTAATGGAGAAGGTGATAGTCGAAATAGGATTCGTTTTGGCTAGAGCGCACAAATCTGCTATATATTTGACCCGGGTTTGCCGTAATGTTAGAAACTATTTTGTATCGGCTAAGCATATTTTCAAAGAGTTTCATACAACTGTGTCAACCTCTAATTACTTCAATTGCTGCCACTTATCTACATAATGTACTAATGTTGAAAGGATCATCAGGCTTCCAAATTCCTTGACTACAACAATTTAGATCCTTCCAACACTTTATATTAAACTACATTACACAGACCTTAAGAGATTACGAACACCGGTATGAAAAATAAGAAGTATGAGAGGGGTTCATCTGCAATAGAGGATTTTTAAGTGCTATGAAGGAATACGGTCGGTTTCACTTCCGTTGAAACACTCCATTCACTGATATCTGCTAATCAAGCTTTTAACATATCTTTTCATGAACCCGGGGGAGTGATGTGCACCCCTCGGCCGTCTGTTCGTATTTTGGACTCCTTCCGTCTTTTTTCAAATATCCCATTTGAAAAAAGTACTCCTTCCATCCTTTTTTTGAAAGTACATATATAAACAAATCGATTTTACGGGGATGAAAAAAGTACTCACTCCGTTCTTTTTTAAATGTCCCATTTGAAAAATATGGATTTTCTTGGACGTAAAAATGTACTCCATTTACATAGAAGTCTTTTAAATTTTACGACAAGTTTTTGACGCTGTTGCCGGAGACTTATCAATTGTTCTAGGAAAATCTAAAGATACCTTAGCTGACTACTCTTCCACTGGTTAGGTTTAAGGTTTTTCTTTTTTTCCTTGTATAGGTTTTTTTTTTTCCTTGTATTGTTATTATTATTTTCTTTTTTTCTCTTCTCCAGAGAGAGTCAACATCTCCTTAGATAAGCATACTTATAAAGAAAGATCGAGATACTGTCAGTCAACCAATTAATGTGATGAGGTACAACAATTAGTAGAAAACAATCGAGTTAAAGTTGTATCTATGACTGTCAGTCTAACCAGAGAAATGGGAGTGATTGACACAAGCTCCTCCAAGCCCAATTCAATATAGATATATGTACCACATATTTCTGACCTAATTCGGAATACTTTAACGATGAAATCTTTTTTTTTTTCCATCTTAACTTGCACCTTTACGAATGAATGAAAGCGAACGAGTTGTTAATTTTAAACTTAAATAGATTCAACTGATCTTTAGTTGATATTTATCATAAAATATAGAAATCCATAGAAAATCAATTCTAGCAAAAAGAAGCAATAATTCACACATTAGAGAACAAGTCGTAAGCTCCATGAAAGAAAGGATGTTCTAAACAAGAAACATTGCCATTTGCCTTCGCATATTCAGACCCGGTGCATCAGTAGGCATTTCCCCGCTCTTCTTTGCTTTGATTTCCTGCAATTCATCCAAAATTTACGAATCAGAACAATAAGAACTAATGTAATGAACTAGCATATAAATATGTATAATTCACCTGTCGCTTCAGAAGAATACAATCTTTCAATGCCCTCGTGAACATCTCTTCCTTCTCAGGTGGATCATACCTCTGAAAGAAAATGGGTGATCGCAACGCAGTAAAAAAAAAACAAAGAATGTGTAGAGACTGTTATGCTCGGGCCATCCCTTTCATTTACACTAGTATACCAAAATAGCCTAAAGTTCCTATATGCAGCTATCACGCTGCAAAATAACTAAAATAGCCTAAATCCCACTTTAGTACAACAGTTGTGAACCTCTTTGTTCCACGGACGAAGGGTAAACAGGTAAATACACATTTTTCTAGAAGTTTCCTACCTAAATTTACTGTATTTCACCTATACCAAACTATGTGGTATACACATTCTTAAACCTTTAGTTTCATTCCCATGATATCATCTAGTATAACTGAGTGTATCTGCTAATATATTGTAACAGTTGTCATCAAAACGCTTCAGATGAGGAATTTTCTACAGCCGTTTTTGTTTCGGGTTATTTTCCACGAATACTCGCAAGTACGAAAATGATTTCAGTGAGAGAATTGAACAGGGCTGGAAATACAAAATGTCATACAAATACCCTAGATACCATTCATTCTCAGCTACGAGAATATAAAACATAAAAGTTGGAATCCGAAATTTTTTTTCTAATGAACACCTGACTACTAAATTTGCATTAAAACTCTTGCACACATGGAGAAACGCCTGAGCTTCAGAAAGGGGAAAAATAAGGAACAGGAACTACGATATCTTACCGGGAGGAACCCCAGCTCGGACCTCTTCCTTGCAGTATCATCCTCAAGCCTCTTAAGCGCTTCGTCATCTATCCTCGGAATGTCCTCCTGTTAGGCAACAGCATAATAAATTCAGTCAGACTAGTTTAAAAGGACAAAAAACAACTTCTTCTCCAATAAGCTCCTCAGTCCAGTCTCATCTTCTTGGTAGAGTTGCAATTTGATGACTCCAATTGCAGTTTAGGCTCTATCTGACTCATACCATAATACAAGTGAAACATACCATAAATGGAAAAAAAGATAGCAAAAGCTACCCATACCCAACCCACTCGATCCTTAGGAACCAGGCTATCTACCGCTTTTAAACCTGTTTGCATAGGCTCGTGCACAGATTTACGTTCAATAATCCCAGGGGCTTTCACTTCGACACATCAACGCTCGTGATCGCTTAGAGACCCTCTTCCATCATTAGGCACTCCCAACGCGTCGACCACACAACCTAGCATAGCCTTTCCCGCGGGAAAAACTTGGATGACGCTCATACAACTTAGTGTAAAGATGACAGACACTTGTCACAATTCTGCCCTTATGAGAGGTAAGCAAGACAGTCAAGGATTTTGCCTCCTTGGGAAGGAGTGTCCCGAGACCTGACGCAGAGCGGCAAGAACTGGAGAGAAAGAAGGTAATGTTAGAAGGCGGCGTCCAGTAGCAGCCGAATTCCCCCTCTTTTGAGAAAAGGCTTCGAAAGAAGGTAAGATAAAACCTTTCGATTGAGGCGAAAGAGCACCGGGCCCTCCTTATCCGAGATCCTAAGAGCTTGACTTTATTTAAGAGTCCGCTTTTCTTGCACGACGCTTGTTATCTTTTTCTTATAAAAAGAGTAACCTTCCCCAAATGAGCATTTCTAACCGATCATTTTTCTAAGAATCCGTAGCCTTCTTTTTTTCTAGACCGATGTAATAAAACTGCTTGAGCTAGGCCCATAACCACATAACGTATATTTATTTAAGTCCACTCACTTCGCATCCTTTTCCTGGAATGAAAATTGCTTATGTGTTCGACTCGGATTGCAAATTGAGCGACTTTGATAACATAGAAGTCATGCAACCATGTGAATATACTGATATTGTGCTAAAAAAAGCATCTCAAACCTGATCACAAGCATCAAATTTCGGTCAAGTGGTAGCATACTCGAAATGGAACACCTATAGGGCGAAACTGATTCCAATGTTTTTGCAAATGCACAAACAAACACCACAGGTATTCATTGTACACATGAGCAGACAAGATATATAGCATACAAGCTTTGGAAAAAATAAAGAAAGAACCATCTAACATCTTCGATACATTGCATTTGTATCTCATCCTCAAGCCTCTGTTACTAATCCATTAGTCTCACATACCCATTGTGCCAAGTCAAAAGATTATAAAACATAATAACAGTTGGAAACAAATACAAACACCAGACTACCAATTCCATAAAAACTCTGATTCTGTGTACCTTACACTTGAACTGCATAGAGAACCAAGAAATCTAGCAACGTAAATATATAGCTCTAACACTAATGTAAAATGTTTGCCAAACCAAGGGATTAAACAACCCCAGTTATATTGTTTAGGGGAGTTTAAGATAACATCCCTTTTATGCGTGGTAACATCTACACACGGAGACACACACAAGCTTCAGAAAAAACAAAGGACAAGATCTTACCGGGAAGTACCCTAAATCGCTCAACAATGCAATCCCTGAATTGACCCTTGCAAGCTCTTCGGTCATCCACGCAATTGTTTCCGTACGCTCCTGTTAGGCAACAGAACAATAAGGCCAGTACAACAAGTTTTACTAGGACAAAACTAACAATTTCATTAATAAGCTCCCCAGCCCCGTCTCAATGTCTTCATCATCAATCCGAAAAGAGGGGAAATGAGAGAGTTCCTATGGTGACAAAATAAAAGCACTTAATTTATTTACCAAGTCAGGTAACCAGATAGGAAAGTGTTTTAATAGCAAAATTTCAGTTATCTTTATGTTCTTTGTGCAGTAAAGAACGAACGAAAGCGTGCGAGAAGCATTCAAATTGCCTTGAGCTTGAGACTGGAGGGGGACGCTAAGTCTGTACCACCCCATCACTCCAGTTTCTCTACCCTCCCCTTCTGCTTCCATCCCAAAATTATCGTCTAAGTAAAAAATAAGGAAAAAGGAGTAGCCATTGGGTTCTCAAGGCCTTTACAAATTGAAAAGGAGCAGATCTACCCCAAATTTTTGAACAAAACTTAACCCCGTAAATTGTGAGTAAAACCTAACCAATTCAATATCATATATTCACTCCACAAACCACAACGCAAACACGAGAGAGATAGATAGATAGATAGATAGAGAGAGAGAGAGAGAGAGAGAGAGAGAGAGAGAGAGAGATTTTAGGGCCTGCAGATGAATATTTCAACATCTATTCAGCGTAAAATAACAAATAATCACCCAAACCCACCATTGATCTCCAAATTTTCCCCCCCAAATTGCTAGGTGCATACGATTCTAAGATTCACCAAGTAATTTGATGATTCCTACTGCTGTTTAGGCAACTACGCAACTCGTACACTTTGTGCCCATCATTATACAAGTAAACCAAACCGCTCTCATAAATTCGTACAACTCAGATTGCTATTCATATGACTTTGAAACACTCATTAAGAAGATGATAAATTGTCTCCATGGTGGCAAATATGCATCTCAAATCTGTGCATATGCAAAGTAAAATACATTTTCAAATACAGTATTCAAAATGGCTGCAAAACTAAATCCGGTATAAATGTTTAGAGGCTGTTATGCTAACCAAATCCTGTATAATTGTTTAGAGGCTGTTATGCAAATAGCATCAAAGTGATGCATGGATACACTTGCGCAAATGGATATGCACGCGAGCTTCAGATAAAAAGCAAAAAGTGAGAATATCCTACCCCAAGCTTTTCCATCAATTTCGCCTCCTTTTCCACAATCTTCTTAAGCTCCTCATTCTCTTTCTCCAGCCTCACATTCTTTTCAATCCATTCGCTATTTTCCTTTTCCACAATCTTCTTAAGCTCCTCATTCTCTTTCTCCAGCCTCGCATTCTTTTCAATCCATTCGCTAGTTTCCTTTTCCACAATCTTCTTATGCTCCTCAATCTCTTTCTCCAGCCTCGCATTCTTTTCAATCCATTCGCTATTTTCCTGTTAGCAACACAAAAAAGGCAAATTTAGGCACGATACAACACGTTTTGAAAGAAGAAAACACAAACAATTCCGTCAATAAGCTCGTCCAGCCTCATGTTTTTTATTATTTATTGAAAAATCAGTCCGTAAATTGTTAATAAAAGCTAACCGATTCAACTCAGATAACATATTTGGCCATAACATGTGAACAAAAGAAAACCGACTCAATAACAGATAATGAACTCGCAAACCCTAACTAAATTACATGTAACACACACACATAATGAACCATGTAGGCTACTACTATTAGCTTGTTCTTTAAGCATTTTGGGTCATGTGGTGTTGTTTGTGGACAAATCAGGGTATTCGGCCAGTGGTTTACTTGGTGCGTTACAATGGATATGCATGCGAGCTTCAGATAAAAAGAAAAAAATGAGAATATCCTACTATCAACTGCTTCTTCTCCTTTACCGTCATCTTCTTAAGCTCTTCCTCCAACTCCTCCATCTTTTTCTTCAACCTCGCAATTTTTTCAATCACTTCGCCATCTTCCTGTTAGCAACACAAAAAAAGCAAATTTAGGCTCGATACGACATGTTTTGAAAGAAGAAAACACAAACAATTTCGTCAAGAAGCTCGTCCAGCCTCATTGTCTCTTATAGAAGATAATGACCTCGCAACCCTAACACAGGAACACGAGCGATCAAAAACAGAGAGATGCAGCTAACCTCATAGTCCACTTCGTCGTCGTAATCGAATTCCTCGCTACACTCCGTTCCGTAGGTTTCAATTTCCATTCCAGCCATTCTCTCTCTCTCTCTCAATCGATTCCGATTAGCCTTTCCATTTTCGACTGATCTTGAAGGGTATATATGGAGGGAGGCAAGAAACACACACCGCTCGATAGGAAGCGGTCGTCCAGTGGCGCAACACAAGATGGGCACGTGTCACCCCCGGTTTCTTTAAAAAAAAAACTGATCGTCCTTATGAATAAATACTACATATGTCGAGAAATTGCATCTCCTCAATGGTAGCAGAGCGGTAACTTCATGGTCTTCTGCGCGTGTCTTTGCGGGTTCAATTCTTGAACATTTTCTTTTTTCGCCTTATATATGTCGTTTTTTTTCTGAACATAAATTATACAGTATATTCCAAACTTATTGAGGTAATAATCGTTTTCCCCTTATATGTCGTTCTTTTCTGAACATAAATTTTCTCATTGTTCTTACAATAATGATATAAAATGATGAGAGTAGAGTAGTTGTCTAACTTAGACATACTCTTATTTTTATTTCAGATACCATTTACAGAGACCTTAGGCCTTATATAATTTTTTTGGCTAATATAATTAATACTATTACCTATTTATAGTTTCTGTAAATGAATTGTGAAGATTTGGAGATCAACAACCTACCATCTATTGTTTTGAGTGGAGCCACATAGAGGGGGTGTGATAGGCGTCACCCGCACTTCCGAACACGTATTATATGGTTTTAAACTTAATTTTCTTCTTCATATCTTTCCGCATATATTGTAGGAAATTGTTTGGCGAATAGGTTCACACATTTCTCTGCTTTTTTTTTTTAATGTATACTCCTATTTTTTGGAGATATAGAGTTAATTGTTGTTCAGAGAAAAGCCAGATACGAAATCGATATCAATAGATATTTTTTGTTCTCTTTATTTTTTAAATTTTGTCAGTAACAGTATGTCTTTTGTTTTGAGCTTAGGTATTCAATTGTGAATTTCCCAGATTGATGGATATTCACAGTATAAGAATAAGTGTGCAAACAATCTCGAGACAAAATTATTACATGTAATAGAAAATGCGAAGGAGTTTAAGTTGTTCAATTGTGAATTCCTGTGGATAAGTTTGTGAACTGATTTTTGAGGGCTAGTTGTTCAATTTTTTTGGGTTAGTGTTCAAATATTTATATGTAGGGTGTTCAAATATTTTTAGCTTGGGTGTTCAAAAAGGACAAAACTTACTACTATTTATAAAAAAAATTACATGTATTTTTGTCACAACTTCCAATCTAAAAGGAGTTGGTTATATCCTATTTGTGTTGTAGAAAACATAAAGAAAGATGTTGAATTGTTGCAGACATCGAATGCTGAATGAGTTAAACACTAAGGCATTAGCAAATACAGATTTGTGGGCCCTGTAATGAGTAAGCTCAGTACTACACCCCTGTAGTGAGCAATCACCGCTGTCCGTTCGACAATCAACAGTCCCGATAAAGTACAATTATCCTACATGTAAGATACTTATCTTTTATATAAGATAATTCGGACTGTTGATTGCCGAACGAACGGCCGTGTTTGCTCACTACAGGGGTCTGCAGGCCCCGATTCCTAAAGCAATACCACATGCCCCGTTGCATAATCTATCCCATGTATTCCGAACAAACCAAAAGGGCCATAATTAAAAGAAACAATATCAATTTGAACCAGCCCCCCAAAATGGATAAAGGTACAAGATATGGAGTGCTTCTGATGAAGTGGCACGCTTAACTTATTCTTTTATCTAGATCATTGATCTGCTTTATGTAGAAGTTAGTAGCATTAACTTTTTCACCACAAAGCCGAAGGAATCCTCTCTGAAAGGTAAAATATTACACGATATTAGAACCAAAATTCCAGAAACCTGAAACGAAATGTTCAATAACATCTGAATTGGCTTATGAAATTGCGTCATTTCTTTCTTTTTCAACAAATTAGGTCTACATGATTTCACAAGATCAAACATGACGACCTAGATTTTTATGAAACCAAAGATAAATAGATCTCCAAATTTTACAGTTGATGAACCCTAAAACCTCCATATAAATATAATGACTTCAAAAAATTATCTATAACCAGATAATCTTTTTCCGCTATTTCATAATCCCCCCCCGAGCCGCGTACCTAAAATCACAAATTATGTGGGAAGTATACAATATGGCAAAATAATAGCTCAAAACCGATTGGATTAGCTTAATCAATGACATAACCGGATATCATACGTGACCTCGTACCCCTTCTTCCTTAGTACACAAACTCGGGCCACAATCCCTCAACCAAGCTCTCTTTGGCTTTCCGGAATGTATCGAGCAAACTATTAGCCGAGCCCACTGGTTGTATGTACAAAGTAGCACCGTGGCATTCAGCCACATTTTGTATATGCAAAATAATATCAATGAGTCATGATTCCAAGTGATTTCAAATAAGACTACACGGAATCCAGTGATGGCAAGATATTGATAGATGAGTACAAGAACGGAGTGATAAAGAAAATACTACAGAGATAGCAAGCATAATGATTATGCTCCTGGTACCTCAAATGACGTTCATGGCGGTGGGACCGTGAATTTCATTGACAAGAATAACATCCTAAAATTGTACATTGATTGGAGTTGATCTCGCCATTGATCTCTTCGATCCTAATCCGCCATCAAGTTTCAAATTTCCTGGCAAAAAGGCCACTGGTTCTCATGACCAAGTATTCTATGTAACGCCCCGATTTTCAGAAGCATTAATTAAAACAACTAATTAGGATTAATTTAATAAAAACAGTTTCCATCAGAGTACACGTTGGAAAACGTGAAGTGCAGCCCATTACAAAATACTTAGTACGGTTTGAGAAATTAATATTACAGATCCAACACTAATAATAAAGGGGTGGGTCCTACAGATTAAGGTTCAACTCTGGATTCCATGGCTCCTCCTGAGCCTGGTCTGCCGGAAAACCCTCGGCTCCGAAATAACTGTCTCCTTCGACACCAACAGTACCTGCTTAATCACAGTCTGGCATAATACGTCCAAGTCGCGAAGCAACATCATAGTATTATACCAGGGTCACACGAAGTGTAACACCGTGAGCGATAAATCACTCAATAGCTACTCTAACCCTCCCAATCCTTTCTAAACATACAAGTACAACATATATGATTGAAAAGCAGTAATTAAAGGAATAAGCAGGAAATAAATCGTAAAGCAGAAATTAAACACATAGCTGATTTCATTACTAGCCATTAACTTACATATTCATCTAAGTTCTCAACCTAGAGAACTTTCCTCCCGGTTAACCACTAAGGAATATGACCAAACAGTGATTTACTCCCCCCTTGCTTGCCCTTCACTCGGGGGCCCCTACGGAAGGTATAAGTTACATACTTAATCCAGCCGTCAGCCGCCTCACAAAGATGAATTTCCCAGGGACGAAACTGTACCACTGGGCTACGTATTGCAACTGCCAGGTCCTGTAGGTATATAGCCGAAACTGGTCTATAATACTTCCACCCTTATAACGCCTCAGAATTCAAATGAAGCAAATCACAGAGTGTCATATCCTAGGGTTTCGAAATCAAGACAGACTGCCAAACAATCCTCCGAAACAATCACTTGGCGGAACTGCCATTCAACAACAATCTCGGGGTAACTCCCCATCAATTAATTCCAATTCACTTTTCCATTAACCTCACCGTCTATGTGATATCCGCGTACGACCTCCCAACCTGGGAACCTAGTTGTCCATTCTAACATTCAACACGTTTATAGAAAGTCCACTTAATAGTAAAAGAAAAGTGATAACGATATCACAAGAGTCATAACCGAATATCTCGATTCACAAGTTCACGAAATTTAAGTAATCAAAAACTAGGGGTCTAAACGTAATAAGTTCAAACTAAAGGGGGCCAAAATGTAATTTACTAAACTATTGGGGTAAAAACGTAATTTAAAGAAATTAAGGGTCACCAATGTCATTTTAAGTAAGTACAAGGGGGTCCAACATAATTTCACGACTCTAGGGTCCTTAGTGTAATTTACAAACTCTGGGGGCCATTTTGTAAATAAACATAATACAAGGGCAAAAAGGTAATTTTGCCACCGACAAGGGTAAATAAGTAAAAATACTTTATTTTAGTTAATAAAGTCCTAACTTGTCACAAAACGCAATTCCTTGATTTTTTATTAAGTACAAAACTACACATTATGTAATTTACACACACGAGGGCAAAATAGTCATTTTACACCCGAAGGGCATTCTGGTCATTTTGTTACACTCCTAAATTTCCAGTAGTGACATTTAGTTGATAAAAATAGGTTTCGTAAATAATACACAAGTACGCACGCCAAATTTCATAAAATTACACTTTAAACCCCTAACTTTAACACAACGATCGAGAACAAGGTTAAGCACAATAAATTCATGGAAAAACTCATATAAACAGTTAGTAAAGTATTAAACATGCTTGGAATAGTTAAAAACATGAACCACAATGAATCTAAGGTTTACTAAACACGAAAACACGGTTTGGGGTGAAAAGGGTCATATCGCGTTTTGGCTCGGGTTTCCTGAAACCCTTGACTTGGAGCTTTAACCCATCAACTCTAAATTACTCCTAGACTATTCTAACTAATTCAAAATCTTGGAATAGGTTGGGTACGAGTTTCTACCTTGTTTTGCGAAAATTTGGCGAAAAAACGGGTTTTGGCAAAAACCCGGTGGAAGGAGCTCTTTGGCCGGCCTTGGCTGGATTTGGTGGTGAAATGTGGGTACCTTGGACTGTGTTGGATGATCTTGAAGTGGAAGATGAGAGGTGGGAGCTTTTGGTTGATATTTTGAAGTGAAAACCCAATTTTCTTGACTTTTCTCACTCTAGAATTTGAAGGATGTTAATGGGGCTTTGTGTTCTTGGTTTGGGAGTTCTTGGGAGAGTTTGGAGGAGGAAGAGAGTGAATGAGAGGGGGAAGTAGCTGTTCTGGACGAAATTTGGGGTTTAGGAGAGTATAAAATGAGTTTTGGGTGGAGTTTGGAGTGTAGGATGGGTGAAAGAAGTACCATAGTGGGTTAGGAAGTGATGGGGGAGGGTGGTGGAGTGTGTGGCAGTCAAGGGGACTGATTTTGGCTGATGGGAGGAGGTAGAGTGTGGTATTGGTGATGGTTGGTGGTGGTTGGGTAGTGTAGGATGATGTATAAAGTATATGTAAACACATATGTGTGTATGTGTACTAGTATTGCTTGTGTATGTGTATAAAAGTGTATAATTATGTATGAAATGAATTTATAAAAATGTAATGCTCGTGATTAAAAAGTAAACGTGCCTTAGGGTCGAATTTGTAGCAATTTGGAAGTATTAGGGTATAAACCGTAGTAATTGCAAATTAAGGGCCCTAAATGCAATTAGAAATTAAATAATGAAATTAAAGTAATTAAAACGAAATTAAATAATCCTAAATTTTATTAAAAATTTCGGATTATTACATTCTATCTAACTATGGTCCACATTTACAACATTGGTTTCTTCTTCCATTTAAGTTCAACTAACAAAGCCAACAATGTCATATTTGCTTCAACTCTTACTCACTCCACACTTCTTTCTCTCTCGTAAAAGCAAATAATCCTCCTCACTCCAATTACCAACACACTTGCATAATATCACTATTCATCTTTTTTCTTAAATGTAACATCTCCCGAACCACATTACTTGCACACATCTTTCTTCCTTTTTCAAAACAACTTAAAAATAATGTTAACCTCAAACACAAATAAAATATGGGTTATCACATAAAATGAGCTACCTATTGGTCTACCTTTTGTCTAGATGTCTTTCAAAGTGCTAGTTGAAGTTCAACCAATTTTGATTCCTCTCTTTTTTTCTCACAAGTTTGGCAAATTTGTTGGCATTGTAGACAGCCTGGATAAAGGATATAAAAAGAATGGAATGAAATCACTGAAAAATTGACAAGATCACATAAGAAACACCAACAGGAGTTCCATATTACCTGGTGTCAAAGATAGTGATTGGGGTGATTTGTTTTGAATAAGTTATCCACACTATTAGGTAATGAGAGACCAGAAACGTGTGGTACATTTCTGACCAATACCTACAAATCATCCAAGTTCACTATAAAGCCTAAAAAATTAGTCAAAACATATATAATTTGTTCTGTAGTAAGATTGCAATCTTGAAAATGGGATTACATATGAGTTGTTGATTGCCTTCACCCAAAATCGACAACAAGCCAACAACAAAAACTACCAGAGTCACGATTAAATACAGATGAAAATGAACAAACTTATGTAATGCACCTCGGGTTTAATAATCACGAATAATACGGCAAGGGTAAAACTAATTCTATCTGTCACCTATATTTATTGTTTGTGTTGCGTGTCTAATTGAAAAGGGGTAGTATGTACCATGAAATTAGACCTCTCTCAAATTTCTTAGCTTGTCTAATTAAAATGAGGTTGCAATTTTGTTAGACCATATCCAGCTTAAAAAGTTGCAGATGATTTACACAGTCATGATGAATCAATAGTTGATAAATGGGGCATGATGAATCTCAATAAGAAACCTATAAGCAAGAGTTGCTTTGGCTTGTAGGAAAAGTTATTGCTGATCCTTTGTTCTGGTTATACCCTTTAATCATCCTATCCTCGTGTTCCTTTTATGTGGTTCTACTTCTACTCTTGAATCCTCCAGTCAGTTCGTCCATATGAATGGCTCACCAAACATTTGACTATTTAGCTCAAAACACAAAAAACTCAAACACATTTAGACAGCCCCAACAAGTAGCACCAATAATGACAAGTCCTATGTAAGAAGTAGCAAATATGTTCCAGGTTGAAGCACTTAGAAGAATTGACTGAAGATTATGTAAAGCTTCCTTACCATAAACACTAAAGGCGATTATCCTAAACAAAAGATAGCAGGGAATGAGCTTTACACGATCCAGGTTCACTTTCATTGGCATTAACAAGAAGATAAGAAGGGCGACCATCAAATACTTTTGGCATGAAGGACCATTTGAGGCCAGATGGAAAACCAGCACCACCACATCCACGTAAGCCTGACTTCTTCATTTCATCAACAATCCAATCAGCACCCTTGAGTGCTAGCTCTTTGGTTCTATACCAATCACCTCATTTCATGGCCCCTTTAAGAAAAGGATCATGCAAACCATACACGTTGGTGAAAATGCGGTCTTCATCCTTCAGGCCACCAACATGGGTTTTCTCAGGAGGTAGGGGAGGCTGTGGGGTGCTAGCAGTTATTGCACCTTGGGTGCTAAGTAATTTGTTGCCTTGGACCCACCTCTTGCTGAGACGCTGAGCCAAAGCCGTCCTATGAAGAGTAAGAATGTCGTTAAGGGGTGTACAGAATAACACCAAAGGAAACCAAAACGTCTTACAATGTTATGAACATTCTTCTAATTGACAGAAAATATAACACAATGCCTCAAGCAAGTGTAAAAGAGAGTAAAAAATAAGGCAAGTAAATACTAATAGATGAAACAGAATAGAAAAGCAGTGTAAGAAACATAGCGATTTATACTTTTATCATTTTCTAGAGACTCTGCAATCCCAGGTATCCCTACTAAGGAGGTCGATAAGAGAAGCAAGGTAGCCAAACAGAAACATGCCTAAGAGAACAGGAACATAATTGGGTTTAACAGTAAAGAGAAGTAGCCAAACTATCCTCAGTTCAGACATTGAAATTGTGGACAGTCTTACAGAAGAAAATATGGATGGAAGGTTTAGAGTGATAACATATATGAGTCATGTTGGTGGATATAGCAGCGGCCAAGGGTTCGAGCAAATTGTATAGAGGTAAGATGCAACTGTTTGTAATGTTCAAGAATATGCAGACATAGGGACAACCAACTCAATAGAAACCACCTTCATTCACCCCATTAGCACCAAAAAGATTACAAAAAAGCCTCACAAATAAGGCCCTGATCTCTTGAGGGTCATTCACAAATTGACCCTCTTCATTTTTAAGACAAATAATACGATTTCTATGACTTTTAATGGTGGCAAATTTGTGAAAGTACCTAGTATTACGCTCGCCAAGCTCTAACCACCTTTGTTTCACTCTTTGTGCCCAATGCAGCTCTTCATCTGCCATCAGATTATCCAACTCCTCCCTTAGGCCCCTTTCCTCACGAACCAAACTTCGAACATTCCTACTTCTCAGACCCTCTTGACCAATCGTCCTTGCACACCCAACAATTTCACATTGCAAAACACCCAATTTGTCCCTCAAACCATCCATCTTGACCTTTAAAGCTTTGTAGGACAGAACACCCCAGTTCCTCAGATGACGCATAAGGATAGGAGTTCTATCTATAGGGTTGGAATACTTTCTATCTATAGGGTTGGAATACTTGTTTTAGGGGAGTTTTTTGATAAATGAATTTTCACATAAGTGTTTTGTTGTACCCTTAGAGTGCTGCCTTTTAGGGCTTGGTTTTGAGCCCCATAGCTCGTTGATTGTGAGTCTTGGTTGCTAGATTCTGCAAGGAATCAGTTCCAACATCTAATTCATGTATAGTTTTGGCGTTGATCTGTGTTAATCGGGTCTATCTCCAATTGTACTTGTTGGAATCTCCAACCAAGTTACATTAGAACACCGATAATACATGATTCCTGGCTAAAATATTCTCCTGCCGTAATGTAGAACAACAGTCAATGTGGAACATGTTTATGGGTCTTCATTGCATTTCGAAAAGTTACTGGGATGGGAAAGGGAACACAAGTGAGAGAAAAATACACTAGAAATAACACCCAATTCAACTATACACTCCGTAGTGGCAACACGAGTGTCTTTTTTGTTTCCTCAGTCATCTAGAACGGGACTGTTAGTATTTTGGACCGCGTCGAAAATATTGGGCACATCAAAATTCTTAATCGGATATAGTTTACTATATTTTCAAAATGCATTATCTCAAAAAAAAAAAGGTTTTTATCTATTGTTGCAACATTTTCTATATCCATTTTTAGTGTTTTGAAAACATACTAATTAAATTGTATACTATTGACATGAATTTTGGCGTGCTTAATATGCTTAACGAGTTCTAAAATATAAATGGACCCAATAATAAAAAGCGGACTCCTCTATTTCCATCAGTAACCAGATAAAAAGACTATATTTTGACTTACACACTTCTCTTATCCCAATTTTCCGAACTACCAAATTTTCTTCATCCAACTAAGCCGTGATTGAAAATGTGAGGTGTCCTATCCCGCCTTGCACTAAGCCACCCACAAGATGATTTTTCTTTACTTGCTTCGACTTATTTTCTTTTTTTTTTTAGGTGACGGGAAATAAGTCGTACTTACAAAATGAGGAATTTTTTGAGTAGTTTCGTGATCCGAAACAATCTCAGTGCAAGTGATGGTATCTTACCGCAAGAGGAGTCCAGATTTTCCTCATTCGGAGTGGATTCTCTTTGTGCGTCGTCAATTTATGCATTCGTACTTATTAGGAACATTATTCGTCATTATGAAATCAAGGTCCGAATCTTGGCATAGGAAAAAAATTTCTTTCCAAGGCTACGCCTCCGAGGGGAAAAAAACAATGTAGATAGTTCACACTGTATTGCTGCGGTGGCATTGCAATGCGTTCATCATCCTAAATTAGGGAGTGTTCCACTAACTAGTTTTTTTTTCGAAAACTAGTTTTTCTCAAAAACTAAGACAAGTCATCCTCTCACAATACATCACATAAAAAAGTGTGAACACAAAAACTAAGCCAATTTTAAAACAAAACTAGCTTAGTGGAATGGGGCCTTAGTCTGGGGCTTTGAATATCCCTTCTTGAGAATTATTTATATATCTATGTCGTTTGCCCCTTTAAGTTTTTAGTTTTATTTTGTGTTTGTGTGCTGTTGTTTTATTTTAGCTTTGCTTTGATTACTAGGAAATTCTATTTGCAAAGGATAAAGATACGGGTACAGAAAAAAAAGGGACCGAAAATGTACCGATCGCGTTCGGGGACCCACTTTTGGGTCCACACGAGTGATCCGAACCGTTCATTGTTCTTAAAACATTTTTCCGAGGGGCCCCACAAAATTTCAGCTCAATCGGACGGTTGAAAGTGCTCGAACCAAAGTCTCACCGTTTGAATCAAAGAAAAACCGTTCGATTGAGCTGAAATTTTGTGGGGCCACTCGGAAAAATGTTTTAAGAACAAGGAATGGTTCGGATCACTCGTGATTTTGATGCCCCAACGCGCAAAAAAAAATTAGATCCAAAACGACGTCGTTTTGGCTCTAATTCCACAAAACCCAAAAGACGCTCTGGAAGAGAAAAATCCTCCACAGTCGACAGCTATGGGCCCTCCACAGCCAACAACGATGAACCCACCACAGCCAACTGCCGCCGTCGTTCCTCCATTACCGCCCACTACCGATGATGGCGCACCTCCGACTCCCACAACCGGTTATGGCGCAGCAGCCTCACCGAAACAGTAAGCTTTCTCTCAATCTCGAAAATATCTAGGGTTTTTTTTTTTCCAGATCTAGATCTCATTTTGGGTTTTTATGGATGTGATGATCATGTAGGTTGCTTCTCCAATTTCTGCACATCCCCTCGTGTGTTTAGTGCATTGACCATTCTAACTGAGTTTCTTGCATTGCTCCTTAACACGTCCAACTTCTGTTGTTTGTCGAAAAACCCTCCACAGCCAATTTAGGAGAAGGGATATTATAAACAGAGAGTAGTGATATTCTTTCCGGTTTCCAACACTTAGGAACTTGCAATGTTCTCGAGATGGGTTTTTCAACTAGCATTGTAACTCAAAAATTATTCTAAGTTGTCTTCATCTAAGGTGGATAATGGTGGGGGGACCATGGTGTTTTTCAACAAGTATTCTAACTCAAAAATTATTCTAACTTGTCTTCACCCGAGGTGGGTCATGGTGGGGGGACCATGGTGGGTCACTTTACTCTTTTTCAACAAGTATTCTAACTTGTTATTCTGGAATCTCAATAACCTCACTTATGATTATAAGTTTGTAATTTGGTAACCTAAAGCACCCATGTGCCCCTTAATTGACGTATATTTTCTTGTTGGATTCACATTTCTCTTATGTTTATTGTTATAGATGTGTAATATGCATTTTAACCTTAATATTTATTGTTATTTATTAGAATGGAAGAGGGTAGACTTCAAGAGTCTATAAAAGAGTTGTCGAAAGAGCATGTGATATCTATTGGAATGGAGTTTGAATCGGAAGATCATGCATATAGTTTCTACAATGATTATGGAAAAATTATGGGTTTTGGCATAAGAAAAGACTACGTTATAAAAAGCCGGGTAGATGTGATTAATCGGAAGTTTGTTTGTAGTAAGGAAGGTGCAAGATTAAAAGATAAGCGGTATGTGGTGGTGGAAATGCCTCGGAGTGAGACAAGAACTAAGTGTCCTGCGTTCATGTACATAACGTTGGACCGTCAAAAATCAAAATGGATTGTGAAACAATTTCAAGAAAGTCACAATCACCCTTTGCATCTACCTCAGTGCACTTATTTGTTGCGTTCTCAGAGAAAGATATGTGAGACACAAGCTCTGAATATAGAGATAGCTATTGATAGCGGTTTATCTCTTAAGGCGTCACATGATCTTATTAGTGCCCAATCTGGGGGGAGGGACTGTGTAGGGTTCATAAAAGAGGACCACAAAAGTTATTTGCGTGGAAGAAGACAAAGGAGCTTAGAATTTGGTGAAGCATCGGCTTTGTTAGGATACTTTCATAATCATTCGGCTTTGAATCCTTACTTTTTTTACGAAAAGGTGTAAGTAGAGCGAGACCTTGGCATGAGAAGATGGCGAAGAAGAAAAAAGTTAATCCCACACCTACCCTTCTTGGTCAGGTATTAATATTGCTTAAGTGCATATTTGAAGCTCTTTTTTTTTTTTTATATGAATGTGCTTTGCATAACATTTTTGTTATTGATTATCTTATGGATTAGGATGTTCCATTGGAAACCGCTCCATTGCCCTGTGTCCCACAAATGTTGAATTGTGAATTTGATTTGTCTTCCCAAACTTCATACAAGGTGTGAATTTGATTTGTCAATTGTAGATTTGACTTGAGGCTAGTCGATATGTTATTCTCTTTACTTGCTTCGACTTAGTTTCTTTGGTTTTTTTTTTTCTAGGTGACGGGAGATGAGAGGTATTTACAAGACGAGGAGTTTTTTAAGTGGTTTCGTGATCCGAAACAATCTCAATGAATTTGATGCCTTAATCTAACTACAATTTTAAGACGGAGGTAAGAACCTAGGAATTATTTATTGCTTTTGACTGGCTCAAGTAATATATCCTTGAACAATGGATTTACGCTAATCTGGTGGTCTTCCTTACAACAACAGGGTTGTTTGGAAAATACTGGACATGGATTAATTGGTTTGATTTTCCTATTAGGCTAAGTTAGTTTTTGACTTCTATTGACATTATCTTCTTGATTAGCTATTTTGGGTTTTGATAATTAGTCTTCTACTGTTTCTAATACTAAGTTTTGGTTTTAGGAAAGACGAGCGCGTATCATGAACACATACCGACAGACATTGCGGAGCAAGATATTGAGGACATGCCCATCCTAATAATTTTTGGACTTCTTGGGATTTTAGCCGATGTTTTTGTAATTTCTTTTCATTTTTACTGAAACATATGCCGATGATTTTCGGCTTATACATTCTCGGCAATATTAAACTGAATGCATCAATTCAATCTCTTGGTCTTTCCTTAATTGATAAGGTTTTTATTTGGTCTCCACAGAGTTGAATCTCTTGGTCTTTCTTCAATTTTCGGCTTATATTTTTCAAGGACATGAATGCTGCTGTTGTATAAATTGGGCGTGAAGTGAATGCTTTGTATAAAGATTGAGTTTTGAGCCAAAACGACGTAGTATTGTCCCTTTTATTATTTCCACGTAAAAAAACTCAAAACTGCGTCGTTCCACTTAATACAAAATGATAAGCCCCCAATATTGTATATATCCGGGCTTATCTAGCTCTTTTTGTTCACACACACGCGCATTTTAATACCTTATACGATTGATGTTGCGCGAAGTGTATTTTTGGAAGTTTCAGGTAAAACCGCGGCATAAGGCGCATTTGAAGCGCTTTGGGACACCTCCCAAGAATCCAAGAGCCAAGGAGTGAAGATTTGGCTAAGGATCAAGAAGACCAAAGATCACAAGATCAAGCCGGAAGACTAACGGCGTGTCCAAGACTCACAAAGACTCCCGGTGGAATCCGGGAGTGAACGAAGACTCACGAGACCAAGTGCTCCCCTTCCCGAAGCTCGCACGATGTTCGGAAGTGTTTTGGAAGATGCCCGGTAGCACACAAGGCCAATGGATGGTGAAGAAAGAAGAGGCAAGCTCAAACGCCTTAGTATTGATCTAGGTATTGATACTAGTATTGATAGTATCAATACCTCTGAAGAACAAAGCTGGACAGAACCGTGGGTATCGATACCCCCAAACTTGGTATCGATACCCAGGCCTTACGGGTAGCACTTTGCAGCTAGGTATCGATACCCCCAAACTTGGTATCGATACCCAGCAGTTCGGGGAATTAATGTAGTCCACTTGTTGGACTTTCCACTTATGGAAACTTTCACCTTTAATGCTTTTAGGATATTTTTGTGTGAGAGAAAGACTATATTGGCTCTCTCCTCTCTCCTTCCCACTGACTTCTTCTTTTATTTCTTTCTTAGTTTTTTAGCTCTCCCCTCTCTCCTCCATTGGAGGACTTTTGAAGCTCTCTCTCTCTAGAATTCCCGTGTAACCGTTAACCTCACGTAAGTTTGTCGTTTATTAATCTTGTTACTCTTGCTTAGCTCTCTCAATATATCTAGTTTATTTACATTTTCACCAAGTATTTAGTTTATGTGTTGTTCTAGCTATTTCCTTGGAAAATCCTTGTTTCTAAGTGTTGTTTGTTAATTTCTCAAGCATTAATGTTGTAGGTACACTTAAGATCTTCATTAAAAATCAACTTTCAAGCTTATTAATCATGTTTTTAGTTTTCTTCCAATTTTTAGGGGTATTTACTAGTGTAATGATCGAGTAGTCGTTATAGGCTCGGTCATGGGGTGATTAGCACCCCGTGACTTAGGTTGATTCACTCTCCTCGCCATAATGCAAACATTGCATGTTAATCAAAGAGTCAGAATTCACTTTATGTATCAAAATTGGGATTTGTTAATCCCGTTGATCACACGTAGCCAAGGGCTTGACCACTTGGCACGTGTGATGCTTCGGGCGATGTCAATCAAAATGTTTGTATAAATGGCACAAGAATCCTACTCTTTGAGAAACACAATTTCTTGTCAAACGAGTTTAAGTACCAAATCTTCCGTTCGGGGTCGTTTAACGACGTCCCCGAGCCGGTTATTTTAGAGGAGAATGAATTGGCCTAAGCCATGGGTGTTGAAAACCCCTTGACTTAGCCTTGTTTTAATTAGTCTTTTTAATCTTCCAAGTCTTTCACGAAGTTAAGTGAATTCCACCCCCAAACTACAAAAGCCAAGTTTGCCGCTTTAAGGCTAAACCTTCATTCGCGAAACAAATCAACACGCGCTGCGCATTCGGTCTCTGTGGACTCGACCCGGACTTCCGGTTATCATGCTATCGCCGGCCTAAACCCTACGCTTGGGGAATCAATATTGGAATACAATCCAAGGGCGCAAGCACAAAACGACGTCGTTTTGTTTTAATTTTCTTTCCGGGTAGAAGACCACAAAACGGCGCCGTATTAATTAATCCAAAACGAGAAAAACGACGTCGTTTTGGCTCTAATTTTTTTTCCGCGCGTTGGGGCATCAAAACGGCGTCGTTTTTGCCCGCACTCCTTGCACAGCATCCCTGAGTCCCCTATATATAGCCTAGATCCATCTTCTATCCATTCGTTAGGGTTAGGGTTACAGAAACGAAGAATGTCCGCGGCGGCCGCCTCTGCAGGCGGCGAAGACGAGGCCCGTAAGAACGACGATCGAAAGCGAAAAGAAGCAGAAAGATCACGGAGGAGGAGAGCCGACAAAAAAGCAAAGGATGAGGCAGAGAGTAAGAAGATGAAGTTTATGGAAGTGTATATCGCGGAGCTGGAGAAGAGCCTCGAGTCTAACAGTGTAGCAATTGCCGCTTCTGTGGTAATTATTTATTTGATTTTGTTCAGTTTTTTGTTGAATGTTTTTCAGTTTTTTTATTTTCACTTCTCTGTCCAGGCGAGTAATCAGAGTTTGGTAGCCGAGAATCAGAGGTTGAGGAATACGGTGCTGAAGAACAACGCAGACCAGGTATAATTTGACATATATTAACTCTTGATATATTGTTGTTGACACATGCCCACACTGAATTCTTGCTGTTTCCTTTTTTTTTTTTTTTTGCAGATTTTTCATTTTTCATTTTTCATATAAATTGATTTCTTAAAGTATTCTTTGTTTAATCATTCTAATAGATTTTGTATATCATTTCATTCTATACTTTTCATCTCTAATATTACAACGATTCTCATAAATTGGCGCAATGAGATGTCAAAAAAATAGCCACCACTGGCCATCTGAAACTCTCCAATGTGTAATATCCAAATTCATAAGTGGCTAAATCATGAATTATATGGATTATACTTTATTAATTGTTTATAATTTTGATTGATAGAACCCACAACGGAAGACGAATTTGAAGGTTTAGGGATAAAATTCAGTGTTCTAAAAGTCGGGACTAGTCGGCGCCGACTAAGTCGGGGTCGGGGGCTCTCCGAGTCGACTAGGGCCTAGTCGGTTGATTTAGTCGCCGGATGACTTAGTCGGGCTCAAGTCGGCGACTAGTCGGACAAGTCGGTGACTAATCGGGCAAGTCGTCTAATCGGAAAAGTCGCGAATCGAAAAAAAATCGGACAAGTCGGCGACTAATCGGAAAAATTGGGGG
Source organism: Vaccinium vitis-idaea (assembly GCA_963854785.1). Taxonomy (NCBI): domain Eukaryota; kingdom Viridiplantae; phylum Streptophyta; class Magnoliopsida; order Ericales; family Ericaceae; genus Vaccinium; species Vaccinium vitis-idaea. Next base: position 4,686,421 of record OY978226.1, on the reverse strand, counting down.
AAAAAAACAGAATTTGCTAAATTTTTGGGTCAAACTCAAAAGTGTGGATGATGTACAATACATTAAAAACAGTTTTAATAATTTAATTGTCTCTCTATCTATCATTACGAGAGGCTAAGGTTTGTGGTTTCCACTTATAGATTGTAGAATATACATTAAAAAACAGTTTCCACGTATTGTAGATTGTAGAATAAATCAATAAATTAACACACTGTATATTGTTGTTGTGGTTTGCCACTAAGGATTAATTATTCTTGTTGTGGTTTTAGTTGCCACTAAGGCATTAAAAAGGTAAAAAACAGATTGTATATTTGTATTTGATGATTTGCTACTTATGTTATTCTACTTAATCAAAATTTATGAAGGATGAAGGAGAATATATATTTTAAAAAAAAAAAAAAATCTAGCCGACTAGTCCCTTAGTCGCTAGTCGGCAGCCATCCGACCTGGGAGCGACTAGCGACTTTTAGAACACTGCAATAAGCAGGACGTCTCTATAAAGTAATAAGCAAATAAGCCATCTATCCCTCTCTACATGACACCATGTCAGATAATACGAAACTATAATGCAATGTAAACTCTCTACCCTACACAGCCGAGGACCCGCCAGCATCCCCAGACGGCGGATGCGTGTCGCTCTGAAACCTGTCATAGTCAAAGTACTACAGAAAAAGACAAAACACAAAATACTCACGAAAGGAAGAATAACTATGTGATTCCTTAAGAAAGCAAACAACATTCATAAACCTGCGATTCGAAATGGTTTATATCAAATAACTAGTTACTTTAATTCGACTCAGTTGTTAAATCAAAAGTTTCTTTGTCGTACTTGTCTAATGTATTTATGAGTCGGTCCATTTTTGCTAGGTCCAAAATAAATAAAAATTTGCCGAGATCATGCAGAAGGTACATCTTATGTATTTTCGTACTATTTGATGGCAATATTCAGACTATTAGTATACGAAAATTCGTGTATATGGTCAGTTAAACTAGTAGCGTCGAGATAATTCTTGAACACCCAACTAAAAATTCCCGGAGCCGCCACTAGCTAGATAAAAAAGTACCTCTTAAAAGACATATAATTATTAGGTTTTGTCGTAAGCTTTGTTTGTGAAAAAGAAATGTAGGCTTGCCTCCTACTATCTTATAGTATTTAAATGAAAAACATTAATATATGAATTTTCGGATCCGAACTGATCATTCTCTAAATTGTAATTTAATTTTCACAATATTTGAAAAACGCAATATTAGTTTTTAGTAAAAACAATTATTGCCTCCGTTAGATTCCACATAGACCTCAGCATTGTAAAATCAATTGAGCAAACGGATGGACGGGGCTGAAAATGAACTGGGTTGTTCGTGAACTATTTGAGGTTCAGTTCGGTAAGAATTCGTTCGACTTCGATTTGTCTACTAAACGAACTAAACATGTACATAAATTTTAGGCTCGTTCAATAAATGAGCCAAACTTGAACCCAACAGAATTCGGCTCCGTTAGGCTCACGAATTTAGGGTTAAAATGTAATTAATAATACTTTCAGGATATATTTATTAATAAAGCATATTTTATGGGTGTTTTTATGTAATATAACTAACAATATATACTACTCTTTTCCCCCAAATTTCTTCAATGATCAGTTCTCACTTCTTAGAGCATCCTTATTTGGAGCACCAAATTTTACATCAAATTTAACTTCAAAAACACCTTTTTAGCAAGCCACTTTTACAAAAGTTCACAGAATCAGGCTCTCTATTCTAACTTTATTGCATTAAATAATTCTTTCTTTCTACTCTTACTCCCCAAAAGTAATATTTAAAAAATGAACAGTACATGAATAGTGCATGAACAGTGTGTGAATAGTGCCCGGTGAGTGAACAGTGCCACACCAAATTTGGTGCGATATTGTAGCAAAGTTAAAAGCTTAACCAATTTAATCAAACATTTGGTGAGCCTGATTTTGGCTTATTTTGGGGGTTTGGCTCTCTACTTTAACTCAAAAGTTAAAGTAGAGAGCCAAATGAGGATGCTCTTAGTGAAGTTATTAATCTTGTAACGGCAAGAGTCCCGTTTTTCTTACTAGGACGGTACGTCCATCCTAGTACCGGAGCATACCGGTGTACCGTTCCGGATTGATCGCAACAAACTACAATATAATTCTCCAAAAATATATATCAATCAACAGTGGCGTAGCCAGGAATTAGCGGTAGTGGGGGCACCTTTAAACGCACTTCAAAAAAAAAAAATCGTAGTAAGCAATGTCAAAATATTAAAAGAACGTTTTGTGCTAAAGATATTAAAAAAGCTAACATATTTACTAAGAAACGTGTAATTAATTTCACATATTGTGCAAACAAATCAATTGTTTGAAGTAGCAAATTAAATACACAATAACTAGAATGTTAATATTCAGCAATTTTTTATATGATTCGACCCAATTAATACCTTTCTTCTAAATTTTATCCCTAAACCTTCAAATTCGTCTTCCGTTGTGGGTTCTATCAATCAAAATTATAAACAATTAATAAAGTATAATCCATATAATCCATGATTTAGCCACTTATGAATTTGGATATTACACATTGGAGAGTTTTAGATGGCTAGTGGTGGCTATTTTTCTGACATCTCATTGCGCCAATTTATGAGAATTGTTGTAATATTTGAGATGAAAAGTAGAGAATGAAATGATATACAAAATCTATTAGAATGATTAAACAAAGAATACTTTAAGAAATCAATTTATAAGAAAAATGAAAAATGAAAAATCTGAAAAAAAAAAAAAAGGAAACATCAAGAATTCAGTGTGGGCATGTGTCAACAACAATATATCAAGAGTTAATATATGTCAAAACATACCTGGTCTGTGTTTTTCTTCAGCACCAGATTCCTCAGCACCGTATTCTCGGCTAGCAACCTCTGATTCTCGGCTGCCAAACTCTGATCACTCGCCTGGACAGAGAAGTGAAAATAAAAAAACTGAAAAAAACTGAACAAAATCAAATAAATAATTACCGCAGCAGCGGCAATTGCTATATGATTCGACCCAATTAATACTTTTCTTCTAAATTTTATCCCTAAACCTTCAAATTCGTCTTCCGTTGTGGGTTCTATCAATCAAAATTATAAACAATTAATAAAGTATAATCCATGATTTAGCCACTTATGAATTTGGATATTACACATTGGAGAGTTTTAGATGGCTAGTGGTGGCTATTTTTCTGACATCTCATTGCGCCAATTTATGAGAATTGTTGTAATATTTGAGATGAAAAGTAGAGAATGAAATGATATACAAAATCTATTAGAATGATTAAACAAAGAATACTTTAAGAAATCAATTTATAAGAAAAATGAAAAATGAAAAATCTGAAAAAAAAAGAAAAGGAAACATCAAGAATTCAGTGTGGGCATGTGTCAACAACAATATATCAAGAGTTAATATATGTCAAAACATACCTGGTCTGTGTTTTTCTTCAGCACCAGATTCCTCAGCACCGTATTCTCGGCTAGCAACCTCTGATTCTCGGCTGCCAAACTCTGATCACTCGCCTGGACAGAGAAGTGAAAATAAAAAAACTGAAAAAAACTGAACAAAATCAAATAAATAATTACCGCAGCAGCGGCAATTGCTATATGATTCGACCCAATTAATACTTTTCTTCTAAATTTTATCCCTAAACCTTCAAATTCGTCTTCCGTTGTGGGTTCTATCAATCAAAATTATAAACAATTAATAAAGTATAATCCATATAATCCATGATTTAGCCACTTATGAATTTGGATATTACACATTGGAGAGTTTTAGATGGCTAGTGGTGGCTATTTTTAAGTGCTATGAAGGAATACGGTCGGTTTCACTTCCGTTGAAACACTCCATTCACTGATATCTGCTAATCAAGCTTTTAACATATCTTTTCATGAACCCGGGGGAGTGATGTGCACCCCTCGGCCGTCTGATCGTATTTTGGACTCCTTCCGTCTTTTTTTAAATATCCCATTTGAAAAAAGTACTCCTTCCGTCCTTTTTTTGAAAGTACATATATAAACAAATCGATTTTACGGGGATGAACAAAGTACTCACTCCGTTCTTTTTTAAATGTCCCATTTGAAAAATATGGATTTTCTTGGACGTAAAAATGTACTCCATTTACATAGAAGTCTTTTAAATTTTACGACAAGTTTTTGACGCTATTGCCGGAGACTTATCAATTGTTCTAGGAAAATCTAAAGATACCTTAGCTGACTACTCTTCTACTGGTTAGGTTTAAGGTTTTTTTTTTTTTCCTTGTATAGGTTTTTTTTTCCCCTTGTATTGTTATTATTATCTTCTTTTTTTCTCTTCTCCAGAGAGAGTCAACATCTCCTTAGATAAGCATACTTATAAAGAAAGATCGAGATACTGTCAGTCAACCAATTAATGTGATGAGGTACAACAATTAGTAGAACACAATCGAGTTAAAGTTGTATCTATGACTGCTACAGACGGTCTAACCAGAGAAATGGGAGTGATTGACACAAGCTCCTCCAAGCCCAATTCAATATAGATATATATACCACATATTTCTGACCTAATTCGGAATACTTTAACGATGAAATCTTTTTTTTTTTCCCATCTTAACTTGCACCTTTACGAATGAATGAAAGCGAATGAGTTGTTAATTTTAAACTTAAATAGATTCAACTGATCTTTAGTTGATATTTATCATAAAATATGGAAATCCATAGAAAATCAATTCTAGCAAAAAGAAGCAATAATTCACACATTAGAGAACAAGTCGTAAGCTCCATGAAAGAAAGGATGTTCTAAACAAGAAACATTGCCATTTGCCTTCGCATATTCAGACCCGGTGCATCAGCAGGCATTTCCCCGCTCTTCTTTGCTTTGATTTCCTGCAATTCATCCAAAATTTACGAATCAGAACAATAAGAACTAATGTAATGAACTATAACGCATATAAATATGTATAATTCACCTGTCGCTTCAGAAGAATACAATCTTTCATTGCCCTCGTGAACATCTCTTCCTTCTCAGGTGGATCATACCTCTGAAAGAAAATGGGTGATTGCAACGCAGTTAAAAAAAAATGTTTAGAGACTGTTATGCTCGGGCCATCCCTTTCATTTACACTAGTATACCAAAATAGCCTAAAGTTCCTATATGCAGCTATCACGCTGCAAAATAACTAAAATAGCCTAAATCCCACTTTAGTACAACAGTTGTGAACCTCTTTGTTCCACGGACGAAGGGTAAACAGGTAAATACACATTTTTCTAGAAGTTTCCTACCTAAATTTACTGTATTTCACCTATACCAAACTATGTGGTATACACATTCTTAAACCTTTAGTTTCATTCCCATGATATCATCTAGTATAACTGAGTGTATCTGCTAATATATTGTAACAGTTGTCATCAAAACGCTTCAGATGAGGAATTTTCTACAGCCGTTTTTGTTTCGGGTTATTTTCCACGAATACTTGCAAGTACGAAAATGATTTCAGTGAGAGAATTGTACAGGGCTGGAAATACAAAATGTCATACAAATACCCTAGATATTCATTATGCGCGCAGCAGTTATAGACAGACTTGGGAAAAACAAAGAACAAAATATCTAACATCTTCAAGACATTTGCCTTTTTTGACTCATCCTAAGCCTCTGTTCATTCTCAGCTACGAGAATATAAAACATAAAAGTTGGAATCCAAATTTTTTTTTCTAATGAACACCTGACTACTAAATTTGCATTAAAACTCTTGCACACATGGAGAAACGCCTGAGCTTCAGAAAGGGGAAAAATAAGGAACAGGAACTACGATATCTTACCGGGAGGAACCCCAGCTCGGACCTCTTCCTTGCAGTATCATCCTCAAGCCTCTTAAGCGCTTCGTCATCTATCCTCGGAATGCCCTCCTGTTAGGCAACAGCATAATAAATTCAGTCAGACTAGTTTAAAAGGACAAAAAACAACTTCTTCTCCAATAAGCTCCTCAGTCCAGTCTCATCTTCTTGGTAGAGTTGCAATTTGATGACTCCAATTGCAGTTTAGGCTCTATCTGACTCGTACCATAATACAAGTGAAACATACCATAAATGGAAAAAAAGATAGCAAAAGCTACCCATACCCAACCCACTCGATCCTTAGGAACCAGGCTATCTACCGCTTTTAAACCTGTCTGCATAGGCTCGTGCACAGATTTACGTTCAATAATCCCAGGGGCTTTCACTTCGACACATCAACGCTCGTTATCGCTTAGAGACCCTCTTCCATCAATAGGCACTCCCAACGCGTCGACCACACAACCTAGCATAGCCTTTCCCGCGGGAAAAACTTGGATGACGCTCATACAACTTAGTGTAAAGATGACAGACACTTGTCACAATTCTGCCCTTATGAGAGGTAAGCAAGACAGTCAAGGATTTTGCCTCCTTGGGAAGGAGTGTCCCGAGACCTGACGCAGAGCGGCAAGAACTGGAGAGAAAGAAGGTAATGTTAGAAGGCGGCGTCCAGTAGCAGCCGAATTCCCCCTCTTTTGAGAAAGGCTTCGAAAGAAGGTAAGATAAAACCTTTCGATTGAGGCGAAAGAGCACCGGTCCCTCCTTATTCGAGATCCTAAGAGCTTGACTTTATTTAAGAGTCCGCTTTTCTTGCACGACGCTTGTTATCTTTTTCTTATAAAAAGAGTAACCTTCCCCAAATGAGCATTTCTAACCGATCATTTTTCTAAGAATCCGTAGCCTTCTTTTTTTCTAGACCGATGTAATAAAACTGCTTGAGCTAGGCCCATAACCACATAACGTATATTTATTTAAGTCCACTCACTTCGCATCCTTTTTCTGGAATGAAAATTGCTTATGTGTTCGACTCGGATTGCAAATTGAGCGACTTTGATAACATAGAAGTCATGCAACCATGTGAATATACTGATATTGTGCTAAAAAAGCATCTCAAACCTGATCACAAGCATCAAATTTCGGTCAAGTGGTAGCATACTCGAAAATGGAACACCTATAGGGCGAAACTGATTCCAATGTTTTTGCAAATGCACAAACAAACACCACAGGTATTCATTGTACACATGAGCAGACAAGATATATAGCATACAAGCTTTGGAAAAAATAAAGAAAGAACCATCTAACATCTTCGATACATTGCATTTGTATCTCATCCTCAAGCCTCTGTTACTAATCCATTAGTCTCACATACCCATTGTGCCAAGTCAAAAGATTATAAAACATAATAACAGTTGGAAACAAATACAAACACCAGACTACCAATTCCATAAAAACTCTGATTCTGTGTACCTTACACTTGAACTGCATAGAGAACCAAGAAATCTAGCAAAGTAAATATATAGCTCTAACACTAATGTAAAATGTTTGCCAAACCAAGGGATTAAACAACCCCAGTTATATTGTTTAGGGGAGTTTAAGATAACATCCCTTTTATTCGTGGCAACATCTACACACGGAGACACACACAAGCTTCAGAAAAAACAACGAAGGACAAGATCTTACCGGGAAGTACCCTAAATCGCTCAACAATGCAATCCCTGAATTGACCCTTGCAAGCTCTTCGGTCATCCACGCAATTGTTTCCGTACGCTCCTGTTAGGCAACAGAACAATAAGGCCAGTACAACAAGTTTTACTAGGACAAAACTAACAATTTCATTAATAAGCTCCCCAGCCCCGTCTCAATGTCTTCATCATCAATCCGAAAAGAGGGGAAATGAGAGAGTTCCTATGGTGACAAAATAAAAGCACTTAATTTATTTACCAAGTCAGGTAACCAGATAGGAAAGTGTTTTAATAGCAAAATTTCAGTTATCTTTATGTTCTTTGTGCAGTAAAGAACGAACGAAAGCGTGCGAGAAGCATTCAAATTGCCTTGAGCTCGAGACTGGAGGGGGACGCTAAGTCTGTACCACCCCATCACTCCAGTTTCTCTACCCTCCCCTTCTGCTTCCATCTCAAAATTATCGCCTGAGTAAAAAATAAGGAAAAATGAGTAGCCATTGGGTTCTCAAGGCCTTTACGAATTGAAAAGGAGCAGATCTACCCCAAATTTTTGAACAAAACTTAACCCCGTAAATTGTGAGTAAAACCTAACCGATTCAATATCATATATTCACTCCACAAACCACAACGCAAACACGAGAGAGATAGATAGATAGATAGATAGATAGAGAGAGAGAGAGAGAGAGAGAGAGAGAGAGAGAGAGAGAGAGAGAGAGAGAGAGATTTTAGGGCCTGCAGATGAAGATTTCAACATCTATTCAGCGTAAAATAGCAAATAATCACCCAAACCCACCATTGATCTCCAGATTTTCCCCCCCAAATTGCTAGGTGCATACGATTCTAAGATTCACCAAGTAATTTGATGATTCCTACTGCTGCTTAGGCAACTACGCAACTCGTACACTTTGTGCCCATCATTATACAAGTAAACCAAACCGCTCTCATAAATTCGTACAACTCAGATTGCTATTCATATGACTTTGAAACACTCATTAAGAAGATGATAAATTGTCTCCATGGTGGCAAATATGCATCTCAAATCTGTGCATATGCAAAGTAAAATACATTTTCAAATACAGTATTCAAAATGGCTGCAAAACTAAATCCGGTATAATTGTTTAGAGGCTGTTATGCTAACCAAATCCTGTATAATTGTTTAGAGGCTGTTATGCAAACAGCATCAAAGTGATGCATGGATACACTTGCGCAAATGGATATGCACGCGAGCTTCAGATAAAAACAAAAAGTGAGAATATCCTACCCCAAGCTTTTCCATCAATTTCGCCTCCTTTTCCACAATCTTCTTAAGCTCCTCATTCTCTTTCTCCAGCCTCGCTTTCTTTTCAATCAATTTTGCCTCCTTTTCCACAATCTTCTTAAGCTCCTCATTCTCTTTCTCCAGCCTCGCTTTCTTTTCAATCAATTTTGCCTCCTTTTCCACAATCTTCTTAAGCTCCTCATTCTCTTTCTCCAGCCTCGCTTTCTTTTCAATCAATTTTGCCTCCTTTTCCACAATCTTCTTAAGCTCCTCATTCTCTTTCTCCAGCCTCGCTTTCTTTTCAATCAATTCGCTATTTTCCTTTTCCACAATCTTCTTAAGCTCCTCATTCTCTTTCTCCAGCCTCGCATTCTTTTCAATCCATTCGCTATTTTCCTGTTAGCAACACAAAAAAGGCAAATTTAGGCACGATACAACACGTTTTGAAAGAAGAAAACACAAACAATTCCGTCAATAAGCTCGTCCAGCCTCATGTTTTTTATTATTTATTGAAAAATCAGTCCGTAAATTGTTAATAAAAGCTAACCGATTCAACTCAGATAACATATTTGGCCATAACATGTGAACAAAAGAAAACCGACTCAATAACAGATAATGAACTCGCAAACCCTAACTAAATTACATGTAACACAGACACACGCCTGCACGTAGAAGATAATGAACCATGTGGGCTACTACTAGTAGCTTGTTCTTTAAGCATTTTGGGTCATGTGGTGTTGTTTGTGGACAAATCAGGGTATTCGGCCAGTGGTTTACTTGGGGCGTTACAATGGATATGAATGCGAGCTTCAGATAAAAAGAAAAAAATGAGAATATCCTACTATCAACTGCTTCTTCTCCTCTTCCGTCTTCTTCTTAAGCTCTTCCTCCAACTCCTCCATCTTTTTCTCCAACCTCGCAATTTTTTCAATCACTTCGCCATCTTCCTGTTAGCAACACAAAAAAAGCAAATTTAGGCTCGATACGACATGTTTTGAAAGAAGAAAACACAAACAATTTCGTCAAGAAGCTCGTCCAGCCTCATTGTCTCTTATTATTTTTAGAAAAACAGTCCATAAATTGTTAATAAAACCTAACCGATTCAACTCAGATAACATATTTGGCAATAAAATGTGAACAAAAGAAAACCGACTCAATAACAGATAATGAACTCGCAAACCCTAACTACATTACATGTAATACGCACACACACATATAGAAGATAATGACCTCGCAACCCTAACACAGGAACACGAGCGATCAAAAACAGAGAGATGCAGCTAACCTCATAGTCCACTTCGTCGTCGTAATCGAATTCCTCGCTACACTCCGTTCCGTAGGTTTCAATTTCCATTCCAGCCATTCTCTCTTTCTCCGTTCCGTAGGTTTCAATTTCCATTCCAGCCATTCTCTCTCTCTCTCTCAATCGATTCCGATTAGCCTTTCCATTTTCGACTGATCTTGAAGGGTATATATGGAGGGAGGCAAGAAACACACACCGCTCGATAGGAAGCGGTCGTCCAGTGGCGCAACACAAGATGGGCACGTGTCACCCCCGGTTTCTTTAAAAAAAAAACTGATCGTCCTTATGAATAAATACTACATATGTCGAGAAATTGCATCTCCTCAATGGTAGCAGAGCGGTAACTTCATGGTCTTCTGCGCGTGTCTTTGCGGGTTCAATTCTTGAACATTTTCTTTTTTCGCCTTATATATGTCGTTTTTTTTCTGAACATAAATTATACAGTATATTCCAAACTTATTGAGGTAATAATCGTTTTCCCCTTATATGTCGTTCTTTTCTGAACATAAATTTTCTCATTGTTCTTACAATAATGATATAAAATGATGAGAGTAGAGTAGTTGTCTAACTTAGACATACTCTTATTTTTATTTCAGATACCATTTACAGAGATCTTAGGCCTTATATAATTTTTTTGGCTAATATAATTAATACTATTACCTATTTATAGTTTCTGTAAATGAATTGTGAAGATTTGGAGATCAACAACCTACCATCTATTGTTTTGAGTGGAGCCACATAGAGGGGGTGTGATAGGTGTCACCCGCACTTCCGAACACGTATTATATGGTTTTAAACTTAATTTTCTTCTTCATATCTTTCCGCATATATTGTAGGAAATTGTTTGGCGAATAGGTTCACACATTTCTCTCTCTTTTTTTTTTAATGTATACTCCTATTTTTTTGAGATATAGAGTTAATTGTTGTTCAGAGAAAAGCCAGATACGAAATCGATATCAATAGATATTTTTTGTTCTCTTTATTTTTTAAATTTTGTCATTAACAGTATGTCTTTTGTTTTGAGCTTAGGTATTCAATTGTGAATTTCCCAGATTGATGGATATTCACAGTATAAGAATAAGTGTGCAAACAATCTCGAGACAAAATTATTACATGTAATAGAAAATGCGAAGGAGTTTAAGTTGTTCAATTGTGAATTCCTGTGGATAAGTTTGTGAACTGATTTTTGAGGGCTAGTTGTTCAATTTTTTTGGGTTAGTGTTCAAATATTTATATGTAGGGTGTTCAAATATTTTTAGCTTAAGTGTTCAAAAAGGAAAAAACTTACTACTATTTATAAAAAAAATTACATGTATTTTTGTCACAACTTCCAATCTAAAAGGAGTTGGTTATATCCTATTTGTGTTGTAGAAAACATAAAGAAAGATGTTGAATTGTTGCAGACATCGAATGCTGAATGAGTTAAACACTAAGGCATTAGCAAATACAGATTTGAGGGCCCTGTAATGAGTAAGCTCAATACTACACCCCTGTAGTGAGCAATCACCGCTGTCCGTTCGACAATCAACAGACCCGATTAAGTACAATTATCCTACATGTAAGATACTTATCTTTTATATAAGATAATTCGGACTGTTGATTGCCGAACGAACGGCCGTGTTTGCTCACTACAGGGGTCTGCAGGCCCCGATTCCTAAAGCAATACCACATGCCCCGTTGCATAATCTATCCCATGTATTCCGAACAAACAAAAAGGGCCATAATTAAAAGAAACAATATCAATTTGAACCAGCCCCCCAAAATGGATAAAGGTACAAGATATGGAGTGCTTCTGATGAAGTGGCACGCTTAACTTATTCTTTTATCTAGATCATTGATCTGCTTTATGTAGAAGTTAGTAGCATTAACTTTTTCACCACAAAGCCGAAGGAATCCTCTTTGAAAGGTAAAATATTACACGATATTAGAACCAAAATTCCAGAAACCTGAAACGAAATGTTCAATAACATCTGAATTGGCTTATGAAATTGCGTCATTTCTTTCTTTTTCAACAAATTAGGTCTACATGATTTCACAAGATCAAACATGACGACCTAGATTTTTATGAAACCAAAGATAAATAGATCTCCAAATTTTACAGTTGATGAACCCTAAAACCTCCATATAAATATAATGACTTCAAAAAATCATCTATAACCAGATAATCTTTTTCCGCTATTTCATAATCCCCTCCCCCCCCCCCCCCCCCCCCCCCCCCGAGCCGCGTACCTAAAATCACAAATTATGTGGGAAGTATACAATATGGCAAAATAATAGCTCAAAACCGATTGGATTAGCTTAATCAATGACATAACCGGATATCATACGTGACCTCGTACCCCTTCTTCCTTAGTACACAAACTCGGGCCACAATCCCTCAACCAAGCTCTCTTTGGCTTTCCGGAATGTATCAAGCAAACTATTAGCCGAGCCCACTGGTTGTATGTACAAAGTAGCACCGTGGCATTCAGCCACATTTTGTATATGCAAAATAATATCAATGAGTCATGATTCCAAGTGATTTCAAATAAGACTACACGGAATCCAGTGATGGCAAGATATTGATAGATGAGTACAAGAACGGAGTGATAAAGAAAATACTACAGAGATAGCAAGCATAATGATTATGCTCCTGGTACCTCAAATGACGTTCATGGCGGTGGGACCGTGAATTTCATTGACAAGAATAACATCCTAAAATTGTACATTGATTGGAGTTGATCTCGCCATTGATCTCTTCGATCCTAATCCGCCATCAAGTTTCAAATTTCCTGGCAAAAAGGCCACTGGTTCTCATGACCAAGTATTCTATGTAACGCCCCGATTTTCAGAAGCATTAATTAAAACAACTAATTAGGATTAATTTAATAAAAACAGTTTCCATCAGAGTACACGTTGGAAAACGTGAAGTGCAGCCCATTACAAAATACTTAGTACGGTTTGAAAAATTAATATTACAGATCCAACACTAATAATAAAGGGGTGGGTTCTACAGATTAAGGTTCAACTCTGGATTCCATGGCTCCTCCTGAGCCTGGTCTGCCGGAAAACCCTCGGCTCCGAAATAACCGTCTCCTTCGACACCAACAGTACCTGCTTAATCACAGTCTGGCATAATACGTCCAAGTCGCGAAGCAACATCATAGTATTATACCAGGGTCACACGAAGTGTAACACCGTGAGCGATAAATCACTCAATAGCTACTCTAACCCTCCCAATCCTTGCTAAACATACAAGTACAACATATATGATTGAAAAGCAGTAATTAAAGGAATAAGCAGGAAATAAATCGTAAAGCAGAAATTAAACACATAGCTGATTTCATTACTAGCCATTAACTTACATATTCATCTAAGTTCTCAACCTAGAGAACTTTCCTCCCGGTTAACCACTAAGGAATATGACCAAACTGTGATTTACTCCCCCCTTGCTTGCCCTTCACTCGGGGGCCCCTACGGAAGGTATAAGTTACATACTTAATCCAGCCGTCAGCCGCCTCACAAAGATGAATTTCCCATGGACGAAACTGTACCACTGGGCTACGTATTGCAACTGCCAGGTCCTGTAGGTATATAGCCGAAACTGGTCTATAATACTTCCACCCTTATAACGCCTCAGAATTCAAATGAAGCAAATCACAGAGTGTCATATCCTAGGGTTTCGAAATCAAGACAGACTGCCAAACAATCCTCCGAAACAATCACTTGGCGGAACTGCCATTCAACAACAATCTCGGGGTAACTCCCCATCAATCAATTCCAATTCACTTTTCCATTAACCTCACCGTCTATGTGATATCCGCGTACGACCACCCAACCTGGGAACCTAGTTGTCCATTCTAACATTCAACACGTTTATAGAAAGTCCACTTAATAGTAAAAGAAAAGTGATAACGATATCACAAGAGTCATAACCGAATATCTCGATTCACAAGTTCACGAAATTTAAGTAATCAAAAACTAGGGGTCTAAACGTAATAAGTTCAAACTAAAGGGGGCCAAAATGTAATTTACTAAACTATTGGGGTAAAAACGTAATTTAAAGAAAGTAAGGGTCACCAATGTCATTTTAAGTAAGTACAAGGGGGTCCAACATAATTTCACGACTCTAGGGTCCTTAGTGTAATTTACAAACTCTGGGGGCCATTTTGTAAATAAACATAATACAAGGGCAAAAAGGTAATTTTGCCACCGACAAGGGTAAATAAGTAAAAATACTTTATTTTAGTTAATAAAGTCCTAACTTGTCACAAAACGCAATTCCTTGATTTTTTATTAAGTACAAAACTACACATTATGTAATTTACACACACGAGGGCAAAATAGTCATTTTACACCCGAAGGGCATTCTGGTCATTTTGTTACACTCCTAAATTCCAGTAGTGACACTTAGTTGATAAAAATAGGTTTCGTAAATAATACACAAGTACGCACGCCAAATTTCATAAAATTACACTTTAAACCCCTAACTTTAACACAACGATCGAGAACAAGGTTAAGCACAATAAATTCATGGAAAAACTCATATAAACAGTTAGTAAAGTATTAAACATGCTTGGAATAGTTAAAAACATGAACCACAATGAATCTAAGGTTTACTAAACACGAAAACACGGTTTGGGGTGAAAAGGGTCATATCGCGTTTTGGCTCGGGTTTCGTGAAACCCTTGACTTGGGGCTTTAACCCATCAAATCTAAATTACTCCTAGACTATTCTAACTAATTCAAAATCTTTCCTAGGTTGGGTACGAGTTTCTACCTTGTTTTGCGAAAATTTGGCGAAAAAACGGGTTTTGGCAAAAACCCGGTGGAAGGAGCTCTTTGGCCGGCCTTGGCTGGATTTGGTGGTGAAATGTGGGTACCTTGGAGTGTGTTGGATGATCTTGAAGTGGAAGATGAGAGGTGGGAGCTTTTGGTTGATATTTTGAAGTGAAAACCCAATTTTCTTGACTTTTCTCACTCTAGAATTTGAAGGATGTTAATGGGGCTTTGTGTTCTTGGTTTGGGAGTTCTTGGGAGAGTTTGGAGGAGGAAGAGAGTGAATGAGAGGGGGAAGTAGCTGTTCTGGACGAAATTTGGGGTTTAGGAGAGTATAAAATGAGTTTTGGGTGGAGTTTGGAGTGTAGGATGGGTGAAAGAAGTACCATAGTGGGTTAGGAAGTGATGGGGGAGGGTGGTGGAGTGTATGGCAGTCAAGGGGACTGATTTTGGCTGATGGGAGGAGGTAGAGTGTGGTATTGGTGATGGTTGGTGGTGGTTGGGTAGTGTAGGATGATGTATAAAGTATATGTATACACATATGTGTGTATGTGTACTAGTATTGCTTGTGTATGTGTATAAAAGTGTATAATTATGTATGAAATGAATTTATAAAAATGTAATGCTCGCGATTAAAAAGTAAACGTGCCTTAGGGTCGAATTTGTAGTAATTTGGAAGTATTAGGGTATAAACCATAGTAATTGCAAATTAAGGGCCCTAAATGCAATTAGAAATTAAATAATGAAATTAAAGTAATTAAAACGAAATTAAATAATCCTAAATTTTATTAAAAATTTCGGATTATTACATTCTACCTAACTATGGTCCACATTTACAACATTGGTTTCTTCTTCCATTTAAGTTCAACTAACAAAGCCAACAATGTCATATTTGCTTCAACTCTTACTCACTCCACACTTCTTTCTCTCTCGTAAAAGCAAATAATCCTCCTCACTCCAATTACCAACACACTTGCATAATATCACTATTCATCTTTTTTCTTAAATGTAACATCTCCCGAACCACATTACTTGCACACATCTTTCTTCCTTTTTCAAAACAACTTAAAAATAATGTTAACTTGAGACACAAATAAAATATGGGTTATCACATAAAATGAGCTACCTATTGGTCTACCTTTTGTCTAGATGTCTTTCAAAGTGCTAGTTGAAGTTCAACCAATTTTGATTCCTCTCTTTTTTTCTCACAAGTTTGGCAAATTTGTTGGCATTGTAGACAGCCTGGATAAAGGATATAAAAAGAATGGAATGAAATCACTGAAAAATTGACAAGATCACATAAGAAACACCAACAGGAGTTCCATATTACCTGGTGTCAAAGATAGTGATTGGGGTGATTTGTTTTGAATAAGTTATCCACACTATTAGGTAATGAGAGACCAGAAACGTGTGGTACATTTCTGACCAATACCTACAAATCATCCAAGTTCACTATAAAGCCTAAAAAATTAGTCAAAACATATATAATTTGTTCTGTAGTAAGATTGCAATCTTGAAAATGGGATTACATATGAGTTGTTGATTGCCTTCACCCAAAATCGACAACAAGCCAACAACAAAAACTACCAGAGTCACGATTAAATACAGATGAAAATGAACAAACTTATGTAATGCACCTCGGGTTTAATAATCACGAATAATACGGCAAGGGTAAAACTAATTCTATCTGTCACCTATATTTATTGTTTGTGTTGCGTGTCTAATTGAAAAGGGGTAGTATGTACCATGAAATTAGACCTCTCTCAAATTTCTTAGCTTGTCTAATTAAAATGAGGTTGCAATTTTGTTAGACCATATCCAGCTTAAAAAGTTGCAGATGATTTACACAGTCATGATGAATCAATAGTTGATAAATGGGGCATGATGAATCTCAATAAGAAACCTATAAGCAAGAGTTGCTTTGGCTTGTAGGAAAAGCTATTGCTGATCCTTTGTTCTGGTTATACCCTTTAATCATCCTATCCTCGTGTTCCTTTTATGTGGTTCTACTTCTACTCTTGAATCCTCCAGTCAGTTCGTCCATATGAATGGCTCACCAAACATTTGACTATTTAGCTCAAAACACAAAAAACTCAAACACATTTAGACAGCCCCAACAAGTAGCACCAATAATGACAAGTCCTATGTAAGAAGTAGCAAATATGTTCCAGGTTGAAGCACTTAGAAGAATTGACTGAAGATTATGTAAAGCTTCCTTACCATAAACACTAAAGGCGATTATCCTAAACAAAAGATAGCAGGGAATGAGCTTTACACGATCCAGGTTCACTTTCATTGGCATTAACAAGAAGATAAGAAGGGCGACCATCAAATACTTTTGGCATGAAGGACCATTTGAGGCCAGATGGAAAACCAGCACCACCACATCCACGTAAGCCTGACTTCTTCATTTCATCAACAATCCAATCAGCACCCTTGAGTGCTAGCTCTTTGGTTCTATACCAATCACCTCATTTCATGGCCCCTTTAAGAAAAGGATCATGCAAACCATACACGTTGGTGAAAATGCGGTCTTCATCCTTCAGGCCACCAACATGGGTTTTCTCAGGAGGTAGGGGAGGCTGTGGGGTGCTAGCAGTTATTGCACCTTGGGTGCTAAGTAATTTGTTGCCTTGGACCCACCTCTTGCTGAGACGCTGAGCCAAAGCCGTCCTATGAAGAGTAAGAATGTCGTTAAGGGGTGTACAGAATAACACCAAAGGAAACCAAAACGTCTTACAATGTTATGAACATTCTTCTAATTGACAGAAAATATAACACAATGCCTCAAGCAAGTGTAAAAGAGAGTAAAAAATAAGGCAAGTAAATACTAATAGATGAAACAGAATAGAAAAGCAGTGTAAGAAACATAGCGATTTATACTTTTATCATTTTCTAGAGACTCTGCAATCCCAGGTATCCCTACTAAGGAGGTCGATAAGAGAAGCAAGGTAGCCAAACAGAAACATGCCTAAGAGAACAGGAACATAATTGGGTTTAACAGTAAAGAGAAGTAGCCAAACTATCCTCAGTTCAGACATTGAAATTGTGGACAGTCTTACAGAAGAAAATATGGATGGAAGGTTTAGAGTGATAACATATATGAGTCATGTTGGTGGATATAGCAGCGGCCAAGGGTTCGAGCAAATTGTATAGAGGTAAAATGCAACTGTTTGTAATGTTCAAGAATATGCAGACATAGGGACAACCAACTCAATAGAAACCACCTTCATTCACCCCATTAGCACCAAAAAGATTACAAAAAAGCCTCACAAATAAGGCCCTGATCTCTTGAGGGTCATTCACAAATTGACCCTCTTCATTTTTAAGACAAATAATACGATTTCTATGACTTTTAATGGTGGCAAATTTGTGAAAGTACCTAGTATTACGCTCGCCAAGCTCTAACCACCTTTGTTTCACTCTTTGTGCCCAATGCAGCTCTTCATCTGCCATCAGATTATCCAACTCCTCCCTTAGGCCCCTTTCCTCACGAACCAAACTTCGAACATTCCTACTTCTCAGACCCTCTTGACCAATCGTCCTTGCACACCCAACAATTTCACATTGCAAAACACCCAATTTGTCCCTCAAACCATCCATCTTGACCTTTAAAGCTTTGTAGGACAGAACACCCCAGTTCCTCAGATGACGCATAAGGATAGGAGTTCTATCTATAGGGTTGGAATACTTTCTATCTATAGGGTTGGAATACTTGTTTTAGGGGAGTTTTTTGATAAATGAATTTTCACATAAGTGTTTTGTTGTACCCTTAGAGTGCTGCCTTTTAGGGCTTGGTTTTGAGCCCCATAGCTCGTTGATTGTGAGTCTTGGTTGCTAGATTCTGCAAGGAATCAGTTCCAACATCTAATTCATGTATAGTTTTGGCGTTGATCTGTGTTAATCGGGTCTATCTCCAATTGTACTTGTTGGAATCTCCAACCAAGTTACATTAGAACACCGATAATACATGATTCCTGGCTAAAATATTCTGCTGCCGTAATGTAGAACAACAGTCAATGTGGAACATGTTTATGGGTCTTCATTGCATTTCAAAAAGTTACTGGGATGGGAAAGGGAACACAAGTGAGAGAAAAATACACTAGAAATAACACCCAATTCAACTATACACTCCGTAGTGGCAACACGAGTGTCTTTTTTGTTTCCTCAGTCATCTAGAACGGGACTGTTAGTATTTTGGACCGCGTCGAAAATATTGGGCACATCAAAATTCTTAATCGGATATAGTTTACTATATTTTCAAAATGCATTATCTCAAAAAAAAAAAGGTTTTTATCTAGTGTTGCAACATTTTCTATATCCATTTTTAGTGTTTTGAAAACATACTAATTAAATTGTATACTATTGACATGAATTTTGGCGTGCTTAATATGCTTAACGAGTTCTAAAATATAAATGGACCCAATAATAAAAAGCGGACTCCTCTATTTCCATCAGTAACCAGATAAAAAGACTATATTTTGACTTACACACTTCTCTTATCCCAATTTTCCGAACTACCAAATTTTTTTCATCCAACTAAGCCGTGATTGAAAATGTGAGGTGTCCTATCCCGCCTTGCACTAAGCCACCCACAAGATGATTTTTCTTTACTTGCTTCGACTTATTTTCTTTTTTTTTTTAGGTGACGGGAAATAAGTCGTACTTACAAAATGAGGAATTTTTTGAGTAGTTTCGTGATCCGAAACAATCTCAGTGCAAGTGATGGTATCTTACCGCAAGAGGAGTCCAGATTTGCCTCATTCGGAGTGGATTCTCTTTGTGCGTCGTCAATTTATGCATTCGTACTTATTAGGAACATTATTCGTCATTATGAAATCAAGGTCCGAATCTTGGCATAGGAAAAAAATTTCTTTCCAAGGCTACGCCTCCGAGGGGAAAAAAACAATGTAGATAGTTCACACTGTATTGCTGCGGTGGCATTGCAATGCGTTCATCATCCTAAATTAGGGAGTGTTCCACTAACTAGTTTTTTTTTCGAAAACTAGTTTTTCTCAAAAACTAAGACAAGTCATCCTCTCACAATACATCACATAAAAAAGTGTGAACACAAAAACTAAGCCAATTTTAAAACAAAACTAGCTTAGTGGAATGGGGCCTTAGTCTGGGGCTTTGAATATCCCTTCTTGAGAATTATTTATATATCTATGTCGTTTGCCCCTTTAAGTTTTTAGTTTTATTTTGTGTTTGTGTGCTGTTGTTTTATTTTAGCTTTGCTTTGATTACTAGGAAATTCTATTTGCAAAGGATAAAGATACGGGTACAGAAAAAAAAAGGGACCGAAAATGTACCGATCGCGTTCGGGGACCCACTTTTGGGTCCACACGAGTGATCCGAACCGTTCATTGTTCTTAAAACATTTTTCCGAGGGGCCCCACAAAATTTCAGCTCAATCGGACGGTTGAAAGTGCTCGAACCAAAGTCTCACCGTTTGAATCAAAGAAAAACCGTTCGATTGAGCTGAAATTTTGTGGGGCCACTCGGAAAAATGTTTTAAGAACAATGAATGGTTCGGATCACTCGTGATTTTGATGCCCCAACGCGCAAAAAAAAATTAGATCCAAAACGACGTCGTTTTGGCTCTAATTCCACAAAACCCAAAAGACGCTCTGGAAGAGAAAAATCCTCCACAGTCGACAGCTATGGGCCCTCCACAGCCAACAACGATGAACCCACCACAGCCAACTGCCGCCGTCGTTCCTCCATTACCGCCCACTACCGATGATGGCGCACCTCCGACTCCCACAACCGGTTATGGCGCAGCAGCCTCACCGAAACAGTAAGCTTTCTCTCAATCTCGAAAATATCTAGGGTTTTTTTTTTTCCAGATCTAGATCTCATTTTGGGTTTTTATGGATGTGATGATCATGTAGGTTGCTTCTCCAATTTCTGCACATCCCCTCGTGTGTTTAGTGCATTGACCATTCTAACTGAGTTTCTTGCATTGCTCCTTAACACGTCCAACTTCTGTTGTTTGTCGAAAAACCCTCCACAGCCAATTTAGGAGAAGGGATATTATAAACAGAGAGTAGTGATATTCTTTCCGGTTTCCAACACTTAGGAACTTGCAATGTTCTCGAGATGGGTTTTTCAACTAGCATTGTAACTCAAAAATTATTCTAAGTTGTCTTCATCTAAGGTGGATAATGGTGGGGGGACCATGGTGTTTTTCAACAAGTATTCTAACTCAAAAATTATTCTAACTTGTCTTCACCCGAGGTGGGTCATGGTGGGGGGACCATGGTGGGTCACTTTACTCTTTTTCAACAAGTATTCTAACTTGTTATTCTGGAATCTCAATAACCTCACTTATGATTATAAGTTTGTAATTTGGTAACCTAAAGCACCCATGTGCCCCTTAATTGACGTATATTTTCTTGTTGGATTCACATTTCTCTTATGTTTATTGTTATAGATGTGTAATATGCATTTTAACCTTAATATTTATTGTTATTTATTAGAATGGAAGAGGGTGGACTTCAAGAGTCTATAAAAGAGTTGTCGAAAGAGCATGTGATATCTATTGGAATGGAGTTTGAATCGGAAGATCATGCATATAGTTTCTACAATGATTATGGAAAAATTATGGGTTTTGGCATAAGAAAAGACTACGTTATAAAAAGCCGGGTAGATGTGATTAATCGGAAGTTTGTTTGTAGTAAGGAAGGTGCAAGATTAAAAGATAAGCGGTATGTGGTGGTGGAAATGCCTCGGAGTGAGACAAGAACTAAGTGTCCTGCGTTCATGTACATAACGTTGGACCGTCAAAAATCAAAATGGATTGTGAAACAATTTCAAGAAAGTCACAATCACCCTTTGCATCTACCTCAGTGCACTTATTTGTTGCGTTCTCAGAGAAAGATATGTGAGACACAAGCTCTGAATATAGAGATAGCTATTGATAGCGGTTTATCTCTTAAGGCGTCACATGATCTTATTAGTGCCCAATCTGGGGGGAGGGACTGTGTAGGGTTCATAAAAGAGGACCACAAAAGTTATTTGCGTGGAAGAAGACAAAGGAGCTTAGAATTTGGTGAAGCATCGGCTTTGTTAGGATACTTTCATAATCATTCGGCTTTGAATCCTTACTTTTTTTACGAAAAGGTGTAAGTAGAGCGAGACCTTGGCATGAGAAGATGGCGAAGAAGAAAAAAGTTAATCCCACACCTACCCTTCTTGGTCAGGTATTAATATTGCTTAAGTGCATATTTGAAGCTCTTTTTTTTTTTTATATGAATGTGCTTTGCATAACATTTTTGTTATTGATTATCTTATGGATTAGGGTGTTCCATTGGAAACCGCTCCATTGCCCTGTGTCCCACAAATGTTGAATTGTGAATTTGATTTGTCTTCCCAAACTTCATACAAGGTGTGAATTTGATTTGTCAATTGTAGATTTGACTTGAGGCTAGTCGATATGTTATTCTCTTTACTTGCTTCGACTTAGTTTCTTTGGTTTTTTTTTTCTAGGTGACGGGAGATGAGAGGTATTTACAAGACGAGGAGTTTTTTAAGTGGTTTCGTGATCCGAAACAATCTCAATGAATTTGATGCCTTAATCTAACTACAATTTTAAGACGGAGGTAAGAACCTAGGAATTATTTATTGCTTTTGACTGGCTCAAGTAATATATCCTTGAACAATGGATTTACGCTAATCTGGTGGTCTTCCTTACAACAACCGGGTTGTTTGGAAAATACTGGACATGGATTAATTGGTTTGATTTTCCTATTAGGCTAAGTTAGTTTTTGACTTCTATTGACATTATCTTCTTGATTAGCTATTTTGGGTTTTGATAATTAGTCTTCTACTGTTTCTAATACCAAGTTTTGGTTTTAGGAAAGACGAGCGCGTATCATGAACACATACCGACAGACATTGCGGAGCAAGATATTGAGGACATGCCCATCCTAATAATTTTTGGACTTCTTGGGATTTTAGCCGATGTTTTTGTAATTTCTTTTCATTTTTACTGAAACATATGCCGATGATTTTCGGCTTATACATTCTCGGCAATATTAAACTGAATGCATCAATTCAATCTCTTGGTCTTTCCTTAATTGATAAGGTTTTTATTTGGTCTCCACAGAGTTGAATCTCTTGGTCTTTCTTCAATTTTCGGCTTATATTTTTCAAGGACATGAATGCTGCTGTTGTATAAATTGGGCGTGAAGTGAATGCTTTGTATAAAGATTGAGTTTTGAGCCAAAACGACGTAGTATTGTTCCTTTTATTATTTCCACGTAAAAAAACTCAAAACGGCGTCGTTCCACTTAATACAAAACGACGTCGTTTTGTTTTAATTTTCATTCCGGGTAGAAGACCACAAAACGGCGCCGTATTAATTAATCCAAAACGAGAAAAACGACGTCGTTTTGGCTCTAATTTTTTTTCCCGCGCGTTGGGGCATCAAAACGGCGTCGTTTTTGCCCGCACTCCTTGCACAGCACAGCAGCATCCCTGAGTTCCCTATATATAGCCTAGATCCATCTTCTATCCATTCGTTAGGGTTAGGGTTACAGAAACGAAGAATGTCCGCGGCGGCCGCCTCTGCAGGCGGCGAAGACGAGGCCCGTAAGAACGACGATCGAAAGCGAAAAGAAGCAGAAAGATCACGGAGGAGGAGAGCCGACAAAAAAGCAAAGGATGAGGCAGAGAGTAAGAAGATGAAGTTTATGGAAGTGTATATCGCGGAGCTGGAGAAGAGCCTCGAGTCTAACAGTGTAGCAATTGCCGCTTCTGCGGTAATTATTTATTTGATTTTGTTCAGTTTTTTGTTGAATGTTTTTCAGTTTTTTTATTTTCACTTCTCTGTCCAGGCGAGTAATCAGAGTTTGGTAGCCGAGAATCAGAGGTTGAGGAATACGGTGCTGAAGAACAACGCAGACCAGGTATAATTTGACATATATTAACTCTTGATATATTGTTGTTGACACATACCCACACTGAATTCTTGCTGTTTCCTTTTTTTTTTTTTTCAGATTTTTCATTTTTCATATAAATTGATTTCTTAAAGTATTCTTTGTTTAATCATTCTAATAGATTTTGTATATCATTTCATTCTATATTTTTCATCTCTAATATTACAACGATTCTCATAAATTGGCGCAATGAGATGTCAAAAAAATAGCCACCACTGGCCATCTGAAACTCTCCAATGTGTAATATCCAAATTCATAAGTGGCTAAATCATGAATTATATGGATTATACTTTATTAATTGTTTATAATTATATGAATTATATGGAAGACGAATTTGAAGGTTTAGGGATAAAATTCAGTGTTCTAAAAGTCGGGACTAGTTGGCGACTAGTCGCCGACTAAGTCGGGGTCGGGGGCTCTCCGAGTCGACTAGGGCCTAGTCGGTTGATTTAGTCGCCGGATGACTTAGTCGGGCTCAAGTCGGCGACTAGTCGGACAAGTCGGTGACTAATCGGGCAAGTCGTCTAATCGGAAAAGTCGCGAATCGAAAAAAAATCGGACAAGTCGGCGACTAATCGGAAAAATTGGGGTAAAAAAACAGAATTTGCTAAATTTTTGGGTCAAACTCAAAAGTGTGGATGATGTACAATACATTAAAAACAGTTTTAATAATTTAATTGTCTCTCTATCTATCATTACGAGAGGCTAAGGTTTGTGGTTTCCACTTATAGATTGTAGAATATACATTAAAAAACAGTTTCCACGTATTGTAGATTGTAGAATAAATCAATAAATTAACACACTGTATATTGTTGTTGTGGTTTGCCACTAAGGATTAATTATTCTTGTTGTGGTTTTAGTTGCCACTAAGGCATTAAAAAGGTAAAAAACAGACTGTATATTTGTATTTGATGATTTGCTACTTATGTTATTCTACTTAATCAAAATTTATGAAGGATGAAGGAGAATATATATTTAAAAAAAAAAAAAAATCTAGCCGACTAGTCTCCGACTAGTCCCCTAGTCGCTAGTCGGCAGCCATCCGACCTGGGAGCGACTAGCGACTTTTAGAACACTGCAATAAGCAGGACGTCTCTATAAAGTAATAAGCAAATAAGCCATCTATCCCTCTCTACATGACACCATGTCAGATAATACGAAACTATAATGCAATGTAAACTCTCTACCCTACACAGCCGAGGACCCGCCAGCATCCCCAGACGGCGGATGCGTGTCGCTCTGAAACCTGTCATAGTCAAAGTACTACAGAAAAAGACAAAACACAAAATACTCACGAAAGGAAGAATAACTATGTGATTCCTTAAGAAAGCAAACAACATTCATAAACCTGCGATTCGAAATGGTTTATATCAAATAACTAGTTACTTTAATTCGACTCAGTTGTTAAATCAAAAGTTTCTTTGTCGTACTTGTCTAATGTATTTATGAGTCGGTCCATTTTTGCTAGGTCCAAAATAAATAAAAATTTGCCGAGATCATGCAGAAGGTACATCTTATGTATTTTCGTACTATTTGATGGCAATATTCAGACTATTAGTATACGAAAATTCGTGTATATGGTCAGTTAAACTAGTAGCGTCGAGATAATTCTTGAACACCCAACTAAAAATTCCCGGAGCCGCCACTAGCTAGATAAAAAAGTACCTCTTAAAAGACATATAATTATTAGGTTTTGTCGTAAGCTTTGTTTGTGAAAAAGAAATGTAGGCTTGCCTCCTACTATCTTATAGTATTTAAATGAAAAACATTAATATATGAATTTTCGGATCCGAACTGATCATTCTCTAAATTGTAATTTAATTTTCACAATATTTGAAAAACGCAATATTAGTTTTTAGTAAAAACTATTATTGCCTCCGTTAGATTCCACATAGACCTCAGCATTGTAAAATCAATTGAGCAAACGGATGGACGGGGCTGAAAATGAACTGGGTTGTTCGTGAACTATTTGAGGTTCAGTTCGGTAAGAATTCGTTCGACTTCGATTTGTCTACTAAACGAACTAAACATGTACATAAATTTTAGGCTCGTTCAATAAATGAGCCAAACTTGAACCCAACAGAATTCGGCTCCGTTAGGCTCACGAATTTAGGGTTAAAATGTAATTAATAATACTTTCAGGATATATTTATTAATAAAGCATATTTTAGGGGTGTTTTTATGTAATATAACTAACAATATATACTACTCTTTTCCCCCAAATTTCTTCAATGATCAGTTCTCACTTCTTAGAGCATCCTTATTTGGAGCACCAAATTTTACATCAAATTTAACTTAAAAAATACCTTTTTAGCAAGCCACTTTTACAAAAGTTCACAGAATCAGGCTCTCTATTCTAACTTTATTGCATTAAATAATTCTTTCTTTCTACTCCTACTCCCCAAAAGTAATATTTAAAAAATGAACAGTACATGAATAGTGCATGAACTGTGTGTGAATAGTGCCCGGTGAGTGAACAGTGCCACACCAAATTTGGTGCGATACTGTAGCAAAGTTAAAAGCTTAACCAATTTAATCAACCATTTGGTGAGCCTGATTTTGGCTTATTTTGGGGGTTTGGCTCTCTACTTTAACTCAAAAGTTAAAGTAGAGAGCCAAATGAGGATGCTCTTAGTGAAGTTATTAATCTTGTAACGGCAAGAGTCCCGTTTTTCTTACTAGGACGGTACGTCCATCCTAGTACCGGAGCATACCGGTGTACCGTTCCGGATTGATCGCAACAAACTACAATATAATTCTCCAAAAATATATATCAATCAACAGTGGCGTAGCCAGGAATTAGCGGTAGTGGGGGCACCTTTAAACGCACTTCAAAAAAAAAAAATCGTAGTAAGCAATGTCAAAATATTAAAAGAACGTTTTGTGCTAAAGATATTAAAAAAGCTAACATATTTACTAAGAAACGTGTAATTAATTTCACATATTGTGCAAACAAATCAATTGTTTGAAGTAGCAAATTAAATACACAATAACTAGAATGTTAATATTCAGCAATTTTTTATATGATTCGACCCAATTAATACCTTTCTTCTAAATTTTATCCCTAAACCTTCAAATTCGTCTTCCGTTGTGGGTTCTATCAATCAAAATTATAAACAATTAATAAAGTATAATCCATATAATCCATGATTTAGCCACTTATGAATTTGGATATTACACATTGGAGAGTTTTAGATGGCTAGTGGTGGCTATTTTTCTGACATCTCATTGCGCCAATTTATGAGAATTGTTTGAGATGAAAAGTAGAGAATGAAATGATATACAAAATCTATTAGAATGATTAAACAAAGAATACTTTAAGAAATCAATTTATAAGAAAAATGAAAAATGAAAAATCTGAAAAAAAAAAAAAAGGAAACAGCAAGAATTCAGTGTGGGCATGTGTCAACAACAATATATCAAGAGTTAATATATGTCAAAACATACCTGGTCTGTGTTTTTCTTCAGCGCCAGATTCCTCAGCACCGTATTCTCGGCTAGCAACCTCTGATTCTCGGCTACCAAACTCTGATCACTCGCCTGGACAGAGAAGTGAAAATAAAAAAACTGAAAAAAACTGAACAAAATCAAATAAATAATTACCGCAGCAGCGGCAATTGCTATATGATTCGACCCAATTAATACTTTTCTTCTAAATTTTATCCCTAAACCTTCAAATTCGTCTTCCGTTGTGGGTTCTATCAATCAAAATTATAAACAATTAATAAAGTATAATCCATATAATCCATGATTTAGCCACTTATGAATTTGGATATTACACATTGGAGAGTTTTAGATGGCTAGTGGTGGCTATTTTTCTGACATCTCATTGCGCCAATTTATGAGAATTGTTGTAATATTTGAGATGAAAAGTAGAGAATGAAATGATATACAAAATCTATTAGAATGATTAAACAAAGGGGGTGTTCCACTAACTCAGTTTTTTGAAAAAACTAGGTTTTCACGGTTTTTTATGTGATGTGTTGTGGTAGAATGACTTGTTTCGTTGTTTGGAAAAAACAGTTTTTTGTTAGTGGAACACCCCCAAAGAATATTTTAAGAAATCAATTTATAAGAAAAATGAAAAATGAAAAATGAAAAATCAGAAAAAAAGAAAAGAAAAGAAAAGGAAACAGCAAGAATTCAGTGTGGGCATGTGTCAACAACAATATATCAAGAGTTAATATATGTCAAAACATACCTGGTCTGTGTTGTTCTTCAGCACCGTATTCTCGGCTAGCAACCTCTGATTCTCGGCTACCAAACTCTGAATACTCGCCTGGACAGAGAAGTGAAAATAAAAAAACTGAAAAACATTGAATAAAAAACCGAACAAAATCAAATAAATAATTACCGCAGCAGCGGCAATTGCTATATGATTAGACCCAATTAATACTTTTCTTCTAAATTTTATCAGTGTTCTAAAAGTCGCTAGTCGCTCCCAGGTCGGATGGCTGCCGACTAGCGACTAGGGGACTAGTCGGCTAGATTTTTTTTTTTTTTTTTAAATATATATTCTCCTTCATCCTTCATAAATTTTGATTAAGTAGAATAACATAAGTAGCAAATCATCAAATACAAATATACAATCTGTTTTTTACCTTTTTAATGCCTTAGTGGCAACTAAAACCACAACAAGAATAATTAATCCTTAGTGGCAAACCACAACAACAATGTACAGTGTGTTAATTTATTGATTTATTCTACAATCTACAATACGTGGAAACTGTTTTAATGTATATTCTACAATCTATAAGTGGAAACCACAAACCTTAGCCTCTCGTAATGATAGATAGAGAGACAATTAAATTATTAAAACTGTTTTTAATGTATTGTACATCATCCACACTTTTGAGTTTGACCCAAAAATTTAGCAAATTCTGTTTTTTTACCCCAATTTTTCCGATTAGTCGCCGACTTGTCCGATTTTTTTTCGATTCGCGACTTTTCCGATTAGACGACTTGCCCGATTAGTCACCGACTTGTCCGACTAGTCGCCGACTTGAGCCCGACTAAGTCATCCGGCGACTAAATCAACCGACTAGGCCCTAGTCGACTCGGAGAGCCCCCGACCCCGACTTGAAGTCGCCGACTAGTCCCGACTTTTAGAACACTGGCTTATTGTGAGATCAGCTAGCGGTCTGATCTGCTTATTATCAGATGACAGTTCCGTATTACTTTATATTGCATGATAGTTCCCTATTATCTGACATGGTATCATGTAGAGAGGGATAGATGGCTCATATGCTTATTACTTTATTGAGATGGCCTGCTTATTGTGAGATCAGTTAGCGCTCTGATCTGCTTATTATCATATGACAGTTCCGTATTACTTTATATTGCATGATAGTTCCGTATTATTTGACAAGGTATCAACAAGGTTTTTGAACCAAAGGTTAAACAAATTTTTTTTATTTATTAAAGTGTTTTCAATTCTTCTAATTGATTTAATTATTGTTAAATATTTTTTTTGTTGGTTCTATCATTTTTTAATTGTGATGGTATAAAAAATATCCTAATTTTTGCCATTGATTATATAAGTTCATGAGCAAAATTGCAAGTGTATAATCCAATGTAAAATAAGAGTATAAAATAATAAAGGGTCGGTGAAGCCATTGAGGGCCTACTAATGCCTAGAGAGTTTCTCTCTCTAAAAATTAGAATACCCTAGGGTTTTATCCCTTCTTTGACCGCGCTCCAACCCTTCCGGTCTCCCCCTTTTTCTTTTGTTCCACGGCTTCTCTCCCATTTTTCTCTCCTTCTCCTATTAGTTGTTTGGGGGTGGGGCTGCCACCTTAGCGCCCCACCCCCACCGGCTTCCGTTTTTCAACCCCTTGCCACCTTTTTCCTTTTCTCTGCCTCTAGCCCTGCCTTCCTCCACCACCTCCACCGTCACCCCCTTCCGCCACCACACTCCATCAGTCACCATCTCCGCCGCTTCGTTCAAATCTGACTTTGGGTTGAATCACGGGTCCAACTCGGTGCATTTGATCCAACTCAGTGGGCGACTCAGTGAGGTGAATCGGTGCATTTGTGCATTTTTGCTTTCCAATTACACAAATGACTATACTGGGTATGAGGAAAGAAGCTCTTCCGCTATTGAAGTTGAACGAAGCTAGTCATCGGCTTTGTTCTTTTCTTTTTGCCTCTGATTGAGATTCCTAAATGCCCTCAAAATCCTGTCCATGAAACAATTTATAGCTAATTTAATTTGGAAAGGTATCCAATAAAAATAAATGGCAAATGAATATTGAGTTACTCTCATATTGAGGAATTATAAAGCTTTGTTTATCGTGATATTTATTTTAATAGCCAAAAACTTGAGTTCATAATCCTGTGTGAGGTCATTGCGGCTTTCTTTCCTGTTGTATGAGTAGATAGATAGCAGTTATCAGTTAATCAGGAAACGAGTGAAATAATTTGGAGATCTGTTTTTGTAACATATCTTATAGAAACACAATAGATGCTATTAACGATTGGACAAAATAGGTTGCAATCAAATAGTTTAGGGACTAAATTGGGGGTTTACATAGTTTAGGGATGAAATAGCGAAAATGAGTATAGTTTAGGAGATAAAAATATAGAAAACTCTACAAAAATAAATCCAAGGGTCCGAATTTGTTCAAGGAATTCAACGACTGCAATAAAAAAAAAATGTTAGATAAAATCTCTATATGAAATAGAAATTTATTTCTTTAAAATCAAATTTAAAATTTCGCATCCTTCTCTTTTCCTGTTTTGTTTTCTAGGAATTAAAGAGAAGAAAGACCCACCAAAAAGAGAACAAAAGATTGGGCTAAGGTCCAAAAGAATAGGTCCAATAAGGCATTTAGCCCGGCATAAGTAGCTGTATTGCATAGGATCCTCCTCGCCAAATTGCCCAAAAGAGAAACAACCAATCTTGAAATTTTAAAAAGAGCAAACATTAAAAAGTTAAGATGATATTCGGTAAACTAAAATTTCAAAACTGAAAACAAAAAATACTAAAATCTTTTTATTTTTATTTTCTGTGGTCCCACCATTTTAAAACAAACTCTCCCTCACATGCGAAAGCGGAGCACAGCCACACAACTTATAATTTTCTTTTTTGGGTGCTCACTATTCTCTAACTCCTCTCTCTCTCTCTCTCTCTCTCTCAAGTAACACAATATACCACTTTTTGCTTGTATAGAGTGAAGTATATGTCTTTGGTTTATTATTCGAATGTACTCCCTCAGTCCCATTTTGATAGTTCCCTACGGAAAGACGTGCAATTTTCAAACAAAAAAATTCCATTCAGTTCATAATTCTAGAATTTCTCTCACCAAATTAAAAAACTAATCGAGATCTTTAATTTAGTACGAAGAAACTCGAAAAATCATGTGCGAAAATACTTTAATTTTTTATCTGAAAAATTACACGTACTTTCGTAGGGGACCATCGAAATTGAACAAAGGGACACATGTTGTAGATTTTTGACCTTGTTGATAGTAAATTCTGCGTCCGCCTCTGATCATGGTGGTGTGGTGGTGGCAGATGCAGGCGAATGATGTGGAGTGATGCTAGTCAGGCCGGCCCCTGGGCTAAGGCCTAAGAGGCAGTTGTCTTAAGCCCAGTCTTTTTGTTGTTGTTGTTGTTGTACAATGGCCAATTCAAAACCCCATCAACCCAAGAGGGCCGGCCAAGATGGAGTCAATGAGATCGGCCCATTGCTTGCATAACGATCATATGTGGTGGGTTCATCGTCGAGTTTCATGCCTCCCCTTTTCTTGTGCTTAGCAGATGTATCATTTCTTAATTCTTAAAATAGTCCCTCCTTTCCTTCATTTTTTGTTCTTTTTTTCATGTTCAATTATTCAATATATGCATATATTTTTTAAAGAATTCATTTATTTTTTTCATATATTATCTTGGCAATAATTTATTAATTACCCTTTTTTCGATTTCGTTTTAGGCCCCGAAATTTCAAGGCCGGAGACGGCTAGTGAGTGGTGGTGTGGTAATGATGGTGGGATGGTTGTAGCGGGTAAGAGGTGGAGGTGAGATGAATATGATTCGAAAATATGGATGCGGTGGAGGTTGGTTGTGGATATAGCGGTAAAATTTGTGGAGATATGTTGGCAATGGAGTGGTTTCGGTAATTGATATCTTATCTTGTACTTAGACAATAGTGGATTTGAATGAAAAAGGCCTACTACTGCCTTGAGAGGTTCTCTCTCTAAAAGTTAGAGAACCCTAGGGTTTACCCCTTTTTCTGTCGGCCCCCTTCCCGTCCGGCCTTCTTCCTCCTCCCTCCCCTTCTTTTTTTCCTCCTTCCTCCCTCTTCCACCCTTTAATTACTCACCCCTCTCGTTTTCTCCCTGTTTTTTTTGAGGTTTTGAGGAGTGGGGCTGCCGCCTCTCCGCCCCACCCCTCCTTCCCACCACTTACCGGACACCCGCCATCTACCTTTGGCCGGATCCGGACACCCACCATCCGCCCCAGACCAGATCCTCTCCACCTCTCCTTCGTTCCTTTCCTTTTGGGTTGTTTCGGGCCCAACTAGGGGTAGATCTTGGGTGCCCCTGCCCCCTCCGGTTAATAAAGCTCTCTGATGCCATGGGCGGCGGCTAGGGAAGCTTCTTTCGTCCAGGGAAGTGATTGATCAAGAACTCCGTGGAACTAGGTGCGACTCGGTGGAACTCGGTGGGGCGACCCAGTGTGGATCGGCTGGGTCAGATCTGGGTTTATTTGCACTCGGTGGAGATAGTCATTAGCATACAGATAATGCTAATGTAAGCACGCAAAAGAAAATCAGAGATGTAATGCCTATTGCAATCTTGCCACCAGTAAGCCATTACTTTGGAAGATGGTGGAACTCAATGACTTGGTGGATATCGGTGGGCGACTCAGTGGGTCTTGGCTTGGCTGTACCAGCTCCTTTGGGGTCTGATTAATTAGTTTTTTTGAGTTTTGTTTTTTTTTTTTTTTTTGACTGTTTTTTATTGTTCCCGATTACCTTGCGCTGTGTTGTGTTATGGATTGTGCTGGGAATCGATTGTGATTCTCTACTGCTACCTTTTGAATCGGATTCATCATTCCGTCCCCTAGGTGTCGGGTCTGCTTCGGCAGGTGTGTCCGCGAGTCGGTGGCCTTGTTAGCCTAATGTCGTTCTCATTTCACTTGTTAGTGGTTTGGGTTTCAATCCTGTCTTTTGTAATCGGTGCCGGATGGCATTTGAATATGATATCTTGACTATTTTCAAAAAAGACAGTAGTGGATTTGTTGTTCCGAAAACCCTGGTAATTGATATCTTATCTTGTACTTAGACAGTAGTGGATTTGATGTTCCGAAAACTCTGTTTCAACTCCCTTTCCCGTTCATCCGAGTTGTCGACGGCTCAAATTCTCAAACGGACATGGATGACTCAGATTTGTTTGGAGTGAGATGGAATCCGAGCCGTTGATTGCTCGGATGGACAGGACAGGGAGTTCGTGACAGCGGATCCGTTGGCATTCTTGACGGGCTCTAGAAATAAATGATTTTGATGATTCCTCCTCCCCATTCGTACTTGGCTTCTTTTTTTGGGTAAATTCGTACTTGGTTTCTTATTCAAGAAGAACATGACTATTATTCCACCCATCCTCTCATCTGCACAACTACAAAGAAAAACTAAAACATCAAAAGTTAAAGCCAAGAGATTCAATTTCAGATACAATTTCTGCTTCTATAATATATTGCTATTGGACAAAATATTATGCATTATACATCTGTGTTAGCATCTAATACAGGCTCGATACAGGCACGAGTCGAAATAACAAAAAACAAAAAAATATATATTGATAATACATATTCGACGTAATTAATTTCTAAGTTTCTTCAACAAATCTAACTATTTGGCTTCTTGTTGAAGAACAGGAATTTTATTCCATGATGAATCTTCTAACCCACTAATCTGCATCTGCAGCGGTGGCAACGAAAACGGGCTCACAGTAGAACTTTTACTGCGAATCTCTTGCAAACCCTTCAATGCCGTGATGGTGCTCTTCATGTACAAGCTCTCCACGTACTCTAACACTGCTAGTCCCTTTGGACCTACTCTGAGTATAGAACCATCATCCTTTGCAACGTCGGGAGTCGATGGTTCATCTCCGTGATCAGCAGCTGTATCGGTTGAAGTTGAGGCTTCA
This sequence comes from Vaccinium vitis-idaea, assembly GCA_963854785.1. Classification (NCBI taxonomy): domain Eukaryota; kingdom Viridiplantae; phylum Streptophyta; class Magnoliopsida; order Ericales; family Ericaceae; genus Vaccinium; species Vaccinium vitis-idaea. The sequence continues at coordinate 4,652,497 of OY978226.1, read as the reverse complement.
TTAATGGGGAAGAGGCGGTCGAGGAGTGTCTCACACTCTTTGACGAGTTTGTAAAGCAAATCGGTGATGAAAAAGGGCTGTTGGAGGACCTTTTGAATGAAAGGCGAGCGGAGGAGGACGCCAGTTCTTTTGTCATGCTTTTTGAGTATCTTCACCAATCCTGTTCATTATCAGCACGTAAATGTGCAAAATAAATCAGTTTAAACCGTTACTGATTGTCAAATCAGGGTAGATCGATAACATGAAAATTGCAATTATACGATTGTGAAGTTTCAGAACAAAATCTAGAGCTGTTCCATACATAAGGACGTGTATAGGTTTTATTATTGGATTCACTACAGGGGTGTAGTGAACAGCCCCCCGAGTCCTTTTTTACTGGCTAGTCCGTCATTCCCTTGTACAAGTGATATTCACTGAATGCCCGTATGTGAATTGAACTTGCCTTCACTTGTTAAAACAGGTTTCCAAAGAACTACAAAATTTGCAGCCACAGAAAGTTCTAGCCAGAAATCCGAATCATAGTTTAATGGAAAGCAGAAATTTTGCCGGGCTCGCTTAAAAAACCATATTGGTGGTAAGATCAGTCCTTGTTTTCTCCAAAACAGTCTAACTACATAATCCCGAGTCTCTAGATACCATCTGAAGATCATTTACAGCACAAGTTAAACGGAATTGTTGCCAACACCAACACAAGTGCTCATGCCAAAACAATCTGTGGTCCAAATTCAAACTGGTGCAACGGTTGCTGGTTCAATCCGTTTCTCAAAATGAATCACACTGTTTTTTCCCGATAGCCAATTCTAGTCATTTTGCAAATCTTCTTTGCATTTTCAGATTTCCTATGTTTCCAATGTTGTATTCATATCATCGTCGTATAATTAAGAATCTAATAGTTACCATAAGGGAAAACGAAATGAAAGTTATACCTGTGTAGTTAAGTGCACTATAATTCTCCAACAAAACCATCTCTCCATGAAAGTCCACAATCTCCTTCCGTATCTTTATCATCTCGTCGCTCAGATCTTTAGCCTTCGCAACTCTATCTTGCAAATCCTGGGTCACGGCCACCACAAAAACGGTCAGCTTAGTTGAACATAAGCTTCCAAACCCCAAACTCAAAATATCCCCAATCATGTGATTTACAAGGCTCACAGGACAGGATAAATCGTAGCTATGCACAACTAAGTAGGAGATTTTAATGTTGATCCACATCATGACAAAAGGATATGATCCCATTACAAGATTATCACACCAGATTTTCATCAACGTTTGAAGACTAGCCTCAAACGGAAATTGATCTTCTGGTACATGGTAGAAAATTAATAAACGTGAACACACACTCTCTAGAGTAAAACATGAGCCAAAACTAGTAAACCTAAGTTCCACTGTCCCCGCAGCTTGGGAAAATCAGTGTATGATAGCCAAAACGATTTAGAAAAATGTGGAAGCTATCATACATAGTTACGTACCCACAAGATGTTGAAGCTGCAATAGCTACTAGTGAGATAAAAGAAGAGATTAGATTACATTTGAAGTTTTGAACTATTTGGATTTGTGTTTAATCTAGTTTTCAAGATTACTCTAACCCAATCCAGTGTAGAGCCAAATATTCTCGGGTTATTCATGGCAGAAAAAAGGCTACTTACATGAGTTTTATGCCGAAAAAGAAACAAAGAACTATTAGATATGCTCCTATGCATATCGCACAAAATCAAAGGAATAATATCTGTTTGAATAATTGGATTATGGTAACGTTCATAAAACACAAGGTCAACCAAAGAATATAGCACAAATGTAAGGAGCCATGAAACTTATACTCGACTTAAAAAGAGATTATTCCCCATGGGGGGACGTGCAGCCTTTTTTGAAGGTGCGGTTTCTTAATATGGGCCAACACTTTTTGTCATATAACAAATGTTTCTAAAGACTTCAAATGCGGATGCTCTCAACTTTGTCAGCGTAAGCTATTAGCCAGAAAGGTCTAACAATATCGAGTTATTAGTCATTCCATACCTAAACAATGCAGGACTCTTAACAAACTACCATCCATACATTTTCTTGAATTTGGAAACTTGGAGCAAGTCAACCCCTTTGGTGTCAAAATGACTTTCCTAGAAGTTATTTTCTGACATGCTACACTGTCAAAGTAAAAAAAAAAAATAGCAATATTGATGCTTTAGTTTAGAATCATTTTGACGCAATCTCAAATCTAGAACGTAAATTAAATGCATCCTATTTTTTCGACGTGGATCAGCTAATAGACATGAATTTTGCTAAAAGAATCTGCCAAATTCATAGGGATTGAGGGCCCAGCCTACTTCACACCACAACTTAAATAGACTCATCCAGTTTCCACATCAATGTGTGGTCGTGGAGGGACTTAAGACCACACATGATCATGCCGCAGTGCACTGAATAATATTTCCATTATATATGGACCATTCATAGAATATTCCAGTTCCACACATGACACATGACCATGCCGAAGACCACTGAATAATTTTTCTATTATACATGGACCATTCATATAGAATATTCGTTAGTACAGAAATGTTGTGCGGGTCAGTTGTCAAAGTGACTATATAAATAGAAAAAAAACAAAAACAAAGACAAAAATCTTTTATTATCCTTCTGAAATATAATGGGCACCACAGAACGAGAATTCCAAGTCAATAAAAGGATCTAAAGCTCACCGAAGCATGAAAAAGTCCCAACAGACCCAATACTAGATATATATAAAAACACACCGCAAAAGATGGCTACAAAACAACTGAAATCTTAAAGAGCAAAATGCTACGATGATCACATCTGGTGACCATATTTTGGATATCACGAAATTGTCAACAATGCATTGGTAGAATATGTTCCACTATGTGATAAATGGTCAGATGTCGTGAGATTGTCAGCATTGCATTGGTAGAATTTGTTTCACTATGTGAAAAATGGTCGGACGTCGTGAGATTGCCAGCATTGCATTGGTAGAATTTGTTTCACTATATGATATATGGTCGGACGTCGTGAGATTGTCAGCATTGCATTGGTAGAATTTGTTTCACTATATGATATATGGTCGGACATCGTGAGATTGTCAGCATTGCATTGGTTGAATATGTTTCCACTACGTCATAAAAAAACTGGGGCTCGTTCTACCAATAAAGTGGTCGAAGAGGTTATAAACCAGCTTAATTGAGGATTAAGATCAATGCTATGGTGATCATGTCTAATGACTATTGACGTCTGACTGCATATGGAGTCTTGTCATCAATGCATTGGTAGAATGTGTTCCATTGCACGACAAATAGAGCTCGTTTTACTAACAAATTCGCAATGCACCCATCAAATTTATCAAATTTCTAATGGTACCCAAAATGTGGTCACGAGACATAGTCACTATTCTAATTATGGAGAGTTTCCCAGATAAAAAAATCAGACAAAATTAACATTTGCTAAAATCAACATTTGATTTTCGCCGACGAGTAAGCCATTTCAATTTGTAAACAACTTTGATTTTAGCAAATGACTTCCTCATTTGCTAAAGTAAACGGTTGATTTTTAACAAATGTTGATTTTATCATTTAGTTAATTAAGTACCTTTAGTCTGATAATATACTCTTCCTCTTTCTCAACAAAGAAGTTGTTGAACTTCTCAAGCTCCGCATCCAACAACTCCATGAAATCCCTCTCCTCCTTCGTCATCTCCCCCGCCGCCGCCACCTCTCCACCGCAGTCCGCACAATTTCTGTAAACGGCGGCGATCCTTGGTCTCTTGGCTGCTCTAGACTCTGCACCGCCAACGGATCTCGGCTCGATCAGCTTGAGCCGTTTCTTGAGATCCTTGTAGGACAAGAACTTTTCCCTCCATTCGGGTAATGTCTCCTCGATCTGGTTGCTCAGACTCTTCCCAAATTTCATCGCTTGTAATTACCGTTTGGAATTTTTCGAAAGGAAACAGAGGTGAGAAAGTGAGGGAAAATGGAAGGGGGTGGAGAGGAGGGGGTGATATAAAGTGCGAGGGGGTGGAGAGAATATCCAACGGGAGTAGATTGGGAATATTCTTTGTTCTTTCAAAGGGGTATATCTCTTGGTTTTATTCCTTTTTAGAGGGGGAGAGAGAGAGAGAGAGAGAGAGAGAGTCAGAGAGTGTAGAGAGAGGGGGACAGGACAAATTATTTTACTGTTTTTTTTTTTTGCCAAGTACTAGAAAATATTTTACTGTTATTTGTGGGTTCTTTGTAGTTCGAAAAGCCACGTCGCAGTGGGGTGGATCAAGAGGAGAGGGAGCTGGTTGGATAAGAGAGAGACAACAAGTGGGACGATGGAGTCACCAACATATTTTTTATACATGGGCACATTTGATAGTTGGATTAATTGGCGAGGGATAAGTCAGTCCTCCTCGACTGATAATCTTGGGACTAGAAGCAAAATAAGTCATGGTTCATGCATCAGTGGTAATGTTGGGGAAGTTTACCTAATGGTGGCACAATTAGATGATTAAGGTTGCAATGTTGAGACTGGGTTCGTTGATGGAGGAAATCATCTGAGTTTGGAAGGCGTAAGATCAATTTCGATGGAGGGATGAAAAAGGGCAGTAAAGATGGAGTGGGGCTTTTTATAAGAGATTGGAGTGGCAAGTTTTTGGCTATCAAATCCTTTCACACTAATAGCATTTCCAACCCATTCATCTTTGAGGTAATTGCTGCCGGTGAATGTCTGAGATTGGCAATAGAACTAGGTTTGTGGTAGAGCTAGAATGAGATTCATAGTTTCTTATTAAGATGATTTGCCAAGAAGATGTCCAATATATTGCTAAGGGAGGAAATCATCTAACTTCAAGAGGCGTAAGATCAATTTCAACGGAGGGACGAAAAAGGGCAGTAAAGATGGCGGAGTGGGGTTTTTTATGAGAGATAGAGAGGCAAGTTTTTGGCTAAAAGATCCTTTCATATTGATAACATTTCCAACCATTGGTCTTTGAGGCAATTGTTGCTGGTGAAGATATGAGATTAATAATAGTTGGGTTTGGGTTTGTGGTAGAGCTAGAAGGAGATTCATAATTTCTTATTGAGAGGATTTGCCAATTAAGGTGTCCAATATATTGTTAAGGGAGGAAATCATCTGACTTTGGGAGGCGCAAGTTCAATTTCGACAGAGGGACGAAAAAGGACGGTAAAGATGGAGGAGTGGGGGGTTTCTATGAGAGATGGGAATGGCAAGTTTTTGGCTACCAAATCCTTTCACACTAATAGCATTTCCAACCCATTGGTTTTTGAGGCAATTGCTGCCGGTGAAGGTCTGAGATTGGTAATCGAACTAGGTTTGTGTTAGAGTCAGAAGGAGATTCATAGTTTCTCATTAAAGATGAATTGCCAAGAAGATGTCCAATACATTGTTGAGGGACGAAATCATTTGACTTTGGGAGGTGCAAGATCAATTTCAACGGACGGACGAAAAAAAAGGCCGTAAAGATGGAGGGGGATTGATGAGAGATGCGAGTGGTAAGTTTTTGGCTAAAAGATCCTTTCACATTAGTCTTTGAGGTGATTGCTGCCGGAGAAGGTCTGAGATTGGCAATAAAACTGAGTTTGTGGTAGAGCTAGAAGGGGATTCATAGATTCTTGTCAAGATAATTTGCTAATTATCAAGATGATTTGCCAAGGTGTCCAATATATGATTGATGAAAGCACTAAAGACATTTAGAAGCTCCAGCCATAAGTTGGGAGTTGCAAGTCTTTGTTTGTGCCTAGAAGTATTAATGGCGCAGTACACTAGTTGGCTAAGGGTTGTAAGAGAAGTGGGTATATGTACTTGGGAATCCTATCCTCCATTTTTGGCTAATCTCTGCACTAGAGAGATATTGGTTGTTTGAGAGTCCAAATTTCCAAATGATAAAATCTATATTTTGATAAAATCAAGATTTGGGAAACTTGGCCGAGTATAAATTTTTACCCATCATTTAACAAAGGAGAACATATATCATGGGTTTGTGAAATTTGAATTACAAAGTCAACTTTTCAATTCTTTAACCATTTAGATCCACGGTAGCAACTTTCAATAACGTTTTCGAGGTTGAAACAACAAAATGTAGCCATCAAATAGATGTTTCTAGCCAAGTGTTTTCTTTTTCTTCAACTTTAAGGTTGATGATATTCACATTATAAACAAATTCAAAAAAAAGTACCATTGGGATAATTCTAAGGTATATCGAATACATTTTTTTTCACCAATAAAGTCAAACGCAAGGGTAAATTAGGAATAAAAATAGGATCGAGTCTCGAAATTTACAAGGGTGGAGGGACCATGGTGACATTATTCAAGATGTTACTTATCCAATAAAATTATTTAGGATTGCTTGTTTGTTTATCCTGTGTTCGAATCTATACACAAAATTTTGTTTAGATTTAGACACGAGAATAAACAAATGTATTACTATGCAAAAAGGACTCACAGGATCTTGGAATATTATCTTAGGTGAGATGAATAATTTTTGTAGTAAGAAAGGATCTTGGAATATTATTTCCGGTGGGTTGAATAGTTTTCAAATGCGACGTCAATTATTTAACCACACAGAGTGCAAAAAGGTACTTAGATTATGTGTAACTTTTCTTGATTTAAAAATTTATTGAAAAATACACTAAATAATCCCAAGTCATACCCCATTAAGATTATGACTCTTGCCTTTTCATACTTGTCAGTACGTGTGAGACCTAATAAGTATTTGAAATATGATCCACTACCCATAAATCCTGACTCTATTCTTGTCTAAATCACATAAACTAATTTCAAAAAGGATCAAAACTAATACATTGGTGCTTATGTTCATATGAGATTTCGTAGTAATTAAGCCTCACTTTTTAGAAAATGTCAATCCATATAATTTTTAACAGTCCCATGCCAATTTCAGTATAAAAAAAATGCTGCAAATATAGATCAAAGTGCATTTGTCTTGATACAAAAGTGCCCAAAATTGTCCATTATTTGTGTGCCCCGTATCTATTATATGTGATTCATATGTATTTGACGATTCGAGACACATCTGTATTTATAAATCCAATTGTTAGTAATATTCTTCATACCTTATTACTCACATATAAATAAGGAAATATTTTTGACCGTTTTTGGTCTCCTAGAGAAATGATTCGGATCCATTTGTGGCATATACCGCAATTGGTTTGAAATATTTACTTGGCAGTTGGGAAGTTGCCTAGCATATCCTTTTTTGAAAAGGGTATATATATAAACCAGCCAAAAAACAGGAAATCAACAAAGATCCTTAACTAGAACATGCTCTAGTCCAGGGGGAAGACTACCTGATTGGAAAAGAATATTCCTATCTAAACACTTAGAGGCCAACCAGTGGGCTGCCTCATTCTTCTTCCTATTACACCAGACAAAATTCCAATGCCTTGAGACTGTCCAAGACCTGATATCTTCGATTAACGGTCTGATTTCCCAAGGACAAACAGCAGAAGGAGATTTGCAACAGTTAATGAGCTCTAAGCAATCTGATTCAAAGATTGCTTCATTCATGAGCAAATCTTTTGCTACGGCACAAGCAATTCTAAGTGCCCAAGCCTCAGTGTATAAAGCTGAAGAAGAAACCACTCTGCCAAAGCGCCAAAGCTGAAGAAGAAACCACTCTGCCCAAGCCTCAGTGTATATCCTCTCTTGCCCCTATTTTTGGAATTTCTTTGATTGCTCCCTATGTTTGGTAGATCAGATCTAGTGGGACCTTTGCTTCTAGTATATTGCAATACTTGCTTCACATAACCTCTAAAGTGGTATCACAAGTGTAAAATACTAAAATGGATAGATTATTAAGTGATTTTCTTATCTGCAAGGATTCGGGGATCCCGTAGTGCGCCTCCGCACTACGGGATTGTAGGGCAACCAAAACTACATCATTTCGGGTGTGCAAAGGTTTATAATCGCATCATTTTCTCTCTCTTGGGATTATGTCAAGTTTAGCACTAATATTTTTATTTTCCAACGGCCTTCGGTGAAATCTTCTGTCGTTGATAGCAATTTTTCAATTCCCCGACTGAATCTCTTCCTCCCTTTAATGCCTCTCCATCCCCCACTGTTGAATTCGACCGATTGCCGACTTCTATGTTGGTGCCGCCTCATGGCCGAGATAAAGAGAAATGAGTATTTTTTTTCCTTGAACAAGAAAGAGAAGAAGATTGGGTATGAGAAGTGCCAGGATTTACAGGAGAGAGAGAGAGAGAGAGAGAGAGAGAGAGAGAGAGAGAGAGAATTATGGCAGTGTTAATCAATATGAGTAAGTAGTTACGAAATCCCCATGATAAAGGGATTCCTTGATTTATGTCAGAATTCTATCCCAATTATGGTATTAATAGATCCTAATTTTAAGGTAACTAATGAAGATTTAGTTAAGGAAAATATAATTGAAATAGATAATAATGGCACAATGGTCCAATTTATATTTACAGGATGGAATCATAAAGATTCATATCTCATAGGGTGGCATCCTAGTGATAACATTGTAATAGGATGTCTAAATTAAAAGTTCCTTTAAAAATCTAGAAAATTGTTTGTGACTTTAAATTTGTACATGACAACATTAGCTAATAAAATTCATCTATTTTTTAGAAATACTAGTTTTTAGAAAGTGTCTTCGTGCACAGATCCTGTTTGCAAAAGGGCTTCTAGGGTCTCGTCTTTCGAGGATTTTTGAGCTCGACGTGGGTTTAGGTTTAAGTATTTGTATGTCCCATCTCGTAGATGTGAATTTCAAAACGCCGCTTAGAGCAATAGCAGTAGCTAAGCCAAAAATTTGGCCAAAATACCTGGTGTACGATGCATATAGCCACCCTGTCACCGTCAACACTCCAACAATCTATCCATTTTACCTTACCTTTTATTAAAATATTGTTTTTCATTTTTTTAAAATAACATAATATACACACAGACACACACACACACACACACACACACACACATATATATATATATATATACACCTGTATATATCACTGCCGCCGAAGCACTATTCACCGTCCAGCTCCCTCGCCGTCAAAGCTCTCACTGTCGTCGAAGCTCTCATCGCCGTCGAAGCTCTCACTGTCGTCGATCTTGGTCCCGCAGATCCAGAGCTCCATTGTCGTAGATCTAAAATCCCATCCCGTCCATTCACTGTCGTTACTGCAACTTCCCGTCGCCGTCGGTACTGCAACTCCCGTCGTTGCTAACTCTTTCGACCGCTTGCCTCCTCCGCGGTCGTTATCATCATCACCGTCGCCGGTTATTGGGACTCCATCGTCGCTGGTTGGGGAAGAGAGAGAGAGAGAAAATAATAAAAAATTTGATGGCCGGTGAACAGTGCCTGTTTAAAGATAACAGGTACTGTAGCAAATGTAGAGAAAATGTAGAATAGCCATGGTAATAGACAAGCTGCTGAAGCACCATTTTCTTCTCCCTCTTGTCTATTTTGCCCAGGTAGTGTATTTTACACGTGCTGATGTTCTTGCTCTTATTTTCTATTAGGAAGAAACATAGTTAATGTGACACGTATAGTGAAATAAATAGTTCATAGGAAAGTTCTCGTTAAAAGCGGTTTTAAGGTGTGTGTGTGTGTGTGTGTGTGAGAGAGAGAGAGAGAGAGAGAGAGAGGCGGCGATATGGCGTTAGGCGGTGAGCGATCTCCGTTCTCCTACCATACTTAAGCTCACTCACCTCCTCCTCATCATCTACCACCATCGATCCTCCCATCTTCTCCCCCCAAACTTGTTTTCATAACCAAAACCGTAGATCTAAAATCCATCTGCCCTTCTCTAAACCTCTCTCCATCCTTACTTCCTATCTCGATCCCCCCTCTCCTCAACCACTATCTTCAACCTATCCCGGTTAGATCATCTTCTGATGCAAATACAGAGCTTGGGTTTCTGAATGATGCACGTTATGTGTTTGACTTTTCTTGGAACTCGTGTTCAACATCAATATTCATCGACAATTTACCTTATCAGATCAGGAAGATTTGGGTCTACAATCTATTTGCTAGACATGGCAGAGTCAGGATGTGTTCATTCCTAAAAAGAAAAGCAAAATATTAGGTCAGTCCTTTGGATTTATAAGATTCGACAGTATATGAGAGGCTATCCATGCAATAGATTCAATCAATAATACTTGGGTGTTGGGTTCATAGATTGACAGTTAATCTGGCAAAATATCAGAGAAAGGTGAAAGCCCAGGATAATTTCAATCAAACAAAGGGAGGATTTCAACAAGGAAAAGAATCAATGGGTCACTATAATCAGTCTCGGAGATCGATGGAACAAAAACTACCTAACTCCAATACACAAAAGCCCAGGTCAGCGAGCTCCGGTTGAGAAAAGAGGCAAAAAAAAATTGGAGGAAAAAAGGGGTAATTGAGTCTAGTAAACAAGGTGAGGAGAGAAATCGTGCAAAGTACCATCCTCAAGTTTCTGGTGATTCAATTGTGTTGCAAAGTTCAGGTAATGGATGGCTTATCAGGAGTGCTTTTGGAAGAATTAAACGAATGGTGTCTCCACAAAAGTTGTTAGACGTGTTCTCAAAAAATGGGGTATAGAATTGCCAGATTAAGCACGCAGGGGGAAGATATATGCTAGTAATTTTTCCTCATAAAGATTTGAGAGATAAGTCTATTGGGGAAAAATGGATTGAGTACTGGTTTGATGAGCTTAAGCCATGGAATAAAGATCCTACACAAATTGAGAGGTTTGTATGGTTGGAAAGTTACGGGATGCCTTTGAATGTATGGAACATGCAGACCTTTCAAATTATTGCTAACAAATGGGGGAAGTTTATTAAAGTGGATGATGACACTCTTAGAGAAAAATTATTCGAGAAAGGTAGATTTCTTATTGTCACAGATCAAGCCAAGAAGATTGAGGACCAGATTCAGTTGGTGGTAAATGGAAAGAATTACGTAGTGAGGCTGGAAGAAGTAGAATCAAGTAGAATTTTTTAGTCAGAAGACCCAATTCCTCAGTATGGGGCAGTGGAAGAGGAGAATGAGGGAGATAATTCTGATGGTGATAAGGATGATAAGAGGGAAAAGATTAACAAATCTGGAGATAATGTAGTGGCAGATATGGCTAATGAATTGAAAGATGGAAATGATGGGGAGAAGAACAAAAAAGTACCAAATAATGCTGACTCAGAAGATCAATTGGGTTCTGATTCTGGCTCACATAATGTACAAACAAGGAATGACACGTCATCAAAGGGGGATAAAGGTGAGATATCGGTTCAAGGGAACATCTTTGAACCCTTAATTAGTGGGAATTCAAGGTTAATACAATCCCCTAAGCCAACAAATAGACAGTTGGAGACAATAATTGAGGAAGAGGATGAGTCATTTGTAGGGGAGACTCAGTCTATTGAGGTAAGCTATAATGAGGAACCGGTTGAGATTTTGGAAAATTCAAATCACAAGAAATATCCAAAAGGTTATTGGAATTTGGCAAGTGTTGAACAAAAACTAAATGGAGCAAACAAGCATATGGCAGAACCAAAGGTGTTGACTGCAAGACAAAAAAGAGCAAGATTGAGGAAGGAAATCAGGGATATTTGTGAATCTTTGGATGATGGTACACAAGCAGGTGAAGTATGAGAGGATATCAGTGAACACTCTGATTCGATTGATTAAGAGGAAATTCTCAGAAGAAATAAAATCATCATCAGAGGTTTTGAAGATCTTGTGAAGGAGCTGCAATCTCAAACAACAATGGGTATGAGGTTGGGGATTGAATTTTCAAAGGAAGACACAATGGTGATGTCTAAGATGATTGAAAAGGATGCAAATAGATATGCTCTCTTGAGGAGGAGCAAATCCAACTGTTAATCTGCTAATATTTTCCAATGTACTTCTATAATCATGATATTTGGTCTGCTATTGCTTGATTTGGGTGGGTTGGGCTTGGTTATGATGTGTTTGGGATGCTATGTATGGGTTTTGGGTCTGGGTTATTGATTTTGGGAGCCAAATAGTCAGTCAAGATAGCTTTTGTTTACTGAGGAGGTATAGCTAATGCCTTTGACTTGCTGCTGGGAAGTCATAGCTTTTGTTTGCCGCTGCTGCCGTTGTCTTGATGTTTTTTCTGCTGATATGGATGCTACTATTTTATTGCTCTTTCATTTGTTGTTGCTGCTTCAAAGGAAAATTTGCTACATAGTAGTAGTATGCTGTCTAGTGATTCTATTGCTAGTATGCTAATTAGTAATGCTACTGCTACAACTACTGTTATGATGTGGGAGTTGCAAGAGGTTGGATTTTGGAGTATTTTAGTGGATATGCTGCCTCATTCTGTTGAGTATTCTGGAGATGCTACTCTTTGTTGCTAGTATGTGTTGCAATTAGAGCTGCTTTTTGCCTCTCTTGATGGTGCTACAAATTACTGATGCCATCCGTTCATTTGGAGCTGCTGCTTATGCTTTTGGGAGTGCCTTTGGAGTTAAAGGATATAATATCAGGGGTGTTTGATCTTATTATTGGCTTGTTTGGACTTTTGCAGTGTTGATCTGTTTTCTCTTTTCCCGTTTCTCCTTTCATTTCCAGCAATTCGCTGGAAATTTTGCCTTCACCTTACACGTGTTTGGTTGTGGCCCCATTTGTGACTCAATCGATAATTTGAAAGAATTTAGCATTTGTGACTCAATCGACTTCAAGAACTTTTTGAGGAACTTTCTGGCTAAGTTTGGTGAGCAACTTTCTGAGTGAACCCAAACAAAAATCAAGATACCATGTTTCCAAATCCTAATCGACAGAATAAAACATAGTAATACACAAAAGAACCTTGTTGAGTTAACAATTCCTTTAAATCTCTTGAAACCCATTGTGAGAAAGGGAATTGATAAGCCCCTGATAGTGTAAATAAAGGGGCTTATCTGCCTCGTTTTTGTCACACACACGCGCATAACATGTTTTATTTGATTGATATTGCGCGTAGGTTGTGTTTTTGTCGTTCACAGGTTTTTCGGAAGAATAAAGCATCCCTTTGGTGTCATGGCTCGAGCACGAGTCAATCCGTGACCCAAGGTCCAAGGACACGTGGCATGCCGCTACGGTGCCGAGAAATTCACGAGAAAAGTCATGGAAGAAGGCCAAGTATGCCCGAGCAAAGGCCCAAGTCAAGTTGAGAACAAACGGGCACAGATCATATTTTGAGCATCTCCTATCGATAGGAGAATTGGTCCTATCGATAGGAGAGGGATCAGATTGGCCATTAATTTCTACCAAGCAACTCCTATCGATAGGAGAATTGGCCCTATCGATAGGACAGTGATCAGTCTGGCCATTTTTGTGAAGCAGTGAAGTCCTATCGATAGGAGAATTAGTCCTATCGATAGGAGAGGGATCAGATTGGCCATCCGCGCGCAAAAGAGTTCTCCTATCGATAGGAGAATAAGTCCTATCGATAGGACCTGGGTTTTTCAGCCAATTTTTGTACCCGACCAAGTTAAGACTTGGGGGCTTTTTGGACATTTCAATTGTAACTTTGGGACTATAAAAGGCCCCAAACTTCAGAAAATTAGGGATCTTGCATTTTTCACCTTCTCTCTCTACCTCCCTTCTTCTTCCCCACTCATTTTCTCTACCTTCTCTCTAGAAATTAGGTGTTAATCTTCAAGAACCAAGGCTACGGCCTTCATTAAAGTTGTAAGCACTCTTCTTATCTATTCAAATCTCTAATTTATTTCCATTTTCGTTATGTTTCGCGTTTTCTTGTCATTTTCACGTAGTATTTCCATTTGCCCTTTGAGTATGTGTGAGTAGTGTAGCAAGGCTAAGTCATGGGGTGATTAGCACCCCATGGCTTGGGTTATTTTGTTCTTCTCTCAAAATGGGCATTAAAAGTTGTTTGTTTAAGAGTTGGGGTTCAATTTCATGTATCAAAATTTAGTCTTGTTAATCTCTTTGATCTTGTGTAGGCAAGGGCTTGACTACTTGCCACACATGATGCTTAGAATTATGACATTCTAAGTGTTTGTAAAAATGTCTCAATGAACCCTACTCTTGATCAAACCCATTTTCTAGAATCCAAATGTGCTAAAATGTTAAATCTTCCGGTTAAGCATGTTTAACTACGTGATTTAACCGTGTAATCTTGAGAGGAATAATGTAATTCAAGTCATGGGTGTTTTGAACCCTTTGACTTTGCCTTTAGTTTAAATTAGCAAAACCTTCATTTCCTAGTCATTTAGAGGTAGAGAGAGAATCCCACAAACAAACCAAACCAAAAAGTTGGCCGTCTTAACGCCGAAAATCTCATCGCAAGTCAATCTCATGCCGAGTGCATTTGGTCCCTGTGGAAATCGACCCCGGTCTTGCCGGGTTACTATGCTTTCGACGACCTAGCCCTACGCTTGGGGCGACGCTAACTACAACAACGCTAGGTGTCAAGCAGGAATCACTTTAATTTTATATGAGTCCATTACCACTTGAACTGTAGGTTCGCACTGAAATTCACATTTTAAAATTATGTCCAACTAGGGTAGTTGGCCTAGTGGTTATGTAACAATACTAATACTGTGAGGTTATGGGTTCAAATCATATGGAAAGAGCTTTATTACCCATAATGCGTGGTTAGGACAGGGATAGGATAAAAGTAGGTTTTTTTATTATGTGGGAAAAAAAAAATTGATGTCCATAAAATATTTTTTGTGACACTTATATCTGATATGTTTATGGTTAAAAAAAAAAAAAAACCCTAATTTTATCAAAATTCCTTTCAAGTGACATATAAGCAAGGAATAAGTACTTGTTTGGCCGTTTTTGGCCTCGTAAAGAAATTATTCGAATCAATTGGGGTATATGCTGGATGTGGTTTGGAATGGGAAGAAGATTCTTTTCTACGTTAACCTTTCTTATCTGCCCCCAAGTCTTGGAAATTCTCCTAATACTCCCCAATATATTTGGGAGATAAATGTAGTGGGTCCTTTTCTTCATCTGTCTTACTTTTTGTTTTTCAATGAAACTCCCCATCCCCAAATATCTCACCAATGTAGTACTGTTTTTTTCCCCCCAATCAGCAAAAAGATTTTATTAATCTTTGAAAAGAAAACAAAGATTAAAAAGATCTCGGGCACACCGACAAAAGCCACCCGAGAACCAACCCCAAAAGTAATCAAGAAAATAATCCAAACAACTCACTGAACCAAGCACCGCGCTACCACAACCACCTAAAACAAACTCCTAAAAAAACCGCTAATCCAAAGAGTTAAAATTCTAGAGAAAGGGAAGCACCATCCTCGAACTCAATATCTTCCTCCAAGACATCAAAATCCTACAAGCCATCAAGAGCATTGATACTATCCGCAATTTGGCTTCTCACCAATGTACTTTATACTTTCTCCATTTGGTAGGAATACATTTATTCTGACACATATAATGGAAAACATGGTGTTTTTTTAAATTAATGTATGGATCATATTTGAACACCGACACAAGTGCTAAATAATTTGAAAGAATGTAATGTCCGTGACTCAACTTTGAGAAATTGGTTGAGCTAGCTGAGCAATTTTTGAAAAGTTATAGTAGAACACAAAATATTGCTTGCTGAATAATATATGTGGACTCCAATTTGAAATCTTCTAATGTGTGCCATGATCTAATTAAAAAAACACCAAAAAAAACCCCTTTTAGATTAATACACACAAATATTCGGAGGGGGCGCACACCCATATAAATATATTAGGGGCGCGCGCGCACGCACATATTAAGACATATACATATTTGAGTGGAGTACATTGGCATCTTATCTCAAGATCCTAAAATAAATACCCAAATATTTAATAGGTTGGGGCTTCCATAAGTAAGAAGTGGCAAGAAAAGTCTGGCATATTCCAAATGGGGTTCTTTTGTGCTATACCAAGCTTTAAGCCACACTTAAGAAATGTGTGGCCCATCTTCTGTATGCCTCATGTCACTTTAATGTCAACCTTTCCAAGCTACTATTGTCTTCTTTGTCACTGTCACCGCCCCCTACCAATTCGTTTAACAATTAAAGTCTCTCTCAATCTACTCACCTCTCTCAATATTCCTTGTTGCTTGCTTTTACTTCTATTTTGTTTTTTAGTATCAAATACTTTAAAAAAACTACAGGGGTTGACCTAACTGTCAAGGATTCGGAATTAGCGGTTGGCGTTCTTTTAGGATCTCAGGTTCGAAAGAAATTGGGAACCCTGGAGGGCGGCATCCGTGCCGTTGGATGTGTTTTCAATGGTCCTAATTGCATCTCGGCACTTTATTGATCCGAGCTATCTATTGCCAAGCTGAAATCTGAACCGTTGATTGCCGAGATCAACGACCCGAGAGCCGCCCTACAGGATCTCCGGGTCCGGTTTGAAATATCTTAGATGCTATCAATTTCTTTGTAGCCAGTTTATACAGAGCTTTGCTATAACTTTAAAAAAAAAAAAAAAAAAACTCCCGGATACTTGCTTTAAAAAATAAAAATAAAAACTTTAAATTTTTTTTTGACTTGTTGGGTAGACCGTAAACCACACTCAATTATCAAAGTCCAACTTAAATCAGACGGAGGGATATGTGAAATATCAATCATTGTATTTATCATAATGTCTTTTTTGTTTTCTTGGACAATAATTATGTCTCGGCCATTGTCTTGATTGATTTTTCAATGCGTATGTGAAGTCTTTCTTTTTCTTTTTTTCTTTTTTTTTATTAAATGGGAAATTTCGTGAGAAAAACAAACTAAGAGTACATGATTATGAGTTATATTTACCCTTTATAGAAGAAAGAAACATGCTTAGATCTTAGTAGACGCATACCTAGCTAGAAAATCCGCGCACTTGTTAGATTTTCTCTTTATGTTTCATGGAGGGAAACCCAAGCCGTTAAAAAAGGAACTCACAATCATGAAGAAGTTCGCTAAGATGATGAAACTCTGTATTATACTCTTTCATTCTACAAATATGATTGTAATCGTGACGTAAACTCTAGTTCTAAAGAAAGGATTGGAAAAGAGAATCAAAATTAGATAGATACAGATATTCCATTTATTGAGATTTACCGAATTTGGTATCAAAGTCCATTGAATAGAATCTTAACATTGGTGCCATTCCTGAGTTTCAAAAAAAAAAAATCAATGTCGTCTAGTAGGATTGGTTCAAAATATATTAAAAGTGTAAAAAGTTCGTCCCTCAAATTTATTGCTTACGAGGATGAATTCTTTTATCCGTGTTCTTTCGACGCGGTTTTGAGTCCTGACAATAGAGTCAATGCATTATCATATGGGATTCACTATCTCTTATCGATTGGAACGACGTATATTTTAAAGATTAAAGATGTACGAGATTCGTCCTCTCAAATTTACTGTTACGAGGGTGAAATCTTTAAGCCGTGTGTTTTTATTCACGCGGTTTTGAGATTCGAATTCATGCATCCTTATATGATACGAGATTCACAAGCTCTAATCAATTGGGACAGACATATAGTATAACTTAAAAGGAGATAGGAGTCAGGATATGGTAAACATGATTAAAATTTAACACTGTTGTCATTTTTAATTTTAAAAGCGATGTTGTTAGTGGATTGGATCAAAATCTATTAAAATTATACGAGGTTCGTTCTCTCAAATTTATTGCTTACGAGGTTGAAATCTTTTAATCGTGGTTTTATTTTTATATATCCACGCGGTTTTGGATCCTGATCTCCGATCCATTTAATATGGGCTTGTCACCTCACCTATTTTGCAATGGATGTAAAACCTTTAGATAAAATTGTGATATTTAGTTACTGGATTTAATTTTTTTTTTATCAATTACTACTGTATAGAAAAGAAATTACGTACAACAGTATGACTTGAGATAATATTTTACTAGTACGCACGTATGATATTTAGCCCATAATTTTTATAATTTACAAATAAAATACTTCAGTGCACAATTTCTTCAAATTTTCAATCCAAATTAATGGTTAATAGTTCTTCAAATTGTTGTGAAAAAAATTGAGTAATTATGAACATAAGTATTTTATTTTTTATTCAAAATTTGTACGAATATCTGTTGAAAACTACAATTAAGAACAGAGGAAGTATTGCTAGAGAAATGCCTTGAATTTTTTACATTCAAAGAAAGATGCAATTTCTCACGTGTTTCTAGAGCCTTTGGATTTTCCAGACGTGACTACTACTCTGGTCCATCCGGACGGTCGGACACGGGCTGTACGCGTTTAAGTCGGTTTGGCTTACTTTTCTGTGCTTTCTTATAAATAGGGACCTTATGGGTTCTTAGGATTTTGTCTTTTGTATTTTGGGCTTTGATATTATGGTTGGAAAATTTTCTCTTATATCCCTTGCGCTTTATGCGAAAATTCAGTTTGGTCCCTCTTGTTTCAATTTGGACAAACTAAACCTTACATTTTGAGATTGGTTTCAATGTCAACCCTTGGTTGGGATCCATTAACAATTTGGATGAAAATCAGTGATGTGCCCTACACATGACCACTTATGAGGGGCATTTATGTCCATCCATCTCATTTCTTCCCTCCATCTCATTTCTTCCCTCCACCACTCCAAATTCTCTTAGATCTTTCCTCTCTGACTAAAACACTTAGATATATATACACAAATAACTAGCACTGATACGTTCCAATCCAAGAACTGTCTAAATTTCGACATGTCGAAACCCTCACCAAACCTTTCTCCATAGCCAAAGAAAACCCGCTACCGGCCAAGCATCTAGTGGTAGTAATAGGCCGAATCCGTAATTACCCAGACAGACAAGACAATCCCGAACCCGTATTCAAGAGTAACTCGGACCTCCACTCTCTTCGGGTTAGAACGGAAATCGGGTGCCGAGATTTTAGTCTTGATAGGGTATCATTATCAAAGGAAGAGGATCTTGATGGGTTTTAGAAGAAATTAGAGAAATGAAAAATTAAAGGTGTGAAATTGGGAGCAAGGTGTAATTATGTACGGTCCAACCAGGTAGGGTAAGAGCCACACGATGTTTGGGTTTGCGAAACAATCAAGGATTGTGTATAGGTTTTTAAAAGAAATGTTGGGTGAATGGGATGGAGGGAATGATGATCAGTGTGTTGGGGTTGGAAAATTTGTTCAAGTCACTGTGTTAGAGATATATAATGAAGATATATATATGATCTGTTGTCGACAAATAATGGTGAAGGGTCGAGTTTTGGGTGGTCTGGGTATGTGTTAGTTGGGTAGGAGAGAGAAAGAAAGTTTGGGGTGGGGGAGGGAAGAAAGAGAGATTGATGGACATAAATGCAAGGTTTAGTTTTTCCAAATTAAAACATGAAGAACCAAACTGAATTTTCGGATAAAGTCGAACGGATATTAGAGAAATTTTCCCTAAAATTTTGAGTTGTCTCTTTGGATTCCATCTAGGGTTTGTGTCTCCCTATTGGGTTCCACCAGAGAATTGTCTCTAGATATCTGTTGAGTGCTTCATTGAGAGTTACGGGTAGAGTAGGCTCTTTGTATTCTCTCCTCGTCCATAATGAATCCTCTCTCGCTCTTTGCCCGTGGAGTACATTTTTGCTTTGTGCTTGAGCGGAACCGCATAAATCTTTGCGTCCTTGATTTATCGCTTGTTGGTTTGTTTTCCTTTTACTCCGTGGTTGTTATAACAAACTGGTTTCAGAGCTTAGGGTTTCAATTTGAGGCTTTTATTTTTCGTTGTGTGTCTCATTTTTGGTGATCGTTTCGATTGCAATACGACGGCTCAATACGAAGTTGCGAAGTTTGATGGGCAAAGCACTAGCTTCAGTCTATGGCATATCATGAAGAAGACTTTGGTAGTTCAACAAGGATTATCTAAGGCTCTATTGGGGAAGAGCAAGAAACCTGCAAACATGGAGGAAGATGTTTTTGATGATCTCGATGTGAAGACCCTCAGTTCAATTCAGTTAAGTCTGGCCGATGATGTGCTTCACGAGGTTGGGGAGGAGACCAGAGCTGGCTCTGAGCTAAAGCCCCTAAAACAACCGCTTTAAGCCCCCAAATTTTGTCTAATTTTGGGGGGCCCCAATAATATAGGTCCATATAGTTATTAGGTAAACTTAAAAAAATTAAGTTTAATTTGTCTAATAATTTTGAGGGCCTAATTTTAAAAAAGGCCCAAGTGAAAGGGCCCAAATGTAGTATAATTTGGTCCCTATTTCATTATTTTGAAAAATTAAGGGGTCTTAAGTGTCATTATTTTCATTATTTTCCAAATGTTGAATTGCATACAAAATACTGTTGACTATTCTGGTTATAGTTGGCTCTGGGGAAAGAAGTTTTTCGAAGTTAAAGTTGATCAAAACCTACCTTAGGTCGACAATGTCACAAGAGAGATTGCATGGATTAGCTATGTTGTCTATTGAAAAGGCTATGGTGGAGAAACTTGATTATGCAAATTTGATTAGTATTTATGCTGATAAAAACGAGAGAAGAATAATTTTTAAATGACAATTTTTAATTTATTGTAATGGCTATCGATTCAGGGACTTATGGTCTCAAATTATTGTATTGCCTTCCGTATGAATATCTTTTCTTTCTCAAGTATTATTCACTATGCGAAAAAGATTGAGGGCCCATTTTTTTCCCTTTATATAGTTCGCTTTAAGCCTCACAAAACTCAGAGCCGGCCCTAGAGGAGACTACGACTGCCGGTATTTGGTTGAAGTTGAAGAGCATCTATATGACCAAGTTTGCCACTACCAATTGTATTTAAAGCAATGCCTTTATACGTTTCGTACGAGGGAAGGTATGCCCATAAAAGACCATTTAGATGAGTTAATTAGAATTATTATGGATCTAAAAAATATTGATGTTTCGACTAATGGTGAAAATCAAGCCCTACTGTTTTATGTTCTTTGTCTGCATCATATAAGCACTTTGTCGCTAGCCTACTTTATGGGTGGGATTCCATGGAGGATGTGAAATCTAGTTTATATTGGAAAGAATTGAATAAAAAGGTATTCGACGAAAGCGATGTTTACGCTCATGGGTTAGTTGTGCAAGGAAGAACTTTTTAGAGGGATAAAGGTAGTAAGGGGATTTATGACTCGCATTCCACGTATCAGAATGAAATACAATGTTTTTACGTAAGAAGTGCACACGAAGAGAAATTGTCATAGGTTGAAAAATAAGAGCAAGATTGAAGAGGAGGTTGTTGCTGGTGTTGCTGAAAATGATTCTGACGGGTTAGAGATTGTTCTCTCAGTGACAGTTTGTGATGTTTGTTCAAATGCCATGTGAATTCTGGACTCCAGATGTTCTTCCCACATGTGTCCGAATGAGGATTTGTTTGATGCCTATGAATCAGTCAGCAGTGGTATAGTTCTTATGGGAAATAATTAAAGTCAGAATGCATGATGGTGTTGTGATGACTCCGATGGTTGGAAGTATACCGCTAAATGTGGAGTTTAAGAATTTCTAAGGGTGTTAGTGTTTTGATGAAGGGTCGAAAATTGGCTAACCTCTATATGCTTGACGGTAGTACATTTGTGGGTGCTACATTAGTGGGTTCTTCATCGATTATGTATTCGTGTTTGACTCGGTTTTGGCGTATGCAAGTTTTGCATGCTCGTCTTCTTGTCAAGTTCAAGCGATGCTTGGGCTTGATTAGTGTTCACAGGCTTTGATTGCTCTGCGAGGGTGTTTGGAGAAGAGTTGTTTTGTGAGTTAGATAAAATTCAAGTCAATGTGGAGATTTGTTGGAGATATGCTCTGAATTTTGGACATTCAATGAAAGAGGAAATTTCTTGTATGTTTCTGGAGCCTCTAGATTTTATGTCCGAACGGGAGTCAAGTCCGTCCGGAAGGTCGAACATGGGCCATGTGCACTTTAAGTGGGTTTGGCTTAGTCTTCTGTACTTTCTTATAAATAGGAGAGGTATAGGTTCTTAGGGTTTTGTCTTTTGTATTGGGGTCTTGATATTAAGGTTTTGTCTTTTATATTAAGGACTTTGATGTTAGGGTTTTGAGTTGTCTCTTTAGGTTCCATCTAGGGTTTGTGTCTCCCTAACGGGTTCCACTAGAGATTTTTCTCTAGATATCTGTTGGGTGCTTCATTGAGAGTTATGGGTATAGCCGGCCCTTTGTATTCTCTCCTCGTCCATAGTGAATCCTCTCTCACTCTTCGCCCGTGGAGTACGTTTTTGTTTTGTGCTTGAGCGAAACCACGTAAATCTTTGTGTCCTTGATTTATCACTTGTTGATTTGTTTTTTTTTCTTACTCCGTGACTGTCATAACAAGTATAGTTCCAAACATGGAATAGAATTCTAACTGTTACAATGGTTCTCTTAGATGTATATTTTACTAGTCCGATATCAATTCTTCAATTTGAGAACAACTGACTTCAATTTCACTAGTTTTTTTTTATTTGTTACTTATTTTATACTCATTATAAGTTCTCACCATACTTCGATACTTATTTTATTTTTCAATCACAATTTCTACCAGCATTTGCTTAATTCAATCTGTTAGGGTGGAAATCAAAATATTTTGTTTTTATTATCATTTTTCACAACAACTGATAACCAAAACAATAAAATGAAAATTTGAAAATTCTATGATGTGTTCACCAATATCTACCATTTGTGTGGGCTTTGAACCCAACGAAACCATTTTCTTTTTCATTTTCTAGGTAGGCTTGAGCCCATTAGAGATGGATGAATGTTTGTGAAGAAAATGAATGCCAGGAATTTATATGATAATGAGAGCTCAAACCTCCCTATTTTTATGGGCCTTTATGTCTCTGGGTGCACAAGGTCCAAAACTGTTGGTGGGCCAAGAAGTGAAATGGAGAAAACAATCTCTTCTATGCAAAATCAGTTCAATTAGTTCTATGGGCGGCTCTACTACGAATCAAGGGTTCAAGCGACCCCCTCGAGTTCAGAAAATGTATTCACATCTTACATTTCTTTATCTGTTGTGTAATTTTTCTTTAGTATTGTCCGCAATAGATCATTAGTACGGCGTCAAAATGAAACAAGTCCGCTTAAATTTGTGTTTTTTTGTGGTATATCTCAACGAACCAAAATAAATCAGGCCCAATAAATTTCTAACTAGAATAGAAAAATAAATAATATATATATATATATATATATATATATATATATATGGATGGCGATCTATTGAGGACTCCCTCAAACAAAAATTCCGTGCGGACCTCACCATTTTTTGACTTTCCGGATCAAATATATAGCGTTTTTAACAAAAACTGATCCGATCAAGCCCTTCCGGGTATTGTTTTTTGAAGATTTTTCGCGTGGACCTTGGAAAATGCATTTTAAAAACATTGAGCGGTTCGGATCGTCAAAATTTGATCCGGAATGGTGAGGTCCGCACGGAATTATCCTAAGGGAGTCCTCAATAGATCGCCATCCATATATATATATATATTCACTTTATATAGTGTTTTATATGAAAAAAAAAATTATATGCTTTTGTCATCACTCAAATTTTGGAGGCGCCCCCCTCATTCGTATGATGCAATACTATCTAGGAGTAACAAAAATCAACAATGGCCTGTTTGGCTACATTATTTTTCGCAAGAATCATATCATATTCCATTGTTATTCCAACACATACATTTCAGTGATTTCACCGTTGGGCTCCATGACAGTGAACTTTAGGAGATCTATTTTATTAGGCTTTAAGACAAAAGATTCAATTATTGGAGCTCTTTGTCGAATCAATCTACTTGATGATTCTTCTTCATCTTCGAGTCTAGAAAATTGAAGAAAATGAGTTTGGGTGAGGGCTTGATTCGCTTGAACCACTTGGACTGTGACAAACACCAATCAATCAATTGAAAGAAGGTGAAACCAGAGCCGGTCCTGACTTTTGGGAAGTTTAAAATGAAAATCAAAAGTAGGCATTTTTCAAAATCTTAATGAGTAAAATGTAAGTATGTAGCAAAAAACAAATACTACAATTCATCAATAAAAAATAACCCTAAAACAATAACCAAACATTCCAAGATTTCAAACTCATCACTTAAATATCACTAATCCTATGGGTACTAATACATGGGGGGCCCTTGAAATTCATAATTTTTGGAGAGTCTAAATTGACCGCAACGCTCGCTTTAGCTCAGGGCCGGCTCTGGGTGAAACTTTCAAACACTTATTTGCCATGAGACATAGAACATACTGCTTGATATGAAACCCGTAGAGGAATTAGCAAATTGTTGTAGTGCTTGATAATCTTCTACAAATGTTAAGAATGTTTGAGCGACAGTTGAGAGCTCTCGCAAGAATGTTGGACAAAAAGTTCTTCGAGTGAGGAAGTATCAATCCGGAAACCCTCAAAATAATGCTCTTCTTTTACATGCAAGAAATCAACTCTATCCTAGTCGGGGTTAGAAAATGGGACCATACGGTGATAGTCAAAGCCAAAATCTTATCCTACTAAAAAAGACCGTCTTATTATTTGGGTCGTCCATTATGCTCCAAATAATGCTTTTGAATATCAAGTAGGAATTTAGGATAATTTGTCTTCCTTGTATTTTGACAATAATGAATTTAAACAGTAGCGGAGCTAGGATTAAGAGTCTCGGGGGCTGAGTTATAACGGAAAAAAATTCAACATTAAATATCTTTCTACTAATTCCTTACTCAACAAATAAATAAATAAATAAAAACTATCAACGTTCTTGCATTGCATAGTCAAAGAAAAAGTCAAAATATATTTTCCAAGATTATCATCCATCAAAATAAAATATAAGTAGCTTAACAATATATCAAAGTGCAACCCGACGTGCTCTCAAATCTCGGAAATCAACTACGATCGACTCGAAACTAATATTTAGGCCCCGTTCCGCTAAAAAAAAAGTTTTGTTTTAACTCAAAAACTATCTCATTCCACTAACAAAAAAACCTAGTTTTTTTGCAAAACTAAAAACCAAAAAAGCCAAAAAACTAGTTAGTGGAACAAGTTAGTTTTTTTGCAAAACTAAAACATCCAAAAAAACCAAAAAACAAAAAAACAAAAAAAAACCAAGTTAGTGGAACACCCCTTTAGTCTTTGTTCTCTTGAATAAACCAATGGGATCGACCTTGAGAGATCTTAGTCGATTGGAAAAAAAAATTCTTGAAAAGCTATGGAGTGGCGAGGGCCCACCACAGCCCTATACTACCTCCGCCCCTAATTTTAAATACTACTCCCTCTGTCCCATTTTAAATGCTCCCTACAAATATCCGTGTCATTTTCAAACATTTATATTTTTGTATTGGTAATGTTTTCAAGGTTTTTAAAGATAGAACTAATTGAGATCTATCAAATAAGATCCCTATGACATATAAAATACATTATAGAATGAAAAACTATAAGAGTTTTAAAAAGACACGCATAACCATAGGGAACAATTAAATTGGGACGGATGGAGTATCATTTCTTTAATAATTTCACCATTCTGATGCTTCCATGTAGAACTTGGGGCCCACATATTAGCAATATTGGTTGACCCATATTGGTTTGGTCTGGCCCACATTTTAAAATGGGTTGAACTTGAGGCACATTTTTCTTTTGAGGACTTTGACCTTCTCTTAAACCTTGGCTGAGAAACAAAGTTTATTGATCTTCAATTAGTAGATGGTGAATTGGTGATTAAACCATCTCAAACTTTAGTGCCTATAATTCTTATCATGCATTTCTTCCCAAGCAGGTATGGTTGTTGGGCTAAGTATTACTGTTAGAGAAATCCCTTTTCTTTTCATGGAAATTTTTTCTTAACATCCTCGCGGCTCACATGATGCAAAATGAAACGTACCACAATATCGTTGAATGATAAGAGCTGCTAATTTTCAGCGTCTCGGTGTTTGTTATCTTTGCAAAAATTCAAGTCTATGAGATATTGACAAATGCTTGATCAAATTATATATACTTGCCTAAGACAAACGAACAATTAGAATATGAGTAACTACTTTCTTTTGTGACAAATATACTCTGTCAAGCAAATGCGGAGATCCGATTGAGCAATTTTTTTTTTTATGAAAGATAATAGCATCGCGTTAGGCTAATAAATGGATCAAAGCTACTCAAGTTCGTTCGTTAAAACTTTTTTAAGATCGGTTAGTTACATAAACAATCCAACCTTGAACATTTTCTGGAGTTCGTTAAGTTTTCAAACCAAACTCGATCAAGCTACTACTCGGCTCGTTTGGCTTGTTATGTATAAAAAATTTAAGCTCCTTGTGTTCCGCTCAATCATAGCTCATTTGGGATCCGCTAATCTCATAAACAAGTTATGCTTGGACATATTTTGAAGCTTGTAAAATTTTCATATTAAGCTTCAATAATAAATTGCTCAGCACATTCGACTTGTTTATCACCGCCAAGGCCCATGAAAAGAATAACTTGGATCATCAAATGGAAACATGATTTTATCATTGTTTTGCGTTGTTCAGAGAAAGAAATGAGTGACCGTGATATAAGAGGATCTCGATCCATATAATTTGTATATTGAGACTTTTAAAATTGAAGAAATCATTGAAATAGGACTCTTTTAAGAAAGAGGGTATCATGATTCGAATCAGGAATGGTCTAACTGTTTCAACTAGAGTTGAACCCACAAAGCTTGGACCAAACACTTCAAAAAAAAAAACACTTCGGACGTGTAATATCTCCAACAACAATAATTTAGGACAGGAGGCTGGACCCACGTATGCGAATTTCCTGCTCCTTCTGTCCCCACCTGACCACCTAATGAGCTACCAGCCTCAACAAAGTTATCCAAATGGACAATGATACCCGTATAGAACAAAATGCACAGAAAATATACAGAGGGTGTTCGGGGACCCACTTTAAGGTATCACACGAGTGATCCGAACCGTTCATTATTCTTAGAACAATTTTCCGAGGGCCCCCACAAAATTTCAGCTCAATCGGACGGTTAGAAGTTCTCAAACCAAAGTCTCACCGTTTCAATAAAAAAAAATTGTGATTGAAAAGGTTGGACTTTGGTTCGAGCACTTTTAACCGTCCGATTGAGGTGAAATTTTGCGGGGCCCCTCGGAAAAATGTTTTAAGAACAATGAACGGTTCGGATCACTCGTGAGACACAAAAGTGGATCCCCAAGCACGATCTGTGCATTTTCTGTGCAACTCCCTCTGTACCAATATGTTTACCGTATCCAAATTGTTCACTTTGAAGAGTTCCATGTATAGAAAAGCCCTGGTTAAAATAATTCAAACAAGTTCAGCGAAAATCACCTTCTTCTTTTTTGGGTCTTTTCCGGATCTATTGATATTTAACATTGGCACGCCTAAATTCTTGTTAATTAGATATTTTTAATATGTTTTAGAAACACATCTATCTCGAGAAAAATAGATTTAGAAAATATTGCAACATTAAAGAAAAACTTATTTTTCTGGAAATAAATGTGTTTCGAGAACATATATACCGTATTTGATTAGCATTAATTATGGTGTGCCAAAATGCTCTCGGCAAGATATAAAATATCAACGGTTCCGATCATCAAAAGACCTGAGAAACCCCGAAAGCAGGATGGGCAGGACCTTACAGTCCCACATAGGCCTATTGTGCCTTGATCCCAGAGAAATTCTTTAGCGCCGAGCAGACACCGTCTTACGTGGTGACCGAGTGCACATTTTGGACGGTCCAGATTTTTAAGAAAGAAAAAGGAAGGAAAAGAGAGAGAGAGAGAGAAGAGAAATCTGGACAGGCCAAAACACTTTTGGACAGCCGATATATGCGCTTGGCACCATGTGGATGTGGCCGTGCCGCTCCGCACTGGAAAAAATTTCGTCGATCCCAGTTCTCACATAGGCCCACCAACCATTCAACTATTAACTAACGTTCTTCTCAAAAGACAGAGTTCGCGCCTTTACACAGAGAGAGACAGCGAAAACAGAGTCATGA
This sequence comes from Vaccinium vitis-idaea, assembly GCA_963854785.1. Classification (NCBI taxonomy): domain Eukaryota; kingdom Viridiplantae; phylum Streptophyta; class Magnoliopsida; order Ericales; family Ericaceae; genus Vaccinium; species Vaccinium vitis-idaea. Next base: position 4,624,638 of record OY978226.1, on the reverse strand, counting down.
ACTTCAAACGCCCCAACCACCAACCTTTTACCTCTCAACCATTTCCATGGAATCAAACAAACCCATCACCTCACTCCCTTAGCTCTGCCAATGATGCTCAAAGGCAAGATCAAACTCCCCGAAAAAGCCCGCCGAGCCTTTCCCGACGTGCTTGGTAGCTTAGTCGCCGGATTCGACGAAAAAGACGAAGAAAACGGAGGTTTCTTCGATCGCGTAATCGGAGAAGAGCTCGAGACGTTGCAGCCTCACGGGTTTTCGTCGGATCGAGAAATCGATGAGTACGAGAGGGATGATGAGAAGAAGTACTCTGATGGTGATTTGGTTAGGGAGAAGCATGAGAAAGATGTGGGGGTTCCGGTTTCGGTGAAGGAAGTTATTGCCAAGGATGAGAAAAGATCGGATCTTGAGTACGAGGTGAGTGATCTTGAAGTTTGTTTATAGGGGTTTTGGTTTTTGTGGGGTTTAATTTGACGTTGAAATAGGGTTTTGGGATTTTAGCATAAGTTTGGATAATGAGGAAGTTTAGGAAATAAAACCTGAAAAATGAGAAACCCACCTGCTATTGAGGCTCAGTTTTCTGGGATTTGATGTGATGAAAAAATTAGGGTTTTTGTGTTTTGGGGGTAAGTGCATTTGAGTTTCAGTTTCCCTTTGTTGTCCTTTAATGGTAATGTTAGTTTTTTGGAACTGTTTCTGCGTTGAATTCGATTATAAACTACTGCATTTCTATTACTTTTGTTGTTCTTGCGATTTACCCTCCGTGTGGATAAGGAAAAAATTGAGGATATGAAAACCTGAAAAGTGAACGACCCATCTTTGATTTTCGGCTCAGGTTTCTGGTTTGTAGTGATGTAAAAAATCTAGGGTTTTGTTTTGGGGCTTTAGTACATTTGCGTTGTGTTTCTAAGAATTTTTGTGATTTTGTTCCAAAAAATTATGAAACTTCTAGGTTGAGTTGTAGTAGTGCATTTATGTATCTTTTTTGGTTTGGGATTTTAACACCAACAAAATTGAGGAAAAAGAAATCTGGAAAATGGCAAACCAATCTTTGCATTTAGATTCAAGTTTCCGGGTTTCAAAGTGATGACATCGCTAGGGTTTATGTTTTCTGAGTTCTAGGGGATTTCAGTATCGGTTCCATTTCTGTAGCCTTGTATTATTGCCTTTGCTAGTTTTTGAAATTTTGTTCTCCATATGTTGCATTGAGTAGCTTTCTCAAAAGGAGATAAATTTGGAAAAGCTGCAAAGAATTGCTAGTTCTGGGCTACCAGATGGCGGAAGTGTGAGGGCAACAGCTTGGAAGGTTAGGGTTCTCCCCAGTATCAACTTTGTTGTCTAATTTTATTTGCTGTTGATGATGTTGCTCCCACTTCATCCAATCTAGCTTGCTTGGATTTGGATTCAAATGAAGGCCTCTCTTTGTTGTTTTCTGAGTGGAACGAATTTTGACAACAAAGGCCAATTAGTGTCATCAATTTTTTTGTAGACTAGTTTGATTGTTAGCTTCTCAGAAAAGCACATTGATTGTGCAAAGCATTTGTACTGGGGTATTCATTTCATTTTCCTGAATTTCGGGTTAAAGTTTTTTTTTTTTTTTTTGGATTGACAAAAAAAATTCGGGTGAAATTTGATCATACTTGGTTTCATTGTGAAATCATTAGGAAGGAAAACTCAGTTGCTTCACACAGGTAATGCAACACTATGAATATTTGAATCCTCTGATCCTGTACAAAGTTCTTAAAATCAAGTTTTGCTAATATTCATGTTGAAATACCTCGTATTTAATGGTGGTTGCTTGCTACTATGGAATTACTTGGGCAATTTATCTATCAGTGGTTGGGCCCACTCGAACAACCACCAATTCGCAGATGAATACAAACAACCCAAAGGCCGTGTGTGTGATAACTGTGATAGATTTCGTGGGATTGGTAAAGAGGTGGGGTTAGGTTTGGGGATAGACATCCTAAATACGAGGGGGGATTAGGTTGTAGATTTCGTGGGATTGGTCAAGGGTCAAGACTTAGAGATTTTCTCCCTCATAGGTCTCAAGTTCAAAAACTCTTAGGTGCCATCAACTATTGTGCCGACTGTCCATATGGGGTTTCGTCCCGGCTTTGAATGGGCCCTTCACTAGTGGACTGTGGGATTGGTCCTTGGGGATTAGTCCAGGCGCACATAAGCTGGCTTGGACACCCTGAGTTGTCATAAAATTAGCAACTGAATTCAACTCAAGTCTTAATCAACCAAATCTACAACCTAACGGATGAAAAAGATTTTTACATGGGACAACCTAACTGGATCAAATGACCTACTCCAGAAATTCAAGAACGATTGTAGGAGATCTTACTTATAACCATTTATGAATCCATGCCGCAAGGAAAAACGCCGTAACCAGTAGTAGAATGTTGCCGCCTTGACTCCAGGAGCCCCCCTCTAAATGTCTACCGTAGGACTTCCATGCCACCTGGAGTCCACAAGCTCAACCCATATTTTTGAAGTTCGCTGTAGGTCTCACTTTGGTTGGTAAAAGTTGAATTCACTCTTGGAGATCTCCAAAATCATCCTTTAAAGTGCATATAACTAAGCTCCATCTCCAACCACAACAACCATTCTCTCTCTGGGCTTCCTCTAGGATGATACAAGACTTCTGCATACTAGGAGAGAGAATGCGGCGCTCATTATGGCTCGAAGCAACAAAACACAGCGTAAATTGTGATCTGAATTGATGGTGCTTTCTCTAATGAGCTTATGGCAGTGCCAGGCCTGACTTATGTGCTTGAGAGGGGTTTGGCATAGAAAATGCTCAAAATGAAATTTTACAACACACAAATACTACAAATTGAACAGGAAAATGAATATACTTCACGAAGTGTTGATCAAACGGGATTGATTGCCACCTCAGGTAAGAGAGAATCTAAACTAAAGATCCTAACCCATTTTCCTATTTAGAGTAGTAGTTTTATTCTGAGATTACAAGGGAAGCGATATGTTTCAGTATACCTTTGGCATGCCTGGTTATTTGACGACAAGGGGAACGCGTCCGTATCAGTTGAAGTGAACATATTTTGTGCACTTCAGGTGAGGGCCTGAAATCCATGACAAAGCTTCAGAATACCTTTGGCATGCCTGGTTATTTCACGACAAGGGGAACGCGTCTGCATCAGTTGAAGTGTACATATTTTGTGCACTTCAGGTGAGGACCTGAATTCCATGACAAAGCACCACAGTAGTTGATGGTGCAACTCATAATTTTTTTCCTTGTTTTCCGATGCAAACCGTTTCAAGTCCCCTGCCAATGCTATCTTTTTTGCCAAGCAATTCAACACCAAATAAGTATGTTTTTCATGGATCTTCGAATAGTTTATACACTCGAAGTAATCCAGAGACTTTTATTCTTTGAATGTACACATATAGTGTGGCTGTGGCATTCTCCTTTTTTTTCTTTTCAAACAGCCATTATCCTGCTTGTTCAACTCAAGCAGTTAAACGCACTTACTACCGTTTGTCTGTTTCACTCTTGCAGCTGCTCTTAGGTTATTTACCTGCTTCTCGTGACTTATGGCAGAAAGAGCTAGACGAAAATCGATCAAAGTATGCAAAGCTAAAAGAGGAGCTTCTCTTGAGTCCTGTAAGATGATTTTGAAGATGACTCTTTTCATAGAGATGATGTACCTATAATTTTGTGGCTGCTGAATTTTTCGCCCACATTCCTTAATAAGTAAATCACCACTTTCTGGTTGCTTTTAATTTAATGTTTCAATCTAGACAGTCCGAGATCTCGAGGAGAAACAATGAAGCACCGGATTCTAATGAGCAGTGTGCTGACACTGGTGTTAAAGGACCACTTGAGCGACAGAACGTTTCTAATGAGGATCACCCTCTCAACAATGGTAAGGCTAGTGTTTGGCACCAATTTTTTCAGGTAAAGAAATTCTCCATCTTGAGGTGACAACTGTTATTCTTGTGTTAATACAGGACAAATGCTCTTCATAATCAATGTATTTGTTTCCAGTTCACAGAGATTGCAGAGCAGATTGATCGTGATTTGCAACGCACTCACCCGGATATGAAATTTTTCTCAGGGGAATCATCATTGAGTAGGAAAAAGAGGGTACAAGTTTCATCCTTTTTTTGTTTGTATGATTGGACAATTTCGGTAGGCTTCGTTTGGACCTTGGTTTAATCAAAGGAATTGAAGGTGGAAAAGAGAAGGAATGGATATGTTTTACGCATATCCATTTCCACCATTTTTTTCCCTTCCGATTCTTTCCACTTTTCCAATCCCTCCTCAAATCCAAGGCCCAAAACGCAGCCTTAAGTTTGTATATTGGGTTTTAGTCTCGGGCGTTTCAGAGGGTTGCCCTGTCGTTTGTCTTCCCATCTTTTCATCTCTTGTAATGGTTCTGATTGGCTGGACATGATGGTTGCTCCATTTCTTTGTACAGGAGGCAATGAGAAATATTCTTCTCCTTTTTGCGAAACTAAATCCTGAAATCCGTTATGTCCAAGGCATGAACGAGGTTTTGGCGCCAATATACTACGTTTTTAGCACCGACCCTGATGAACAAAATGCTGTAAGAATATATGCAAACAAAGCCTGTTTAATTGTTTGTATTTTGTAATGCTTCTCTGTTCCTATGCCATTTATGTATAGCCATTTAGGACATCTATGAAATGTTTTGGATCCATTTTAGGAGAAGTTTGTTCATTCATTTCAGGCCTTAATGGTTGAAAAATTGCCAACTTTGCTAAAATCTTGAAGCTTATTGTTAAAGCGAGCAGTTCTGAGGGCTAATTTGAACGCAATTGTATTTTTGTTTCATTTTATGCAGGCACATGCGGAAACCGATAGTTTTTCCTGTTTCGTTCGACTTCTAAGTGATTCAGTTGATCACTTCTGTCAACATCTGGATAATAGTGCAGTGGGTATCCATTCTACCCTCTCTCGCTTGTCAGAGTTACTGAAAGCCAACGATGAGGAGCTGTGGCGGCATCTTGAGTACACAACCAAGGTGCGGTAAAAGCATATATTGATGTTCAAATCTCTCTCTCTCTCTCTCCACACACACGCAACGCACAACATTCTCATATAAGTTGGCATGCTGTTGCCAGCCAAGGAAAGATTGAAATGACTGTCATGGGTTTATGTTACCCTACACTATGATAAGCAGCATATGTTCTGTATTTAGAGAATTCCTCTTAACCTTTTTCAAACCTTGCAAAACCTATAATTTAACAAGATCTGTCAAAAATGCAACTCCTCATGATTTGGCGCGTTTGGGCAAAATGGCTCTAGCTATATACTAACTTTTATAACTAAGAAATGACTCTGACGTTCTTATGAGCAGGTCAACCCACAGTTCTATGCATTCAGGTGGATCACATTGCTACTTACTCAGGAATTCGATTTCCCTTCTGTCTTAAGGATTTGGGATACCCTTTTGAGCAACCCCTTCGGCGTGCAGGTTCTCTCCCCCCCTCTCTCTCAGAGTAAGATGTGATTCAGGAAATAGAACGAATTTATACAGTGCCTGATCTATTTTGGAGCTGTTTGTGCAGGATATGCTTTTGAGGGTATGCTGTGCAATGCTACTTTGTGTGAAGAGCATATTGCTGAGTGGCGATTTTATAGCCAACTTGAAGCTTTTACAGCACTACCCTGTAACCAACATCGAACACATACTCCGGGTAGCCAACGACATCAGCCCCGACATGTCGTCCTTTCTCTTGCCACTGTAAATTCATCAAATGGTGCAATCGTATGGCCGCTTTCCACGTCAAATTGGGGGAGATAGCCATTTTATATTCAAATTGTCTCCCTTGACATTGTCCAAGAATTAAACACAGTTTTGTTTTTGGTAAAAAAACAGAGCTAGCTAACAGCCTTTCTGTGGAGTATTGAAAACCTGTATCTCTCTATCATCTCTCTCGTTTAAAATGGGACGGAGGGAGTAATATATATATATGGCACAAGGCTCCTTAACTGAAAGAGGAAAAGGGGTTGCGGCCATCACAAGTCTCAATGATGGTGGTTAAAGAAGCTCCTTGCATAACTACAACCCCGTTCGTTAACACTTATGAGGTTGATTATTAGATTATGATTATTTTGATTATTCTCTTAAAAAACGCAAGTTGAAGATGGGTTTGATGCTGTTTTTTATAAGCTGAAATAAAAAGTTTAAACTGTTTGTTAAATAAGTTGTAGAATAGCTTATTATTAAGAATGTCGTTAGATTAACTTTTAATCATTCTACAGGAACAATTTGAAATAATTGCTTTCTTGTAAAACGTGCTTTTACAACCTCAAATAAGCTTTTAAAAAAAAAAAAGGGGAAAATTCAAAAACACCCCCAAACTTTGACCTCAATGTCTCAAACACTCCCAAACTTCACTTATTTTCAATTAGGCTCCCAAACTATTTCTCCGTTATTCAATCAACCCCCGACCGTTTAAGTCTGTCAACTCTCAAACAGAAATCGCTGAGTTAGACTAACGGCACCGTTAAATAAACCATGTGGCTCGACACATGGCGCCACATGTGCACTATGTAATAAAAAAAAAAGCCACGTGTACAAAAAAGAGAGATAAAAAAGTGGGAAATTTCACCCCTTGAAATAAGAAAATGATTCAGAGGATTCCACAGAGTCTTCGTTCCTTGATTTTTACTTTCGTGTGCATCTGAAAAAATCAGAGTGTAATAATCATGAACACCTCTTTGCTATCCCCCACAACAATTCCCAACCATGACCAACAATCAAAACCCAAAAAAACTTTTCTTCTTCTTCTTCTTCTTCGTCTTCAAATTTTAGGGTTCCAACAGAAATCAATCACGACAGAACTGCTATTGCTGCCCAGAAACGCCACTACCCGAACCTGCCGGAAATGAGGTGATATTGTTTGATAATGGAAATAATTAAGCTAGCTTTACAAGTAAGCCAGAAAAGCTAAATATGGACGGAGGGAAGTGTAGGCAAGTGGGGGAATTGGGGCCATGTAATGAGCTCTCTTGGTCGTCCGATCCGAAATTAACGGTCCAGATAAATTAGAGTTAAAGTAAATGTAAAAGTTCTTTTTAAAGTGTAAGACGATCCGAACCGTTGACCTCGGATTGGACGGCCGAGAGAGCTCACTACACTCATGTAGTGAGCTCACTCACTACAGCCCCGGATAGCAAAAGTTCGTCATTGTTACAGGTTAGGAAGTTTCTTACTTTGCCCCTTTGTCGGTGCATGTGTTTAGGGCTGCACACAATCCTCCTTAGTTTGATTTCTCATAAACCGGAGTACCCATCATATTTTTACAGTTTGTGTCGGGATCAAAAGTCCTACAACAAAACCTAACCAACTCGTGAATCACAGTTCGCGATTCCACACCTAGTTATATTCGTATTACCCAAAACAATTTCCACGGACAAGTGCTCTCATGTTTTCACTTATTGTTCGAGGGAGAATGAAAGCAGAAAATATATGACTTAACGTCTCGCAATAAGTGTTAACAATATCTAATGAGGTAATTTGAAGAAAGATGTAAATAATGGATCCACATACGATAATTTGTAGAACTTTTTTTTTTTTTTGGTAAAGATAGAAAATAATATTAAAACCAAAACCACCGGCCAAAACCGGGTACAACAAAACCACCGGCCAAAAACAGCACTGAACAACATACCATACACAAGGATCTCCCAATTAAAGTCCCCCGTGCCAGTTCTAGAAGTGATTGATTATCTTTCTGCCCATTAGGCCATGTTCCACTAACAAAAAACTAGATTTTTTTTTAACTCAAAAATTATTCTATTCCACTAACAAAAAACTCCCTCAAAAAAGTAGTTTTGTTTTAACTCAAAAACTACTATATTCCACTAACAAAAAACTCCCCCAAAAAACCAACTACCCTTTACAATAAACTACAACTAAAAAACCAAAAAACACCTTAGTTGAACAAGTTGTAGATTTAATTTACAACTAAAAGCCTAAAAAATCAAAAACCAAAAAACAAGTTAGTGGAACACCCCCTAAGCCTAGGTGCAGGAAGTGGCCCTTTTGCCAGATTGGGCCAAACCAGTGGGCTATCTCCACCCCCATTCTCTCTTCTACGTCCAGTTTTGTTATTTCAAATCGATAGTTTGTGGGTCCTCATGCGTTATTTTCTCTTTATTGAGGATCTTTTACGAGTTCTTTTTTCTCCCTTATCCTCGCATCAAGAGTTCGTTCTTCAGTTAATTAATTAGCAGATGGGAACTGACAAGCTTAACAATCGTTTACCTTTTTTCAAACTTCTAAAGCTGGGAGCAGTCAATCCACGTATCCATACCAAAATACACGGTTCATTTGACAACAATGATACATGTACAACAAAAGTCTTCAACAAGTATCCAGCACACTCATATGGTGTGTAGAGCCCACACACACCATGTGAGTGTGCTGGAGACTTGTTGGAGTTGGTTGTTGTACATCTATCATTTTTGTTCATTTAATCATTTCGGTTCAGACCGGTTCAACAATTCTTTCAGTTTTTATTGCTACCCTACATGTGTGTTAATTAGGGTACCTTTGTTGAACTAAAAAAAATAAAAAAAATGGCCTTGAAAGATTCAATTAATTGGTCTAACGGCCAAGTTTGGGGTTTTAAATGGCATTTAGTCCAGTTTAACTTAAAAGGAGAAGTTAATTAGAAGACCTGTAGGAAAAAAAACGTTATGATCACATCCTAATGAATTTGAATTGTTATGATCCCATCTCGAAATTTAAAAAATACCCAGAAAGCCCTTATGTAATATTTTGCCCTTTCAAATTTCCTATATTTTATTAACAGTTTTTTCAAAATTAATAGTCCCAACATTAATCCCACAATTATCGGAAAAATTAATATGGTAGTTTGGATGGCTCTTCCCCTTATTGTGTGTGTACAGTTATGGAATTTTTCCATCCCAAAACCATCCCAAATCTTCATAAAAACAAATCTCTCGGTGAAACCCATCCCACAGAAATATCCCGACCCACGTCATCCAAAATCTCTAACCCACAACCCAGACCCCTACTATTTTGGTGAGATAAACCCACACAACCCAAAATCCCTCACTTTCCGGTGACCCACTCCCAATAAGTTACCCAAATCCCCCCATTCCGATAACCACAATCCCTAACTAATTCGTTGAAACCTAATTTCCCACATCGTCCCAACCCTCCATCCCACAACCCAATTTTGTCGGAGGCACCACCATCCCAACACGCCGTCCTACAACGCTACTTCACTGGAAATTCCACCATCCCATTACGAGGGAAGAGCACAGCGAAGGAGACGAATCCGAACCTGGTAGATACCGGATGGTTGATTGAAACTCTAACAGTCGTACCACCATCCCGTTCCCCAAATGGCTCGTAAGTTATTTTGAATCACATTTGTGTTTGAAAATCGATGGATTTCATGAAATTGTTGTTGATTGAAACCCTAACAGTCGTACGCATGAAATTATTGTTGTAGTGCAGTAAGATGGGTTTTAAGAATCCCATGATTATTGTACTGTTTTGGCGACTCCTGAGGAACTAAGAAAGCATGCTTTTTCATGCATGTTATATGTTTGATGAAATGCCCCAATAGCCAACATTGGCCGGAAATGTATGGTTCGTTGTAGTGTAGGAATTCTATAGCATTCACAACAACAAAAAATGGTTGTTTTGGGCTATAAAAAACACTATGCATAAGCTTGTACTGAGTTTATGGTTTCCTCTGTCTATCCTTGATATGAACCATCAAAGATTTTGGTCTTTAGCTTGCGGTTGTTATTCCATTTTTTTTTTTGGGTTGGCTAAACACTTTTTGGGATGTTAAAAAGTAGTGAGTTATGGTTGATTTGATTATGGTTCTTGAGTAAACTATGGTTATCTGCTAGTTGTTGGGATGGTTTGTTTTTGATGATTTGAGAAAAATGAAACACTATTTTACCATATTTGCATACAAGGATCAATTCGTCCTTCATCACCACCCAACAAACTGCATCGAAATAATGGGAAGCAATAACATATGATGATGAAATAAGATATCATAATTTCTGGGTGACATAAGTGGTATAATATAATATCATAATATCTGTGCAAAAAATGGCATTGGTGTATGATGATGAAATAAGTGGTATCATATAATATCATAATTTCTGTACACCATATTTGTCACACCAGTGGCATCGAAATAATTGGAAAAATTAGCATGATGATGAAATAGGACATCATATTTTTTTTGTGCCAAATGTGGTGAAATATAAGATCATATTTTCTGTGCCAAAGATGGCACTGGTGTATTAACGTGTGATGATGATTTCATCAATTTTCATCCACCGAAATGGGCTTTATGAACCGCAATTGTATCCCGAAAAAAAAAAAAACATTGATGATATATAACACCTTTTTCGATACCGACGAAAATACTTGACGAATCACTTGAGGAATTGTTGAATCCCAAATTTCTGGAATCCCAACTTTCCGGATCCCACGGCTGGCGTGACGAATTGAATTATTCGAACAAGAACGATCAAGTTGGTCTTGATCTATAAGTAGCCGAACTAGTATTGAGTAGGATTAGAAAATTTGAAATTCAAATGGAGCTTAAAAAAGGGAAATCAATCGGCTAGATTGAAACTTGGAAAATCTTGTTCCAATAAAGGAAATGAAGGAAACAGATATCACTTTGATTTTGAATTCCGAGAGTTTAGAAATCCTAATATGGTTTAAAAGATTCTAGTCAAGGGACTGTTATGGGATGACAATCATTTCCGGATTTATAGTCCTATCAACTGTTATTGAATATATATATATATATATACGAAAAACTTCCAATCCAAACTCCCAGATTTTAAAACGTCCGGACCTCCACCTTCCAAATTTTTTTTTGAATATAGCGTTTTTGTGAAAAACTGCCCCGATCAAGCCCTTCCGGGTATTTTTTTTTGCCAAATCTTCGCGTTGGACCTTAAAATCACGTTTTAAACACATCTAACGGTTCGGATTTTCAAAAAAATATTGGGAAGGTGGAGGTCCGGACGTTAGGTCCGTAAAAAGGGGTTTGGATGTGAAGTGGTTCCTATATATATATATATATATATATATAAATATTAATACCTAATAAGGGCACAATCGTCCTAAAATCATTTTACAAGATGAAATCATAACAATTTGAAATACATGGGGTGGGAAAATAACACTCATTTTTGTATGGGATGGCAAAATAATTTTTCCTTATTTTAATGCCTCGAATACATTGATAGAAAAATTTTGAGGGCTCAAGGACAAAACTAGACAAAAATACCATTAATGAAGCCCATCACTTACGCGCACCATGTCTGTCTTCTTGGTGTTGACCGGCAAAAATCCAATGAAATCTCACAAGAGGGAATCCAATTTGGTGTTAATCATGTCAGTGACCCACTTTCCCATTCAAACGTGACATTACCTGACACTTTTCCGACATTTGTGACCATGGGTCAGTGACCCACTTTCCCGTCTCTCTCTCTCTCTCTCTCTCTCTCTCTCTCTCTCATGTATGTGTGGGACAAAATTGATGGAATGAGACAAAATTAAATTCTCTCTCTTCAATTTTGGGGGTGGGTTTAGGCATTTTGGGTTTAGGCACTTAGGGTGCACTTCCAAATTATAGGGTTTTAGTTGTTTAGACACTTTCATAGGGTACCCTAGTGTTTTAGGCACTTTCATAGGGTCCCTAGGGTTTAGGTTTATGGTGCACTTTCCAATTATAGGGTTTTAGTAGTTTAGACACTTTCTTAGGGTACCCTAGGGTTTTAGGCACTTTCATAGGGCACCCTAAGGTTTAAGTTTAGGCACTTTCATTATGTTTGGAGGTTTAGGCACTTTCATTGGCTAGTGGGGGCATTTTTAGAATGTGTAGGTTTATTTATCCTCTTAGCATTAAAGAAAAAGTTGATACCCTTATTACAGTAAAGACCCCTTTATTATGTCCTCCCAACAATTACTATTACACACGCAAGGAAAGAGAGGAGAGAGAATTGAAAGTGATGTGTCTTCAATCAATGTGTGTGTGTGTGTGTGAGTGAGTGAGAGAGAGAGAGAGAGAGAATGATTATTTAATTACCTCAAAAAAAAAAGACAAGGAAAAAAACAAAAAAAGGAACCTAGGAAAATCGAACAACTTACGCTGGACTCAAAGTCATTAATTAGTTCCTCTGCCATGAGTGAAGCCTTGTTGCTTACTTTGTTGGATTCCCGTGATTATTTTTTCCTTCCCTTAAACCTAATACACGTGGTTTCACATGGGCGGTGGACATGGCTATATCACTTTTGCATTAAAAACCTCTCAACATTTCTAAATCGTGGCATCAAAGTATGTGTCGATATCCGCGATAAACCTATATATATTTAAAACTCGTAAACAGTTCTTACTCGGAATATGGATTCGGGAGTGCTGGAGATCTTGGAGAACGCAATATACGCGTCGATGATGGTGACAACTATATATCAACCAGTCAATAACGGCATCGGATATCCAACATCTTGTCTCATTATCCGATCGCGTGCGAATACTTAGAATATTCTTGCTCAACCGTGGCTTTTTCACATAGGTAAATCAAGAAGATAATGTGAAAATAGTCTATTAGTGAGAGAGTTCATAAAATTAGGTTATAATGTCATATAATGCAACCGACGGGCCCTGAAAATAAGGAAGATTTGAGTGTAAATGAGAGAAGGTGACTTATATTTATTCTTCGAGTAAAGGTGTGGTTTGTTTTTGGTCCAACTAAGGTACACCATTTTGGTGTACACTAAATGTGCATCACATTTGAGATGGTCAATATTTCGTGGCCCCATACTAATAATAATTGGAGCATTTTCAATTTATTTAAACCTAGAGAACAAAAATTTGGGTTTTGGAGCTCAAAAATCAATAACTTTCCGACGTTCGACTGAGCTGAATTTTTGCATGACCACATAAAAAGGGGTTCTGAACAAAATGAACGGATCCGATCATCGATGTCAGCACCGGAGATAGGAAAGTAACATTCACCCTCCTTAGAAGAGGGTGAACAAAATTGCTCTCGGGATTTGTTTATCTAATCCATTTGTCACCCCAGTAGATGAACCTGCCGTAGAAAACAGTAGGAGTAATTGATATTCACACCTCCAAATTAATATCCACAATATTTGTTTTTTTTTTTGTTGTCTTTTTTACACATAAAAAATTCACTAAAGGACAAAAAAAAAGGGCGTGGATATCAATTTTGGAGGTATGGAAATCACTCCCCTTTTGACTAATTATTTGGTACTCCATGATATCATGTGACATTGCCATGTGATATTCCCAACAAATAAAAGATCCTCATCAAATTATGTGTGATAATTATTCCTGCCGAATGATTTGTCAATCGTTACGTTAATAATTAAAAGTATCATGTTAGCAATGAAACGTGATACCGCGGTTTAATATAAGTACTCAAGGTGCAACAAAGTTTGGTCAATAGTTCATTTGCAGCGTAATTCTCGTCAGATCTCCCTCTTTTAGGGCACATGATTCTTGTGATCGTCATGAGCACGCTTGCATAGTTCCCATTCCAAGATCCAATCTTGGATTGGACCTTCTAGTTATGCCATTTTGTAGGTCCTTTTTATTTGAGTCCCCGTTGATAACGATAATCGTTAAATGTTTTCAGGGCAAAAGCTGGAGACAACCCTATGGGTGGTCTCCTGTGTGATACGCGCTCTTAGAAATCACTACACGCACTTTTCCGCTTCAGTCAATTCATACTCTTTCAGACAAAGTCCAGACCATGTCAATTTGCTTTGATTTGATTGAATTCTTTCATCCACAAATTACCAAATTATCCTTTTAGCTATTGAGCGGCTTTACCAATCAACAATTTCTTTTTTTTTCTTTTTTTTTGGGGGGTTGAGAAATTTACCATACTTTCTTGAACCATATGTAAACGGCTATAGACTGTTCTATTGAGGTTTGGTAAACTAGTACTCCCTCCGTCCCAATTTTATAGTCCATTTTGGGAGTTCGTGCCACTTTTCAAAGTGTTATATCTTATAATCTACAATGTTTTAGGTGATTTTGAACACTTTGTTTATTAGATTAAATCAAGGTCTATCAAACAAGATCCATATTGCATATAAAATGTATTACCAATTGAAAGATATAATCGTTTTTTTATCCGGTTAGGATAAAACGAGGGACTATAAAATTGGGACGGAGGGAGTAGTAAAGGTTTGGTTGCATGCATACTGGTAAAGGTTGTCCACAAAAAAGAAAGTACAGTAAACTGTTGCACTATTGCACCTGTTAAGAGTACAAAAAAAATACACTTGTTGGGCACTTGTCTTTTTTTTTTTTGGTCATTCGTCATTCTTAATCTATTAAATGGGGGAGGGGGAATGTGATTCGATCCCGGGATGCAGTGTAAGACATCCAAGAGCTCTACCGCATGAGCTAGCCACCACTTGCCCACTTGTATTTTAAAGTACACTTAAAAATGGATATACTTAAAAGTACAAGTGAGTCCCACAAGTGTACTTTTTTTTACCCTTAGCGAATGTAATGTTACACCGGTTAGCATTTCCCGAAATTGAACGACGTACACACACCAAAAAAAGAAAAAGAAAAAGAAATCGTTGATTGGTAAAGCCGCTCCATAGCTAAAGGATAATTTGGTAATTTTTGGATGAAAGAATTCAATCAAATCAATGCAAATTGACATTGTCTGGACTTTGTCTGAAATAGTACGAACTGACCGAAGCGGAAAAGCGCGTGAAGTGATTTCTAAGAACGTGTATCACACAGGAGACCACCCATAGGGTGGTATCTAGCAAAACCCAATGTTTAGAGCTTATTGGGAATATTAATCACGTTATAAATTAAGTTTAAAGAATATTGTTTTATATGATTTCAAATCAAATCATATAAAACAATATTCTGACGACGGCGGCGGGTGATAGCTCCAGCGACTTGCTCCAACGTTCTTTGTTTTCCTACCATTTTATTTTTTTTTTGTTAATTTTGTTGGCGGTTTTGGCCGGCCATTTGTTTTGTAGGTGTGGCAGGCAATTTCACGGCTGTGGTTTTTGTTTACCGGTTTTGGCCAGCGGTTTTATTTAATAAAATTTCTTCTACCTCTTTACCTAAAAAACACATTCATCTTGAGATAAAATGGGATAAATGGATTCCAATTCAAAGTTACAAATTTTTATGTTCTAAGATAGTAAGTTTTCACTTCATTCGATATCGGGTCAACATGATTTTTTGGCATGGTCAATATTCTCGATGAGTACTTAAAGGTTAATAGTTGTGATCGTCAACATGGACTGGAGAAACTGATTTGGGATGTGCTCCCTCTAGCAACTATGTGGACTATTTGGAACATTAGAAACAAGCTTGTTTTTGAAGAATATGCTTCTCATTGGGATGAAGGCTGAGTTTTTCAAATGATTTAAGCAACCCAGTTGCTAAAATCAAACGGAAAACTCAGCCGAAGTCACGGAGCAAATCAAAATCAGAGTAGCCCTTTGGTTAAATCTAAGATTGGTGATAACAGCTTATCGATGGATGACTTTATCTTTAGGCTAAAAAGTATAGTGCAATCTCTGTAATTTGTCGCTTGTTGTTAGCCTCTCTTCTTTGTCCCGTCTGTTTGTTTCATTGTATATAGTTGGTGTCTTGCCAACTCTCTCTTGGAGTCTGAAGTGGCTATGATCTTCTAACGGGTTGTTGTTCCCCTAATTTTGATGCCGTTTTGCTTCTTCTCATTTAATCTTTGTACTTCCCAGAGATTAATAAATTTTTTACTTTTCAAAAAAAAAAACATGGACTGGAGAAGGGATCACATGGACGGTCCTAGAAAGGATCTCATCCCTATCTAAAATTAGAGGCTCAATGTACCGAACTTTTTATAAAATTTTGTTTGCTTGGATTTATACAACTTCAATTCAATACTATTTCTAATCAAAACAAAAACGCGGACTTGATCCACGTTGAACATGGAAGGACACCAAATTGCGTGTGACCCAGTGCGGTAGTGTCCATGTTGACCGGCAGTGTCTTTTGTTTTAGTTTTTATGAATATATGTTTCTGTTTGATAAAAAATAAAAAAAATACTAGCAAACAAATATTACACCTATAAACAGAAAAAGAAAAAAAAGAAGTAAATTTGTTTTTCTGAGGGTCCATTTTGAACCCTCTTTATTCCTCAGTAAAATCGCTCCTGCATTATGCAATTATGGAGAAAAAAATCCCTGGTGGCACGTTTTATTTGCCTGATGTTACATTAATGCAACGATGCAAGGATAAGGATAAGAAGACTAGGGTTGTGTTTGGTTTGGTTTTGAGTTTTGGTTTTTGTAATGATTAGAGTGAGAAATAGGTATAATAATTAAAAAAATAGGTATTAATGATTGGAGAGAGATAGAGAGAAAAATAAAAATAATATTTAAAAATAGGAGTAATAATTGAATAATAATTGAGAAAACCGGTTTTTGGAAACCAAACCAAACAAGGCCTAGATTTCTCGTGACACATGGCAATCGGTGATCGCAATTCTCATTGCCTTTATATCCAAAAGGACCCTGCTGGGGGTACAGAGGGTTTGGTACAGAAAATGTACCGAGCCCTCTCGGGGACCTATTTTTGGGTTCCACACGAGTGATTCGAACCGTTCATTGTTCTTAGAACATTTTTCCGAGGGGCCCCACCAAAAATCAGCTCGATCGGACGGTTAAAAGTGCTTGAACCAAAGTCCCACCGTTTCAAACAAAAAATGATTCGGATCACTCGTGTGGGACCCAAAAGTGGGTCCCCGAGAGGGCTCGGTACATTTTCTGTACCAAACCCTCTGTACCCGTAGGGTTATCGTATCCAAAAAGCCACTGTAATAAATAGCAGTACTAGTAACATTAGACAATCGTTTTAGGGTGTTTCAATAAGGCATTTTTAAAAATAAATTGGTTGTTTACGATTTTTTATGTAATGTATTATGAGAGAATGACCTATCTTGATTTATAGAAAAAACTATTTTTTGTTAGTGAAACACCCCTATCTTTAATTCACTCCTTCCATGTAATTTTTTAATAAAAAATATATATTTTTTCGCATAATTTTTTTAAACTTTATTTGCATCAAATTAAAGATCTCAATTAGTTTTTTAATTTGGTGTCAAGAAGATTGAAATATTACACATGTACTTTATTCGTTTATCGGAAAATTAGACATTTTTCGTAGTGAACAAACAATATAGGACAGATGGAGTATAAAACCTATTCTATACGGACTTGAATGACTAGATATTTTATTTTTTTTATTTTAAAGATCATCCAACTAAAGTTTTTTTTAGCCAAAAGAAAGAATCTTCATTCAATCCAACTAAAGTTTATCTATCATAGTTTGCCCACTTCGTTTTCCGGCATAGTTTTGACCTAAGTTGCATAATTTTCCAGAAATAACCTTCGCTCGCGTTATTAATTTCTTCCTTAAGTTCACGCTCTCAATCATTGTTCTTCCTAATTTCAGTAGTTCAAAATATTTTTGAAAGACACTTTTATACTCGCGCTGATTATTTTGGTCGCCCATTTGATTGTACATTGCGATAAATCTTCTTACCTTATCTTGAAAGAAAAACTGGAGTAGCATATTCACTGATATGAAATGTGAATATCCGACTGGAAAGAAACAAAAGATTGAACAGAAAATAAACAATTGTACCAAAGCCAGCCTGGATGATGACTCCACTGTTGGATCGGGTGAAATTCCTTTAGACAAATAAGTTTATCTCACTGCAGAGTTCTGATCCTTTTTTATAAACTACAGTATTTTATTGTAGATGTAGATGTGGACCAGTCCTATTAGGAGTACAATATTTTGGGGTACATCAAAATTTCGGGTCCAACATAAATGATCGAAACCACTCAATATTCTTAAAACACTTTTTAAGGACATTTATAAAAAAATAGTTCAATTTAACATCGGTAAGGTCTTGATCAATTACTTGCCCAATTTCATGTTAGTAAATTGGGCGTAAAATCGATAGAGTCCTTACCGATGTCAAAATGAGCTAATTTTTTTAAAAGTGACCCTTAAAAATGTGTTTTAAAAATATTGAGTGACTCCGATCATTTGTGTAGGATCCCAAAATGTGTCCCACGGAAGCAGTTTACATTTAGTGTACACCAAAATGTTGTACCCAGAGGTTTATTGTTTTCCAAATTATAGATACCCCCTTCGTGTATAACCAATGATTATAGACCCTTTATGATTTCAATATTCATTTTAGTGATACTCAGGCATCAACTGTTCGACCAAACATTTGAAGGAATTAGCCATAAGTGGCTTACATTGACAAATTCACCATTTTTTGATAATACGGCGAATAATAAAAAGTTCTCAATTCTCAATTTTTTTTGGTCCTAAAAATACTCCTAATAAATTTGGTTATTTCTAACCAAAATGGCTCTTTGAAGAGAAAAAATTTGTTCACCCTCACCAAAAGAGGGTGAACAAATTTTTTTCCCTCTTTGAACGAGTAAAAATAGCTCTCCCAAAAAAATAGTAAAAGTAGGGCTATTAATCGATTTTACCCTTTTGATCGAAATAACTCTTTCACAGGGTAAAAGAAAAGTCATCTTGATTCAAAATATATGAGTGTTGATATTATTTTTATTGCTTTTTAGTACTCCTATTTTTTTTTCCCCGGAAAAAGATGGAATTTTATTAAGAAGAAGACTGGCGGTCTAAGGACCGCATATCACTGAGGGCAAGGTTAGCGAGCCAATGCATGGGCTACCCTATTACAATCACGTTTTACATGATTAAAGCAACAAGAGGAAAATAAAGGTAAAAGCTCTATACAATCAGAGATGATAGAGCTACAATCTGAAAAGGAGTTTTCGATCTTGTTGAGATTCTGGACGATCTGAAGGGCATCACCTTCTACTATGATATCTGTAAGACCATTATTCATAGCAAAGACAAGGGCCTCACGGAAAGCCAACGCTTCAGTAACTCTGGGAGAAAAAGAGCCAATGATTGATGAGGAGAGAAAACCCACAATATGCCCAACGGAGTCACGAGCCACAACCCCAATGCCAACTATTCCACTTGCCTTATTGGTAGCGCCATCCACATTCAGTTTAATGACATTAGAAATAGGAGGTTGCCATGCCGGATTCACAGAAGGATGAGACAGTGTCCGAGAAGACGGTTTAGGTAGATTAGCTTCCCGAAACTCTAAACATAGGGGTGTTGCTTTATGTAAAACTGTAGTAGCTGTCCAAACAAGATCGTCAAAATAAACGATGTTGCGAGCTTTCCAAATAAACCAACATGTGGCAGCTAATAGACCAATCATCTCTTCGGCCTCCTTATGACTAAGGAGTGAAAGAGATATAGAATTCCACCAATCCTTGAAACCTGAGACATGCCGAATGCCATAAGTGATGGAAGAAAAGGGGGGAGCATCGCCAGACCTCTTTGGAAGCTTTGCATTGGAATAACATATGCTCGAGCGACTCATGCCCAGATTTGCAGCGAGGACAGAGGGGATGAACATCCACATTTTTCTTATGCAGATTAGGCAAGACAGGAATAGCACTGTGAGAACATCGCCATATAAACATTCTGACTTTGTTGGGAATGGGCAGCGACCATATAGATTTCCAGACATCATTTGAGGGAACACCTGAACTTGTTTCACCATGCTCTCTGGAGAATCGTGGTTGAACTTCAAATTTGGCCAAATGATACGCAGATCGAACTGAAATAACCCAGTACTAGTAAAATGACATATCCCTCTGTCAGTGGCCCCTTGGGAACTAATGGGAATAGAAAGGATAGCCTCTTGATCTACAGTAGAAAATAAAGATTGGAGAAGAGGGATATTCCACCTGTGGCTATTATTATCAATAATATCAGACACTTTATGAACATTAGAGAGGGGAGAGCCTGGTGTTGGAGGAGGGCTCAATACCCGAAAGGATAAGTATCGTCGGAGCCACGGATCGCGCCAAATATCAATTGAATTCCCGTTTCCCACATTCCACCTCCAACCTTTTTTTAGAATATCCCGTCCTGCACAAATACTTCTCCACGCCCAAGAAGCGGTACTTGGACAACCAACATTCCAAAAAGAGGAGTAATGGAAATATTTTCCATGAAAAATTTGCTGAAATAACTATCGTGGGCCATTAATGAGTTTCCATCCTTGTTTAGCAATAAGAGCTAGATTAACAGCGTGGAGATCACGAAAACCAAGACCACTTTTGTTCTTACTCTCACAAAGTTTATTCCAACCCACCCAATTAATTTTATTCTCCCCATCTTTAGACCCCCACCAGAATTTTCGAATAGCACAACAGATCTCTTTACAAACCTTTTTGGGGAGAAGAAAACATTGCATAACGTAATTGGGCTTCATGAGTAATACAGACTTAATCAACGTTTCTCTCCTGCCATATTTAGAGTAGTTTCCTTCCAGCTTTTCAATTTCCCAAGAATACAATCCTTAACATACCGAAAAACTCCCGTTTTAGACTTACCAGTAATAGAGGGAAGTCCCAGATATTTGCCACCAAGATTTTCACAACGGATATTAAGAGAAGTGGAAATACCTTGTTTGACATCACCTAGAGTGTTAGGACTAAAGAAAAGGCTGGATTTGTCTCTGTTAATCATTTGGCCCGAAGCTTTCTCCTATATCTGGATTATTTCATTGAGTGCATGGCAGCCCGACGCCGTGGCCTCTCAAAATAGGACTGAGTCATCTGCGAAAAATAAGTGAGAAACAGGAGGGCAATGACTGACCAATTTTGATACCATGTAGAGCACAGTCGGAAATAGCCTTTTGGATAAGATAATGAAATCCCTCAGCACAAAGTATAAATAAATAAGGGGACAACGGGCAGCCCTGTTGAATACCCTTCGAAGGGGTGAAAAACTCTCCTTTATCCCCATTAATAACAGTGGCAAAGGACACTGTCGTCACACAAGCCATAAACCATCGAATCCATTGTTCAGCAAAGCCAAATTTGCGCATAATCTCCTCAAGACAGGGCCACTCAAGCCGATCATAGGCTTTTGCCATATCAAGCTTGAGAGCAACCCAGCCACGATTTCCCGCTCTTCTATTCTTCAGTGAGTGCATCACCTCATGTGCAATAAGAACATTATCAGAGATTTGGCGGCCCCCCACAAAAGCACTTTGGTTCTCTGAAATAATAATGGGAAGAATAGGTTTAAGACGATTGGCAAGGATCTTCGTAATGATCTTGTAAGATACATTACAAAGACTTATAGGTCTGAATTGATTTGGCTTTGTTGGACAACTCACTTTGGGGATAAGTGTGATCAAAGTCTGATTTGTGCTGCGCAAAAGATGAGAAGTGTGAAAAAAACTTTTGATAGCAGCCACCACATCCGCCCCAATTGTTGGCCAATAAGTTTGGAAAAAAAGCGCTGTCATCCCGTCAATACCAGGGGCTTTAGATGGCCCCATCCCCCTTTAAAGCTTCCAGAATTTCAAGTTTTGAGACTGACTTGGTAAGACACATATTCATTGCATTCGTAACCTTGGCAGGAATTAATTGTCAATTTGGGACATCAGTTAAACGCACATTAAAATCACAAAAAATTTAGTTATTTCTCGTACGTGAAGGAAATATCTGTTAGGAAGAAAAGGGAAAGTGTTTGATACCAGAAAAGAATTCCATAAATCACTCAGAAAATGCATCCATTGGGTGAAATCCATCCACCCGGCATTGGATGCATCTTCTAATTGAGGGGGTGTTCCACTAATAAAAAATTGTTTTTTTCAAACACCAAGACAGGTCATTCTTTCACAATACATCACATAAAAAACCGTGAAAACCAATTTTTTCAAAAAACTGAATTAGTAAAACACCCCCTGATTTATGAGATTTTTTTTCTAGTACTCTACCAGACTTCTTCAGAAGAAAAACCTCTTGGTTTCCCCCACCGACCATACAACAGTAAACTAAACAAACCCATTAACTTAAAACGAGATCTTGACCGTTCGTTTAGTTATGAGCTAAAACCAAGAAGTTGACTAATAAGGCTGTAGCTAAAGCCTTTCCCTCCCTCCCTCCCCAGCAAAACTTTTCACCTACAATTTTTATATGCAGTAAATATAAACACATCTAATCCGTATATAAATATATTGTACATAGGCAATGAAATAGTCTCTCAACTCTCTCTCTGTGGGTATTCTTCACAACTTCTGCCGCTGCTGCTCATTCAAAGGTCTGTGAATCAATTTCTATGTTTATTTGAATCTTCCTCTTCTTTTTTTTTTTCCTTTTTATTACGCACTTTTTCTGTTTTGTGATTTCTGTCGCTCTAGTTGTCAAGATTCGTGTGGGCATTGTGGATTAGACTTGTTGTTCGATTCCTAACATGAACCACTTGTACTGAGGTTTGAATTACGTTTTCAGAGACCAAAATGGCGCACATACAGCTCCATGGCACTCTCCACGTCACAGTCTATGAAGTGGATAAGATCCACACTGGTTTTGGGAACAAATTCTTCCACAAGGTATGTCTCTCTCTCTCTCTCTCTCTCTCGTTTAGACCCTTCCGAACTCAATAGAGAAAATGGATTCGTATGGATCATCTTGTGATCATCTCTCCCTCTAGTTTATGCGTATTTTTGGGATTTGGTGATTTTTTTTTTCCTTTTAAGAACGATTTTATATTTTTATTGTATTGTGTCCGTCAAAATGTACAGGGGCCATCTTTGATTTTTTATTTGCGTCCCCGAAATCCAGGGCCGGCCTTGTCTATTAGTGCATTGTTGTGTATTTGGTGAAATATATAATCTGTATTCGAGTTATTTTTCTGGCTTGTAGGCAACAAGTGGATTACTTTATTAACTGGGTTTTGTTTCTGGAGCTTGATCTATCAATAACAAACAGATCAAACGGATGGGACTCACACATCAAACGGATCCAAACACATCCAGACATCTGTGTTCGAAGCAATTTTCTGTAAATTATTTGTCTTAGGCTTTGTTTGGTTAGGCTTTTTGAAGGATTTGCAGTGGAGAAATGAAATCCAAGTGACAGTGCATAAAAAGTCACTTCACTTATCCCTTTCCTTCTCATTTACCCTTCACATATACCTGTATATATATAGGATCCTAGTAAATAGTTCTGTTGTACACTTAGCCTTTTAGCATAGGATGATATGAAGATAAACCGAAACAAGTCTTATAAACTGAATGAGCTAGATTTATTTCTTCAGTTTTCAGTCATTTGTTGGTCTTCGGTAAATCTCTCGACAAATTTAGGATCCAAACGTAGCCTTAATGTTCTACTCAAAGTCCCCCTCGGGGCATGCTTTGGAGCATTTTTCTAACCCAATTTGCTTCACTGACTTGGATAAAAAAGAACAAAGTAGGTTCTAAAGGAACCACTTCATAATAGTAATCGATTTCATTAAAAAAAAAATGTAGATTTTCCTGTTTTCAGTTTGTTCTAGTTCTATTCCAAACGTTCTATGGTTCAGGCTGGTTTCAAACATGCATGTGAATACCCATACATATTTAGTTCTTCTCAAGCATTTTTTTTTTTTGACAATGCTGATTTTTATTTTGCTTACTTTTTCACAAGAAGTCAACGGTGTATAGACTCGAAACTAGAAAATCACAGAACTTTTCGTTGGAAATAGATACAGATGCAATGCAAGTTAATTTTCACCGTTAATGTCCTTAACTCACAGACCCGAGTTTAGATTCCAGTGATTAATTTGAGTTTTGGTAATGACATTGTTTGAGAATGGGGAAGGCCGGAAGAGGAACACATGCTGTAAGTCTGTAACGCGTGAGTGTTTGTTACCATATAGTTCATCATTTCGTGTTGGTAATTCAATGTTTCAATGTCCTTTCCTCTAGACTGTCGTTCGAAAGAATCCAATTTTCTGAATGTTATGCAATTATGCTCACTCTAGGAGATTCTTTGTTTTCTAAATGGATTTTATGATTTGTGTTGAACTATCCAAATGTGTTCACGTATATAATACTGTTATAATGGGGTATAATTATTTTTAATTGTATCTTATGATACGCAATCCCGATATGATTTATGCAATGAAGAAAACGATACACGATATATGTATCCCGATTTGGAAACACTAAATATACCCAATTATCTTTTAGAGTAACTAGTAAAAAGAAGCAATAGGTATGCATAATGAACATGTACAACGTCTTTTGCCTTAATCTGCAGTTAACTTTGTAATCGGGAACGAATTCCTATTTTGCCACTGGTTGATTTTTTTGACTGACGAACTTTAGTATTTTTACCATACAGGTTGCAGAAAAGATAGAGGAAACCGTCGGCCTCAGAAAGACTGCTGAATCTCTCTACGCCACCATAGACTTAGAAAAAGCCAGAGTTGGCCGAACCAGGCTGTTAGAAGAGCACTCTAATCCCCGATGGTACGAGTCTTTCCACATTTACTGTGCTCATACGGCTGCCAATGTTGTGTTCTCCGTCAAAGAGGACAATCCCGTAGGAGCAACGCTCATCGGAAGAGCTTACTTGCCTGTCCGTGACCTCCTTAATGGAGAAGAAGTGGATAGATGGATTGAACTTCTGGATAAAGACCGTAACCCCATCCACGGTCATTCAAGGCTCCACGTGAAATTACAGTATTTCGACGTCACTCAAGAGCGTACTTGGTCTCGTGGGATTAAAAGTGGGAAATTTCCTGGTGTCCCTTACACGTTTTTCACTCAGAGAATTGGATGCAAAGTCACTCTTTATCAAGATTCTCATGTTCCGGATAACTTCGTTCCAAAAATTCCTCTTTCTGGCGGAAAATACTATGAGCCACATCGGTGCTGGGAGGATATATTTGATGCCATTTCTAACGCGCAGCACTTGATTTACATAACAGGGTGGTCGGTGGTTACAGGAATCACACTCGTGAGGGACACCAGAAGGCCAAAGCCCGGGGGTGATATAACGTTGGGGGATCTTTTGAAGAAAAAGGCTAATGAAGGTGTGAGGGTTCTAATGCTCGTTTGGGACGACAGGACTTCAGTTCCGCTACTGAAAAAGGACGGTCTGATGCAAACTCATGATCAAGAAACCGAAGCATTTTTCAAAGGTAGTGAAGTCAACTGTGTTCTATGCCCACGGAACCCTGATGATGGGCGGAGCATCATTCAAGATTTGGAGATTTCCACCATGTTCACTCATCACCAAAAGATTGTAGTGGTGGATAGCGCCATGCCGAATGGAAGATCCGACCAGAGGAGGATTGTGAGTTTTGTTGGTGGAATCGATCTGTGTGATGGGAGATACGACACTCAGTTTCATTCCCTTTTCCGGACACTGGACACTGTCCACCATGATGATTTCCACCAACCTAATTTTCCCGGTGCAAGTATTGAGAAAGGCGGACCAAGAGAGCCTTGGCACGACATTCATTCCCGGTTAGAAGGACCTATTGCTTGGGATGTTTTGTTCAATTTCGAACAAAGGTGGAGGAAGCAAGGTGGAAAGGATTTGCTTCTTCCATTAAGAGAACTCGATAGCATAATCATTCCTCCTTCTCCCGTTATGTTCCCAGAAGAACCCGAAATATGGCATGTCCAACTCTTCCGGTCCATAGACGGCGGTGCCGCTTTTGGGTTCCCAGAAAAACCAGAAGATGCTGCTAGAGCCGGCCTTGTCAGCGGAAAAGACAACATCATTGACCGAAGCATACAAGATGGCTACATCAATGCCATTCGCCGAGCAAAGAATTTTATCTACATTGAAAACCAGTACTTCCTGGGGAGCTGTTTCGGCTGGCATTCTACCGATATCAAGGACGAAGACATAGGTGCTTTACACTTAATTCCAAAGGAACTGTCTTTGAAAATTGTGAGTAAGATTGAAGCAGGGGAGAGGTTTACTGTGTATGTTGTGGTTCCAATGTGGCCGGAGGGGGTTCCGGAGAGTTCATCCGTTCAGGCTATTTTGGATTGGCAAAGGAGGACTATGCAGATGATGTATACTGATATAGCTCAAGCAATACGTTCGAAGGGCATTGAGGCAAACGTTAAAGATTACTTGACATTCTTTTGCCTTGGAAATAGGGAGGTTAAGAGGAGTGGAGAGTATATTCCTTCAGAGGCACCCGAGCCGAATACAGATTACAGCAGAGCTCAGGAAGCCAGAAGGTTCATGATCTATGTCCATGCCAAGATGATGATAGGTAAGCAATTGTGTATACTATGTACCCCTTTTTTGCAGATCATTCGTCTGATCCTCCGAAATTAGTGTCATGTTATTTTGTTGTTTATCTCTTTTAGAACTATTCGACAGCTTGGTTATTGTTCGGCCCATTTTCTACAAGCTTAAGCTTTTGAGAAAATTGATAACTTGTTGGGTCCGTGTCCATGCTTCTTAGTCTTAATGCCATTGCAAATTCTTTTCTTCTGCAGTTGATGACGAATACATAATCATTGGATCTGCGAACATCAACCAAAGGTCAATGGACGGTGCTAGGGACTCAGAAATCACCATGGGAGGCTACCAACCACACCACCTAGCCCAGCACCAGCAGCCGGCCAGGGGTCAAATCCACGGTTTCAGGATGTCGTTGTGGTACGAGCACTTAGGCATGCTAGACAACAGCTTCCAACACCCAGAGAGCTTGGATTGCATACGAAAGGTGAACCAAGTTGCATCCAAGTATTGGGACCTCTACTCGAGCGAGAGACTTGACCAGGACCTTCCCGGACACCTTCTCACTTACCCGGTTGGAGTTACCGAAGAAGGAGAGATCACTCAACTGCCCGGAGTGGAACACTTCCCGGATACCAAAGCTCCGATTCTTGGGACTAAAGCTGATTTCCTTCCTCCTATTCTCACAACCTGAAGTCATCAAACTGAATTTAGGCCATCGCATTTCGAAAACTTTCTTGTATTGATTGTTGTGATTTTTGTGGAATAACTAAACCCAGTCTGTATCTTGTTCATCAATAAAGAAACTCCAATACAGATGAGCTATTGGTTAGGACAAGATGATTTTTTTTTTTTTTTTTTTGCCTCCTTTTCCAATTATCTTGCTAGATTTTTCTTTGCAATTTCTATGCATGTGGTTGAAAACTCTGCCGCCTTCACCCTCCGGTTCATCCCCTTCCTCCGGCAGTTCCTCCTCCTCCCTCCCCATCTTCTCTCCTCCTCTCCTACCTCCATGGTTGCAAGATGGTTGAGACTCTCCCTAAGATGAGAAGATCTCCCACTCTCCCCATCATTTTTGGACAACCAAGGCGATTGGTTTGGTGACGGATTTTTGGCGGTGGCGAAGAAGGCGTCTGAAGTAGATCCAGTTATGATCATGCGGCGAGAACAAGCTTTCCGCCCTAGATATCCATGAGCTCTCCACCCATCTCCACAAGCAGATCGATGGGTTCCAACACAGAAGCTTTTTTTGTTGTTGTTGGTTGTATATAGTTTTTTTTTGTTATTTCAGTTGTGCTCTGTTTTGATATTAATGGAATACGTTTATGATTTCCTAAAAAAAAAAAACATGGAAAATAGAAAATTTGTACACCTCCATAAACATAAAAATTTGAACATTCAAGGATGCGTACGTATGGTATGGTAAATGAAGTTCCATGCACAAAAAAAAAAAAAAAAAAAAACACGACAGAATCCATTGAAATGGATCTTTATTAATGTTTCTATGAAATTCTATTGATTGAACACAATTAAAGAAATTCATCTCTTGCTATTCAAAAAGCCATTTCCTAATAATTGCCCCCAAAAGGTGGAATGGGCCGAACAGCATTAAGGAGTTAATCAGACATTCTGTACAAAAAAAAAATCATTATGATTTCATCTCATGAGATTTGAATACTTATGATTCCATCCTAAAATTCAAATAAACCCAAAAACACCATTTCTCTCTCCTAATTTTCCTGATATTTCTCTCCTGATTTTCCTAATAATTGTCTCTCCTAATTTCCTAATATTTCTCTCTCCTAATCCTTCCTAATTCATCTATCTCTCTCTCTCTCTCTGTCTCTCTCTCTCTCTTCAAAAATCTCTCTTTCCTAATCTTATAATGCTCTCTCCTAATCTTCACACCTAAAATCTCAAAAAAAAAAAAATTGAAAATAAAAAATCATGATATTTTGTCCTAAAAACACGAGTCATGAGATATCGATTTCATGACTGCAAAAAACTATAAAAACATGGTAGATTAATGCAAAAAAAAAAACCATAAAAACACCATGGAACATATGGTAGATAATGCACCATGAAAAACATGGTTGATTAATACAACATAAAACCACATGCCAACTTTGGGATTGATTAGAAAAAATTTCATTTTTTACCATATCGAATCCCCGAATGTGTTGAATCAATAAACCATGATCATTATATGAAAAAAAATTCCACAAATCCCGGCAACCCAGATACATGGTAAAATTATCTACCATAAATTCCATGTTCAATTATATAACTAAACAAGAGTTAAATGTCATGGTAAATTAAAATGTCACTGTTTTTATTCAAATCAAATAAAGTTCAAAATTCACGAAAACTCACAACAAAAATGGTAAAATTATTAACCATAAATCCTGTGTTGATTTATTTAACGAATCATGAGTTGAATTCCATGGTAAATTAATATATCATTGTTTTTTGCAAACAAAATTAAACACACAATTCATGAATCATTTATAACGAGTCCTGTTAAAATCAAGACCCAAAAACTAACAACAAAATTGAAAAATTCACATCCAAGAAACTCACAATCTAAAAAACCTTCACGATCTAAAAAAGCTACATCGTGAGGCATTTTTGGATCAACTATCTACCATGAAATCATGGCTTCGCCGCTGGGTTCCGCATCGTTACTAGGAGATTGACAATTTGCTTCAGATCTACAACATCCGAAGAGAACAAAATTAAGCTGCTCGTGGATGTGTTTTAGGATGGGCGATAGCGTTCATAGCTTTTGTCCTACGAGTCCTCAGTTGAATTTCTAACTTTGCCATTTGTTTTTGCCATGGTGCGATCTCTCTCTCTCTCTCTTGATTTAGTTGTATATATGATATATGCGTGATAGTCATTTTCAAATAGAAAAATGAAGAAGATATCCATGTAAGACAAAAGTGAAGAAGATAACTCAGATAAGGATAAGAGGGGTGGCCACAAATTGGTGGTTTCCACATCGTAATTTTTGGGAAGGTTTTTTTTTCGGTTTAGATACTGGAGTTCATTGTTTTTTTGGTCTCTCTTTCTCTACTGTACATCTGTACCAATAGTAATCGATCCTTAAAATAATTTTCAGAGAGAGAGAGAGAGAGATTGTAGGGAAATTTGGTGAAAATAAATCACATCCCACGTAAATAGGGATGTGATTAGTGGAGATGAATTTTAATCCCTAAAATTTTGCATGTAAAATGTAAACTATTTAGGTAGATATTTTATCTTGTGGCAAATTTGGTGATGAATCAATTAATGAGGACACTTTCAGCCAATATTCATGTTTCAGGATGGAATCATAAAGATTCAAATATCATAGAATGGAATTATAATGATAATATTAGTATAGGATGCCTAATTAATGAATCTCAATTAGTTCTATAATACAAAGTTCACAAAATTTTACGAGTCATTATAAATTGAGAGATATGGACTACATTATTTTCATTAACCAAATAGAATTTTGCACCTCCTAAGATTAACTCCAACTTCTCTCTCTTTACACTCTCTCTCTTTACTCTTTCTCCCGTTTTTAGGGTTCCAGCCGCCTGGGGGGGAGCGGCGCCTCTTCCTCCTCCCTCCGGGCTCTCTCTCTCCCTCCCACCCTCTCCTCTTCCCCCACCCCTCCCCTGGCGTCCTTCCATCTTCCTGGTTTTCGTTTCCCGGCCATGGTCGCTCCGTTGGGGGCGGCCACTGTTGCTTAACTGCTCGTCGGTTTCGTGTTGCACTCTCACGCCGCTTTCATTGCTGGATGTTCGCGGTTATTGGCCTAACGGCTTGTGCGATTGCTTGGCCTGGTGATGGTTGTCTCCGGTTGCGGTGGTGGTGGTCTCCAGTTGAGGTGTAGGTGGGCGGCGGTTTTGCTTCTTTGGTTGGCGGCGGCTCTGATCTGTTCTAGCTACATGGATGTTTGGAGGGACGCCATGGATGTTTGGTTGCTGGGCTGCGGACGGTTGTTTGGGCGTCGGCGTTGGACTTATGCGGTGGTGATGGCTGCCGGCTACGGCGGCATTTTTGGTCTTCTCGGTTGCTGCGACTCCGGGCAGTTTATAAGATCCGTTTAGGCGGCGTCTTGGCTGCCACTCATGGAGTTTCGGCCGCTCGTTCGGGACGCGTCGTTGTGGCTGTTCATCTTCCAGGTTTGATTTGGTTTTGGTGGCCACGGCGGCAGACATGGAGTATCATTTTGGATGGGCTGTCATGGTGATTTTTGATAGGGCTTTGTTTTGGTTTCTCGTTTGGCTCCTTGCCAACCGTTGGGGTCCGATGTGGTTTGTTACGTCTTGTGGTTGTGAGGGTGAAATTCCCTCCTCCGGCGTAACTACCCTTCCTCCCTTTTAATCTTTGTATTATTTCAGAGATTAATAAAGTTATTTGATTATCAAAAAAAAAAAACACCATCCAACTTAAAAAAGGCCAAAGTTTGTTTCCGGTGCATGGACCCCTAAAATGGGGCTGCCCATTTTTATTTTGCAAAAGATAAAAGAAAATTTCTTGTTTTGCAAAATATAGGACTGTAGCCTGTAGGGGCATCAAATGTGATTGTGTGGATGACATTATGTTTTTAAATATAAATTTAATCTTTCATGGACCATTTTAATTGAAAGGGCATATGAGTATTTATTATTTACATTGTACGACAAACAAACAAACAAAGAAAAATAAAATTATACAACCCATAGACTGGCCCACCCATTACCTCATATGGACCTAACTCATGGTCTGGACTTGGGCTACACATTTTGATTTAAGACTGAACTCGACCTGCCTGGCCAATTAAAAGAAAAAAGTCCAACAGCCCAAGCCCGTGAACTGCAAACTAGGGGTGCACACCGGCCTGGAAGTCTGCCCATCCCAATTCGGTTTTTTTTAGGGTTCGGGATAAACATTATCCGTTTTAGAAATTTGTGAAATTAATTGTTCAAATCAGTCCATTCGTGAAATCAAATATCGAATTATCAAAAAGGAGAAAGGAGGCTCGAACAAACTCACAATTGGTGGCGAAGAGAGTGGAGACCACAATTCAATTGTGAATGAAGGTACTGCCAGGACAATGCTTTAGTTTTGGCCTTAATTTGTTAGACCAGAATGTGGCCAATAAAGAACGTCAATTATTTGGATTTAATTATGGATTATTGAGTGACCTTCATATGGGAGAAACATGTTATAAAAGCTTTCTTAGTTCTTACCTTCTTTTTATGATAAAAATTACTATAAAAATCGGTAGGCCATGGGCCACTTTTTCAATTAGTCTCTTTACCAAAATATAAATGAAGTTAAATGTGATGATCTGTACACGTGACAAGCGTGGGCAATTTTCGGAGTTTATGGATTCGTCTCGACGAGACGAATCCGAAGAGTATAAAATTATGGTCGAAATTAATTTTTTTTAATAAAGCCAAAATTAAACTAATAAACTGGTTTATTTTCAGCTTTATTCAAAAAAATATTACTTTTGACCATAATTTCATACTCGTTGGATTCGTCTCGACAACCACAAAAACTTGACGCAAAACTAACAAATGCAAAAAAAAAAATTGAATAAAGACGAAATCAAAAACTCAGTTTTTTTTCTTTTTTGCCAAAGCACCCAATGTCGTCTATTATGCTCGTGATGAATGAAAATTTTGATCAAAGTTAAACAACAAAATATTAGTACTACCAAAATCATTTTAACACGCTCCGCGGCTTTGCTAAAGGGCTGTTTGCTACTATTTTTGTTTTTAAAACCTCCAACATCCATTTGCTAAAACCACTAATGTGATTTTAATAATTTGTTTTTAACAGAAAAGGTATGTGAGAAAAAATTGGTTTTCAGCAAGTTAGGCATTAGCTGATGAAAAATAAATTAGCTTTTAGCAACCTTTGGTTAAAAGAAAATTGATTTTTAACAATTAATGCTAAAAACAGGAAACTCAGTTCAAGTCCCACTCTTCATTGTTGGGGGAGTGAAAATAAAATATATAACTTGCTCCTTCGCTTTAGTTGGTCTATTTTTGAAATTTGTGTAATTTCTTATTATTTATTATGGGGGAGTGATTTCCACACCTCTCAAATTGTTATAGTATTCACACCTTTTTTTTTTTTTTTAATCTTCTAGTGAAATTTTCATGTGTAGAAATTTCACTAAAAGACAAAAAAGGAATGTGAATATCAATTACCTTATTATATCTTTTAATATGCATAGCAAAAAATATGCAATAAGGATCTTGTTTGATAGATTTCAATTAATTATTATACAAAGTTTGCAAATAGGGATGGTCATCTCGGCCGAATCTCCTCGATCCAACCAGTCCCCTCCCCGAATGGGTAGAGGATTCGGGGATTTTTTAGGGGATCAGGTAGGGTATGAGGATTTTTTTTGAAAAAAATTTGGGGATTGGGTAGGGGATGGTATAGTCAGTCCCCTCCCCGATTCCCGCCCCGCCCCGGATCCCTGTTCACATATATTGGTATATTATATTATAAATTTATAAGTTCCCCTCCCCCCCCAATAAGTTTATAACTTGTAACTTGTTGGTTGATTGTGTAAGAAAAGTTTTCTCTTTTACTTGTTTTATGGCACTTTTAAGTGAAATTTATTCTACCCAGAAACCAAAACCAAAACCAAGAACAAAAAAAGAAAAAGAATAAGAACAGCAGTAGCACTTTTGAGTAATTTGGTACGTTTTAAGTATATTTGGAAACCACTTTTGTCATTAGCTTTGGATTGCAATACAACTTCTTTGGTATTCACTAGAATAGTTTGAGTGAACTTTTGGATCCCCGATTTCCCGTGGAGATCCCCATTCCCCGCATTGGGGCGGGGATGGAGATTAAAAAAAAATCCTCAGTGAAGATTGGGTAGAGGATGAGGATTGATAGGATTTGGAAATTGGGGATGGAGGTAGTAGTATTCGCCACGTACCCTTCCCATGCTCATCCCTACTTGCAAAATCATGAGAACTATTATAAATTAAAGAAAGATATGAGAAAAAAATATAAATGACATTTAAAAAATAGGCCATCAAATGCAGACGGAGAAAGTATCTCTTTTTGAACGGACTTTATATGTATGTGCTTTTATATTTCAAAAGTAGTTAGTAGTTTTATATTATTAAACTATTTCAAATGTAATTATAATATAACAATACTATTGCGGTTTGACTACAATTGAACCGGTGATTCTCAGTCTCTTTTTTATTTTTGATCACCAGTCCGGTTTTCAATTATTAGTTTGGATAGTACAATAATTTTTCTTGCAAAACCAGCTGATGGTATCCAGAAATTATCCCCAAAATAAGAATGGGTGGCTCAAATTCACTTGATAGGTTACTTAAATTCACTCAAGTGAATTTCAATCACATTCCCACTTTCTAGATAATTTCCGGATACCATTTTTGGGTATTTAGCATTTCTGGCTCCATGATAGTGGTGGGTCCCACCTTAGGTAATTACTCCGCTGTAAATAGTACTCTCTCCGTCTCATTTTGTTTGTTATTTTTCGTAGATCGTGTCATCGGTTAAACGCTTATAACTTTTAATATATTATGTTTTTCATAATTTCGAAAACTTTGTATTATAGAACTCATCGAGAACTATCAAACAAGATCCATATTGAATATTTTTTGAAATTCATATTAAAAGATATAAGAAATTGAAACCAGACACGGTCTACTAAAAATGACAAACAAAATGGGACGGAGGGAGTAATTTCCCCCATGGCTGTTGGACGAACCGAACCAACATACCTTTCGTCACAATGTCACATGGGAAGAGAGAGAGAACCATTGAGAATCTCTCTCTCTCTCTCTCGTGGGTAGTCTTTCACCTTCTCATCCTCACACTTGCCCGTCATTTTTTCCTTGTTCAGTACCCACAAACGAAAAAGTTTTGGGTGCAAATTTCTCCCATAAATGGAACTTCATTCAATGATGCTACTTTTCTTTTCTTTTTTTCTTTAATAAAATTTTGGGGGGTTCTATACATCGGATGCCTGGGACACTACCTGAATTGGAATGTGCACGGCGCCGGCAGTCGGCCGGCCATTCACCGGAGCGGATGGGCGACGGATGTTTTTCTTCAGTTCAAGCTCTTGCTCTTCTGATCTGGTAATTCTAAGAATTTTGTTTTTCTGATATACATAATTGATTCCAGTCAAAATGAACTCCTTTTTTTTTTTCTTTTTTTTTTTCTGTCTTCCATTTTTTTGTTAATTAAGTTTAAAAGAAAAAAGAAAGAAAAAACCTACCAAAATTCATTAAAGTAAAAAATATTCCGAAAATGTTTCTACTTCCACTGCGAAACTATTTGTTCCATATTCGGAAATTCAAAGAAAATCGGCAAAAATGATGCTGTTATATAGCTGTAGGAGGAGTAGTAATTATTTCCTCGAAATTCAGTCCCATCTCTCTCCCTCTGCTCTCTCTTTTTTTACTGTTCTCTCTCATTCCCGCGTTTTTGCTTCTTCTCCGGCGACGACGAGTACTTCACTCTCTCTCCCACTGGCCACATCCCTTCACATCCCCACATCTCTCTCTCTAAAAACACATCTCTTTCTTCTTCCTGTTGGTTATAGAGAGAGAGAGAGAGACAGAAAAACCGCAACAAACAAACATACAATGGCCTACTCTCAAACAATGTTGATCTTGATCTTCGCTCTGGTGACCGGATTCGCCTTCGCTCGGTCCCCTGCATCTTCTCCGGCCAAATCTCCCACCGCTTCTCCTCCTGACCTCCAAACCCCACCGCCGGTGCTCACCTCGCCACCCGCCCAGCTTGGTGCGCTGGAGAAGGTGGTGATCGCGATGTCACTATTTGTTTTCTATTTAGTCATGGGAGTTGTCTATTTAGTCATGGGTGTTTTCTATTTAGCCATGGGAGTTGTTATCGGTGCTGCAATTTTGTATATATTGCAGCTCATCATCGACTGCGTCATCCATGTGACAACCGCAGCGCCAGCGGCTCCACCGGCTGGGGGATTTCGGAGGGATATAGAAATGGGTCAGATTTGAATGTTGGTTGTTAATTAAATCATAATCTTGTGTAAATACTCTTTAGATCTCTCTCTCTCTCTCTCTCTCTCTCTCTGTTCAAAACTTTGCCCTAAAGTTGGTAGTAGTTACTAATTAAGAACCTCTTAATTAAAGAAACCTAGCCTGGTTAGTCACAGAATTAAGGAGTTTCTCATTCACTAATCATTTTAGTAGTCTGATTAAGGAGTTTCTAATTGTAGCAGCACTCTTATATTAATGTTTTGTTGCTTCAGAAATTCAAGTTGCTTTAATTCTATTATCAGCTGTGTATATTCCAATCATTGTGGAGTGAGTTTTCAAATTGACGTTGTGTGAGGAATTGATTTTGGACACTTGATTGTGTTTTGCTCATGGATGAACACTGGGTTTGGAGTAAAAAATTTTGGGTATCGGGTGGGTACGTACCACGTGGTCGAGCCTACGTGGTATCCGGACCATTCAAAAGTGTGGTAGATAGCCCAGATTGAAACCCTCTCTCTCCTAATCCGGACCGTCCAAAACTGAAATGGACGGCCGGATGTGCGCATGCAGGTACCATGTGGTACGTGCTCGGCACTGAAAGGGGGGATAGACCCTCTAAAGTGTATTTCTTCATGTGTAAAGGGATAACTCCAAACTATTCAACGTTTTACGAAGTCCATTCAACTTGCATTGCATTGCTTTGAATCAAAGCAACGAGTAATTTTTTCATCGCTAGGATTTGCCTAAGGCGGGATTTAAACATTTGCTAAAAGAAATTAATTTGTTTTAGATTCCTCTTTTGACGATGATTCTATATTCTCCAAAAAAAACAAATATCAACGCAAACCTAACAAATATAAATTTTTGTGAATAAAGATATAATAAAATAAATAAATGGTTTATATTTCCAAAGCACCCCATATTATGCGATGATTTGGCAATGCAGGAATCATGCCGGAGTAGTGGAGTATTTGACTATTCGCCAGCCTATAACCATGGCGCGTGGTACAGTGTTCCACAGCTTTGCTACAAGGTGAATTTTCAGTTTGCTAAACGTTTACTGATAAAAAAAAAAAAAAAAAAGTTTGCTAAACGTTTTACTTTTAACACCTCAAACTCTTATATGCTGCTAAAAGCACCAAAAACATTTTAGTAATTTTCTTTTAACAGAAAAAAAATATGTGAGAGAAAATTGATTTTTAGCAATATAGCTTTTAACTAATAGAAAATAAATCAATTTTTAGCAACTTTAGCTTTTTAGCATTTTTAAGGAAAATTGACTTTTAATAATTGGTGGTACAAACGGGAAACTCGGTTGCCTCAAGTCCGACTCTTCATCAATGTGGGATTGAAAATAAAATGTACTCCCTCTGTCCGCTTTAATTGGTCTATTTTTGAACTTCGTATCATTTTGTATTGTTTATATCTTCCAATTTATAAGGGTTTTCATCATTTTGCGAACTTTGAATAATCTATTAATTAAGATTTATCAAATAAAATTCATATTGCGTATTTTTTTTCCAATTTGTAATGGTTTTCATTATTTTGTGAACTTCGAATAATAGAATTAGTTAAGATTTTGCGAATTGATATTGGTACTTCCATTTTCTCTATTTGTACTTTTTTTTATGTTTTTATTTAAAGACAGACAAAAAAAAAGTGTCAATAAAGAAAGAGAAAGTACCAATATCATTTCTCTTTATCAAACGAGATCCATATTACATATTTTTTAGATTAATATTAAAAGGTATAAACAATAAAAAAAAAAAGATACCGTTTTGAAAAATGGACCAATAAACGCGGACGGAAAAGTATTTTTTTTAACAGACTTTATAGATATGTGCATTTGCTCTATTTTATTGTAGTTAGTTTTATGCAACTAATTAAACTATTTCAAATATAATCATGCGATGATGGTACAATTTCGATTCGACTGGGAATCGGTGACCCATTCAGTCTTCGGTCTCTTTTACGTTTTGATCATCACTCCGGTTTTCAAAAATGAGTTTCGCTGACGTATGCTTAGTAAATACACAAACAAATACGTAAAATAAACACATACTTTAATAATAATCTTTTTTACACTTTTTAATACATTTTTTATACATTTCAATATGCGTATTGGACACTCATTAACTTTTGCAGGTTGAGGGGGCCCACCTCAGAAAACCATTTGACCCATCACAACATACTTCTCTCTCTCTCTCTCTCTCTCTCTCTCATGGGTAGTCTTTCACCTTCTCACACTTCCCCCCACTTCAATCATTTTTTCCTTGTTTTAGTAACCCATAAAACGAGAAATTTTGGGTGAAATTTCTGCAAAATTTCTCCCATAAAACCCGTACAAAGAACGTCATTATATGACGAGTACAACGTGGAGCCCTCCGTTCGGTATTGCGTGGCACTCGTAATACCCATTGTGGCACACGCTAACGGAGGCCTCATGCCCAATGACGAGTTTTGATTAGCTACAGAATATCACGTTCGACGCTACGTGTAGAAAAACTTCTTCTCAACCTTTATCTCAAATACCATAAAAAAAGCCTTCTCCACTTTATTAAAACGCGTCTTTCCCCACTCTTTCTTCTTGCTAATTAACGCAATGGCCATCTTTTGTTTGGATTCCCCAGGTCTCTCTCTCATCACTTGTCAGCTTTCCTCAGGCTATTTTTGGTAAAACCGGTGACTTTCACATACAACCCATAAAAAGAACATCATTCAATGATTCTCTTTTTTTTTTTGTGGATTATACATGAGATGGCTGGGAGCATAGATTCAAAACCGGCCGTTACAGAGCTGTTCGGCTGGTTCGTGACAGTATTTTGAGGTTCCGGCATGGTTACAGACCGATATACCGAAGCTGAGGGGGGCGGATGGGCCGCGCTTGGGACTTCAAGGCGGTCAACTTTTTGTTCATATACATGCAAACAATTACCATGATCCTCATCTCAATTTAAGCTTTTGCTCCTGTTCTGGTAATTATAACAATTTTGTTTTTTCCGATAAATGATTCCTGTTGAAATAAGCAAATAATGAACTCAAATTTTTTTTTTTCCTTCCATTTTTGTGTTAATTAAGTAGTAGTAAAAAAAAAAAACCAAAAATTCGTTAAAAACAAAAAATATTCCGAAGATGTTACTACTTACTACTTTAAAACAACACGAAATGAAGAAAAAACTTAAATCCACTGCGAAAATATTTTTTGTCCCTCTCTCTGCTCTCTTTGTACTGTTCTCTCTCATATTCCCTCCTGGCTCCTTTTTTATTCTTCTCCGGCGACGACGATTACTTCTCCGGCGTGCAAACTGATACTCCAAAAATGTCGTGGTTCCGAGCCATCACTGTTTCTCTCCTCCTTGCGGCGGCCCTTCTGATATCCTCCTCCGCACCCCAGATGCTGCCACCACCCTCAACACCTCCCACCGAAAGTACAACAACCATCGTGGTAACGCCAGACGGCGTTTTTGTGGATCCACCGACCCCACCACCGCTAGTTGTTACCTCGCCACCCGCCCAGTCTACTGTTTCGCTGGAGGAGGTGATCATCACGATATTTCAAGTGATTGGGTACATAGTCGTGGGATTTCTTATCGGTGCTACAATTTTTGGAATATGGTTCACGATATTGGAAATGATTGGGTAGCGGCTCCACCTGCTGCAGGATTTGGGATGGATTTAGAAACGGGTCAGATTTGAATGTTGGTTGTTACGTAAATCATAATCTTTGGTAAAGTAAATACTCTTTAGATCTCTCTCTCTCTCTCTCTCTCTCTCTCTCTCTCTCTCTCTTTCTCCAAAGCTTTGCCCTAAAGTTGGTAGTAGGAGTACGTAGTTAAGTTTAAGAAGCTTTTTAATTAATCGTGTTCGTTCTTGTTTTATCCTGTCTAGCCTGGTTTAGTCACGGAATTAAGGAGTTTGTCATTCACTAATCATTTTAATTAGTAGTTTGATTAAGGAGTTTCTAATTGTAGCAGCACTCTTATCAATGTTTTGTTGCTTCGGAAATTCAATTTGCTTTAATTCTATCAACAACCCGTGCGTACATGTGTATATTCTGCTTTAATTCTATCATCAACCGGGTGTGAGGAATTGATTTTGGACACTTGATTGTTGTTTTGTTTAGCGTAACTCCACGAATGTTC